>JADLZK010009250.1:0-442673 GCA_015847255.1 Hyparrhenia diplandra | reverse complement strand
TGGTGGTGGAGTTGGTCTCTTTCGCGGTGTCAATGTCCTCCTCACCTCTTAGTCCACCGGGCCCTCGGAACACATTACACTAGTTGTCGTGCTCTATTTGCTACCTAGGGTTAGCTCTAGCCAGACCACCATCTCTATACCTTGCCTTATGTCTCCTTGTCCTCCTCCTCATGCCCTACAACCCGTATCTGGCAACTCATGCTCGTCGTTGGACCTTAGGCCCCATCTTTGCATCCACCCAAGATCATAGCTCGTCGTAGATTGCACATGTCTAGCATGCACAACTATGGCCTTGGCTCTCCACTATGCATGGTCTGTCATGACCCAAGACATACTCGGCCTCGCCATGCCCACCGCTAGGTGTAGTTTCGCCAGCCACCCTCTCTCCATCTTCATCCAGCATCACCACTATTATGCTAGGCACTCATCGAGCCTTCCCCACAAGTTGAGAGGCCAAGCCATAGGTCAAGTCTTGAAGGGCGGCAACCACCAATTAATACATAGGGCGTGGGAGGCACATAGGCGTCACAAGCAAGGGAGGTACACGTTGTGGCCAAAAGTGCGGGGAGGTGCGAGGGTTGGCACCAACAAGTGTGAGCATAGAGAGGATAGTGATGGTAAGGGATCGAGGCCAAGGAAATAGAGAGATGGGTGAGAGTGAGAGGCTAATTGCATTTTACAAATGTCGCTCCGTGTAGGTCGTGAGTGTACATCTTATGTCAGATCTAAGGGGCAACCTCTAGAGACTTCTTAAATGGTTCATGAGACTGAATCAATTTGAATGTTGATGGACCCTAATGACACCCCTATAAAATTTAACGGACCCGATGTATTTTATTTGAAATTTTAATATGGGTGTGTGAGATAGAGATTAATTTAAAATAACCAAAAAGGATTTTGAGATGATTCAATAAGCAAAATGACATCTAATTCCAAATTTAAGAGTTCACTTACTTTTGTCTGAATATGCAACAATATATATAGATTCCAAGCTAGAGATTTGAAAGATGGTATATATACACACAGATTCCACAATCTGCAGCGATCCTTTTTCTAAGAAAAAAGAAGATGAAACCCCTTTAATAATTAAGGCCCTAAACCTACTACACAGGAGAGCCGGGATGTAGCTTCCTTGGTCGATCTGTAGACAAGACAAGACAAGACAAGGCTGGCCTGTAATATAATAGTGCTACTAGGCTGCTGCTAGGTACCTAATAAGCTACTAGACTTGAGATGTGTCTACTACATAATCTCAGTGCCTAGGATTGAAAACCGAAGGTTCAACCGCACGTAGAGCCTGCACCTACTGGGCCTCCGAACGTGCACGTCGTCTATGGCTTGACTGACCTAGACAACGTCTGTCCTGACGATACCAGGTCTCGCGTATACGAGTAAATATATCTTCAGTTCCCCGTACATATGCCTATATACATGCCTGGAGAGGTCAATGAGCAGATGCATGAACCCAGTGCGCGGTGTCACTTTCACTGGAGCTGCATGAAGCTACGCTGCAATTTGCGAACCAGTTTTGTTACACATATACGCGAGAACGAGGGTGACCATGCATTTGTCTGGCCGGCATACGTTCAGTTGTTGTGGCTGCATGGGCTTTACAAGTCGGCCGTCCATGGACGACGACGAAAAAGTATACGTGAGGGGAGGAGGCCAGGGATTTCAGGGGCTGTTACCTACCAGCCTGCCCACTAATACACCGGTCACCTCACCATGCCGATATTCCTCACGCCGGCCGGTTAGAGTTTTGGCGTAACAAGTTTCCGACCATTGAAATCAAACCGCCTTTAAATTTCAGTTGAGCGGCTACTGGTTTAGTTTTGGATACTATACCTCATTGAACAAACTCTACATGGTTCCCTTGAATACATATTCTGCAAAATCATTTTATCTTATATTTGGAACTACTTCTTTTACCCTAGTTCCAATAATGTGCCCTCAAATGGGAACACTACACATATGTATCCACATCATTGAAAACTATAGACTGTCAGACGCTATCCACCACACATTGCCTTTTTGCATCTAGATATATATACTTATATGCTTTGCTATCTATCAAATCATATCATAGGAGCCAAAAAAAGAACTAATACCATAGATAGGTATCATCACTGACAACTATCCATCATGTGCCATGCATCTACTTACTAATAATCTCTCTCCAAACTTGAGAAGTATGCAAATTCTTGTTAGAGAGAGAAAGACCACATTTAGCCCAAGTACACACTGACTTTAGTGATTCACTATACGGCCGGATGCCATCCAGTGCCAGGCTACCTGCAAACAAACACGCGCCTTGGGCGATTCCATGTGCAAGTGTACTTTGTTTACAGAAAAGACAGGGCTGTGGTGGGGTAAGGCTCTCTATTATCAAACTAGCCAACCTTTTTTTTCTCAATGGGAAATCCCTCTAGTGCTGAGATTTGTAGGGGCCAACCATCAAG
This sequence comes from Hyparrhenia diplandra, assembly GCA_015847255.1. Taxonomy (NCBI): domain Eukaryota; kingdom Viridiplantae; phylum Streptophyta; class Magnoliopsida; order Poales; family Poaceae; genus Hyparrhenia; species Hyparrhenia diplandra. The sequence continues at coordinate 440,214 of JADLZK010009250.1, read as the reverse complement.
CAGGAGGTGATTGCAACCAAACACATACTATCACACACATTGACTTCTTACCCCACTCACTCAATCTCTCTGCAGCTCATCAGCCTGACTGTCTCTGTCACCAGTCTTATATATTTTTTTGTGCGCCCTTTGTTGCTTTGTGCTGTCTCCTCTTTCTCTAGCTCCTTGCTTTCTGTGCCTCTCAACAAAGGGCAGTGTTCCTTGCTATGTCATCTAGCTAGATATCACAGAGCAAGCTGCTGCCTGGGCAGGCTGCTAGAAAATTAGCAAAAAAAAAGGTTAGGAGCAGTGGGATTTGGTAGCTAGGTGTTGCTGCTTTTAGCTTCGTCTCCGGGCACATCGCTTTGCTGCAATCTCATGGGGAGGGCTCCGTGCTGCGACAAGAACAATGTGAAGAAAGGGCCATGGTCTCCTGAGGAGGATGCCAAGCTCAAGGAGTTCATCGAGAAGCACGGCACCGGTGGGAATTGGATCGCCCTTCCTCAAAAAGCAGGTAGTAATACATGATTTGTCTAGCTACATATGCATAGATGTAGCTTCGATTCTCATCGGGTTGTTCAATTTGAGGGATTTCATGCTGTTATCAGTTGAGTCTGAATCTAAACTACAATCTAGGTTCTTGATGCTGATGTCTTGTATTCTTCTAATTTGTTTGGCTTTTTATGTTCTTCCTTTGATCTGTTTGGGATCAATCTTTAATTGGATTGTTCTGAGACATCTTTCTATTGATATTCAAGATTCATTTATTACAATAATGCTACGAAGACAAAAGATTTGCCTCTCTCTTGCCCACCCCTCCCCTCTGTCTATAACTTGCTAAGATTCTATTGATCTTCAAGATTCATATACTTCACTATTTTCGAATTTGGATGTCCTTTTTTTCGGGATCATCCTTACTTCTTTCTGCATACCCTTTATGATCAAAGATGTCTTTACTATGCATGTACAAGTAATTAATTTGTATCTTTGAGACATGAGCCCTTCGTCTCGGTGTGTTTGTGTCTGAGGCAGGCCCTCTTTGTCCTCCTATACCTACAATCTCTCCCAGATTAAACTCTGTAATGATTTCTGTTACTCAATGGAAATGAAGTATATCTCAATTAAAAAAAAAAAACAGAAATAAGCACTAGTGTATTTTCGGTTCTATCGGTCTTCGTCTTTCGGTTTTTTGACTGACCATTTCCTTGGATATATGTGGAGTATTCCGACAAGGATTGTGGCACTATTTATGCATTTAGAACCAGTGATGTCCCTAGCTAGTCTTGCAGTTAGGTATCATGCGACTATAGCAGGACTCTTGATTGTAGTGGCAAGTCAAAGTCCCAGGTTCCTAACCGATAAGAAGGCTTGTCATACAAGTCTTCCATGTGATAGCTCGTTTCGCATTGTGCCCATAATTGCATGCTACTTTCTTCTCTTTTTGCTTGTGTGTTCATCAAGCGATAAATTTCAAGAAATTTGAAGTTGGACTACTACAAGTTTAATTTGTAATGGATTTTGTTATTGTGATTGTAGGATTAAGGAGATGTGGCAAGAGCTGTAGGCTTAGATGGTTAAACTACCTGAGGCCTAACATTAAGCATGGGGAGTTCACTGAGAACGAAGACAGGGTCATCTGCAGCATGTATGCAAGTATAGGAAGCAGGTGGGTGAAAAAACTGGATTTTTAGTCCTATCTATTCTGGACTAACTTCTTCCTTTACCATTACTATGACCCAAAAGTCCACACACATTAATGATCCTTTGTGCTTTTTCACATCCTAGTTTCTCAATGTAACTTAATTTTCAGAAAAAAAAAAATATTTATCTCAATGTAACTGGATTTTTAATTCTTGTTATTACACACAACACAACTCTCTAATATCTTGAGCTACGTACCATGAGAAACACTAGAACAAGGGAAGAAACTAAACCAACAAGAAGAATGGAACGGAATGCGCATGATTCATTCATCAGCTGCCTGTTACAAATCTATATCTCAGGTGGTCGATCATCGCGTCGCAGCTGCCCGGGCGCACCGACAACGACATCAAGAACTACTGGAACACCAAGCTGAAGAAGAAGCTCCTCGGCTCCACAGCCGCCCCACACCCTCACCGCGCAGCGCGGCAGCACCACCGGCCCGGCCTCAACCTGATGCTCCAGCACACGTCGTCACCCTCCTTACCCCACCAGGCCACCTACAACAGCTTCTTCTCCAGCGCCGGCGGAGCCCTCCACCATCACGACCCTATCATCCCCGCACTAGCGCTGCCGCCGCCGCACCACCAGGACTACATGCTAAGCTCCGGCGCCGGCCTTGGCATCCCAAACGGCGCCCCATCGTCACTGCTGCACGCCCAACAGCATTTTCAGCACCACCACCAGCAGCAAGTGGTGAAGGAGGAGAGCGGCAGCATGATCGTGTTCGGCAGCGACCAGCAGAGCTGCAGCTCTCGTCGGACGGCGGCGGTGCGCATAGCCAGACGCATGCACAGTTCGGCCATGGCCATGGCAAGGAGCTGAGCTTCGACGGGTACTTGTTCGGCTACAACAATGGCATGCTGGAGCATGACAACAGGCTGCTGCTTCAGCTGCAAGACGGTGGTCACCAGCAACAGCAAGCCCATCAGCAGGTGCCGGTGGAGTACAACTACGACGAGATCAAGCAGCTGCTCCTGAGCACAACCGCTGCCGGTAGTTTGCACGGCGGCGGCCATGAGGACGACGGCGGAATGGAAGGGTTCGGCGGTGGCGGCGCCTCGCAAGGGAAGGTGACGATGATGTAAATTGCATTATTGACTGCGGCTGAGATGAGATGGACGACACAGGGAAAAAAAAAAAAGTACGTGATTATTGATGATGATCAACGACGACAAGGTGTGTGTTTAATTTTACTGCTGTATTTTTTCATCTTCTTCTGATTTTACCGTGTAGTACGTGTTGGTGCGTGTGTGGGCACGTTAATTACCCCTGTGTCATAGCTGCATACACGTGCAGGAAGTTGCGTGTGTGTGCGTGTTACAGGCTGTGTATGTGACCGTGACATGGGATCCAGATTCTGCCCGGCCTCTCCCTCTCCCTATATACTGTATTACTGTTGTACTTGTCTCTCTTTTTTCTCACAATGCAATCAGAGGTATAGTGTGTCATGAGCATCATCAGAGCATATATGACCATTTTCCCTTCTGCTTACTATGTGTGTGCCTGATATGTGATGCTTGGACGACGATCTTGAACTCTGTTGGGCACACTGCTAGTAAGATTTTGTTGCTGCTGTGGCACAGGATCGGACGTACGATTGCAGCAAAAGTGCATGTGGGAACACAACGTAGGAGTACAATCTCTTGTGAGTTGTAGTGGGACGTGCATGCATGCATGAGCAATTGAGCATGATTGGCGTCGATGAGGAGGACTACGACATGCACATGGGGAGTACGGTGGAGGCCGCCGCAATAAGCTAGTAGTTCCTTGTCCGGCGTGCATTGCTAGTCTACGATCGTCTGTACGTGCCGCAAGAAACGTGCCTTGTCGTGTTAGACATCGATCGATCCCCATTGTTTAGCGCTATAGCTCGCGATGCAAAAGATTCCATTTCCACCGGAGTGAGATCGATCGATCGATCGACCAAGCTTCAGAGAGCAAAAGATTCCTGCCCGGCCGCCGGGGTTTTTACCCTAGTTTAGTGCAGTGGCTCATGCATGGTCGTCGGGCGACAGGCATTTTGTCCAGCGAACAGTGTGAGGTATATCCGTCTCCTTGTCGTCGACGACGTTATGTTATGTTATGGTGCTGCTTGCTCCGATGTGCATGTCTGCGAATAATCTTATTTTACTATCTATATCTTTCTATCCATCCACCCATCCATCTATCTATCCATCTATGATATAAAAAAAATGCAAACATCAGATGCAAAAAGAGACATGACAAAAGTGGCTGATTCATCTTTAGTTAGTTTTGGACCTAACTATAATCTACTCACTTCATTCCAAATCATTAATTAGTCATTACATTTTTTTTACAGAGTTAAAGCATATCAAGTTTAACCAAAACTATAAAGAGAATTACAAAGATTTATGATATCTAAATAGGTATACTATAAAAATAGAAATCTAATACTACTTATTTAGTATCATAAATATTTTGTTATAAAAAATTGGTCAAACTGGATATATATTTTGACTCTGCAAGAAAGTTAAAATGACTTATATTTAGAACAAAGAGAGTATCATACTATAGTTTCTAGAAACACCACAGCTTGTTACCATCCTTTTTAGTCACCGTGTAGTCAATAGTTACTATGCACTTGCTTAAGTTTTACCGAATCAGCGAGTAATTATGTGTAATATGGTACATATATATAGAGCTAGCAGCACTATTCGAGGCATATATGACAATAAAAGTACTCCTGTGGCTATCACACTAAACTAATGCTAGTACAATCGTTGCAGAGACTTGCAGTGAGATACTGGTACTGATGCTGGTGGGCATTGTTAATTTCCCCAAAGCCGAAGAGATCACTCCTTGTCCGGTACAGGACACCATGGACTGCCAACTCACGCTTCTTTAGGCCGGCACTGTCACATCATAATTTCAAATTTCTAATAGCTGGTCCTGCTGCTTGTTTGTCCTGTATCATCATATCCTACGGATTAGCAGTCGCAAATTGGTCAACTTGCACATCTCATTGTATTTATATATTTATATCTTATATCTGTCAGCAATCTGCTGAGGAAAGGTCCTCAACAAACTAGCGCTGTCGTAACAACAGTTAATTTGGTGAAACCTGATTACTCTTTCAATTTGTAGGTGTACGTAGAGCTATAGATGGCTAACGTGGCGTCCTTCTTGTACAGCAGGCCACGAAAAGAGGAAAACGGCAACAAGCACCCGGCTTCTCTGATTCATGGATGTACTCTCCTCTGACATGTTTTTTCTCGTCCGTCTGGATTACTAGCATAATTAATCTTGACACCGTATTCAAAACCATTTCTAAGACGATATTAGTGCAGTCTATCCTATAATGCCCTCATGCCACCTTTCTATCAACCTGTCTATGGTGTAAACTCACGATCTCTGCTCATTCGTCCAATGATGAAACGTACGCGGTTGTTGAATAAAATGTATGAGATACAAATTGTCTAGATAATAATATCACACAGTAAATTGAACAATATGTTTCGGACATCTCACGGATAAGTTTGCTAGCATTATAGAAGGTACGAATTTATATGTAATTTTCACCGGAAATATATGATGTTACACTTTTGTATGATGGTCGGTGTTTACTTGCGCATGTTAGTGGACAAATTTTTTAGAATGCCCTAGTAAATGTTGACATTATTAAATATAATAAAAACAAAGAACGGATAGGAGAAAACCGAATGTCAATTTTGTGTCCTGGACAGGCTTAAGAAAACTCAAAATCAGAATTCAAGTACTGATTTATATTACATGGCATTTTGTAGGATAGAAAATTTATTAGCACAATGTAGTTACTATACCACGTGCTATGAGATGCTAATAAATCTCCATAATCAATTCCAACGAGAACAGTAATGCAGTGGAAAAAGGCATGCTTGTACAAATTCAATTTTACACCTCCATTAATTCATAATGATGATGATGTATATAGAAAAATTGCAGTGCCGTACAAACTTAGTGCAAAAACCGCGGACCATTTTTTTTTTGTTAATATACTTATATATAAGTGAATAAGTGAACGGTTTGGTATCATATATATGTAAGGACCAATAAAGCCTTCACGGAAGTGGCTGCCACCGAGAGACATTGGCGCCGCCGCTCCTAGGGTCCCTCCCCTTCTTCCTCTTTGGCGTATCTACCGAGGACAAGAAGGGGAGGGACCCATCCTTTTTTTCATGTAGTTTTCTATCTAGTTAACTAGGGTTCGGTGTAATAAATCTTCCAGTGAAATAAGATGATTTTTGGTTGTGATAGTGTTTCCTACATGACTTCGGTGATCGCCAAGACAAGATTGTCGTTGCATGCATCGATTTCATTAGCAGGCGGCCAATTTATGGACTTTATCTGCAAGGGGAGAGGTGCTTCTGGGAGCCCCTACCATGACAACGACTCCCTGTCATATCATCGGTCTTACTGGAAGAGAAATTCAGGGTCTCCAGGTGATGAATATGCAGCCTATGTCGTAGCCAAAGTTGCAACTATCGATATTCTTGCAATGATTTATATACATTTTGGACTAGTTCTGGAGTGTTAGATCTTGTGGCATGTCTAATGTTTTTGGGTTAGTTGACAAGGATTGCACTTTGGCTCTAGCTTTTGAGGGTGGCCATTGGAAATTAGGACAATGGGAGAATCCCGATATAGAGTATAATATTTTTTGTTTCAATCTTTTTTGGAAAAAGTCTAGATCACCCCCTGAACTTTGATGCCTGGAACACTTAATAACCCAACCTACAAAACCGGTTTTCCTGCCCCTAAACTTTCAAAACCGATCAAATAACCCCCCAGAACGGTTTTGCCTAGTGGTTTTGCTTGTGTGGCACTGGTTTTGCACGCGTGGCTAGCCACGCGTGGCTCGATCCAACCACCTTGTCCCCGTCCCCCCGCTGGTCGGGGAAGCCGCTCCGTCGGGCGCGGTGTTGCGCCACTCGTTCGTGTTCGACGGCGGGGCGGCTTCTCCGACTCGAGTCGCCCTATGGCCTTGCTTCGGCGTCGTCCGTCGTCTTCGGCACCACGTCGAGGTCCCGCGGTCAGCGGCTGCCGCTCCACCATGCGCGCAGCGCTCGTCGAAGCTCCTCCGCCGCCGCTCACGTTGAAACTCGCGCGCGCCGCGGGTCGCTGTGACAGGCGCCGACTCTATGCCGCCACGCCGTGCTCGCTGTGATCCACGAGCGCAAAGATCCGCCACGCCTTGCTCGAAGACGTAATCCACGAGCGCAGCAGCGTTGTACTCTGATTTGGGAGCACGGACGACTTGGCACCGGTACCGGCCTAGATTTTGGAGGCGAAGTCGCCCACGACGGCTCCTCTAAATCTATATCGGCGAACAAATTGTAAAATATGTTTCACTAAATTATCATTAACTTATTATTGCTCTTCTTCTAACAGGTCCATCTTGTTGATTAATAGGTGCATCACGCCTGCTCGTAGTTGTGCCGCTCGTCGGCAAAGGTAGCTTCCATGTCCGCGTACACCGTCGGTAGCAACGACGCGCGGTCACGAACTAGAGGTTGCTCTAGCGCCGGTTCTGCCGGTACCGCTGCTCAGCGTCCTCGCTTGCCTCGCCGGCGATGACGGGGCCGGGCGGTAGAATACTTGAGCACACCGCGGGGCTCCCATCGCTGCAGCTTCCGGACCTGGTACGAAGCCATCTGCGGCGGCGACCGAGGACCGGCGCCCGTCGCGCCGGCGAGGGCGTCGAACAGCGGTGACGGCGGCGACCGCGCCCACGTCGCGATCACCGAGGAACCGCTCCGCGTGCGAGCGGTGGGACGACGACCGCGCCCGCATCACGGTCACCGAGGAACCGCTCCGGCGTGGAGCAGCGAGGTCCGAGGGGGCGCTGTTCGCGGCGGCCGTCGTCGGGGGCATGGCGCGGCGGCTGCTGCGGGTGTCAGCGGACACCGATGCCTGCTGGCTACCGTGGGCGACGGGTTGCATCCCTCGAATAGCCGCTGGTCACGGCGCCCGGCACCACGGAGGCCATGGTAGGCTTCGTAGCGCCACCGTCCTTGTCCTCGCCCTCGCCCGGTGGCGCGCAGGATAGAGGCGATCGGAGGGTGGCCGAGATGGATGGCCATGGCGACTACGCCCGTCTGCCCGCCATCGGTCCAAGCCGCCGGCTCGTTAGGAAGCGGCGCGTGTTTCAGCCAAGGGCAGCTGCCAAAGTGGGGCCATACGCCAAGCCGGCCGTGGTTGCCACGCTGGCAATGTGGCCACATTGGCAAAACCGCTATCGTAAAACCGCTCTAGGGGCTAAATTAGACGGTTTTCATAGTTTAAAGTTAGAAAACCGGTTTTATAGTTTAGGGGATGATGTGCCAATAGTTTAGGGGGGTATTTAGACTTTTTCCAATCTTTTTTCATGTGTAGTTTGAGGATGTACTACGTCAAGAATTAATATAAGTGTCCTTTCCCTTCAAAAAACATACAATAAAAAGAAAAATTGTTCAGGACTAAAATGTCGAGGGGTGCTCAATCATGATCGACCCAAAGCCCACTTGTACATACCTTTATTTTCGGAGGTGGGCCCCTTAAAAGGCCCGCTTGGAAAATATGCCCAAGGCCTAGCAAAATCCCATATCAATCCAACCAGCTTTATACATATCTCACCAGCTTTATTCCTCTCCCTATCCCGACACCCCTCCCCTAAGCTCTCCTGCCCCAGCACCCCTCCCTCTGGTACAAATTTGAGGCAGACATAATTCGGTGACCCCAAGGTAGAGTAGGCTTGTTGGGTGAATAATCAAAACAACACTTTATTGATGATGATATGGTTTACAGAGAGGCCATTCAACATGGCGTTTACAGAAGATGTCAGGGGGTATTTATACATTAATTACCTGCGAACCAAGCAGACATGCGTAACAACAGTCGTGCTTATAAATTAAAGTGTAACAACCAACACAATTATATTTTGATATTTGGAGGTACTGAATTTATTTTTAGAAGTCAGTTGGTCTTTGATATATATACAGTCCCTACAAATCATCTTTGAGTCAGTGGCCAAGGTCCACATCTGAAAATGGGTTATACAATGCCACATGCGCCATGCAACCACGGCCTGAAAATAGTTGTGAATAAAATAACATAACTTTTTCTTATAACTAAATATATATCTCCATCTACTACTAAAAACAACGAAGCTAAATCGTCAAGCCCGGCCTAACCTCACCTCCGCCCGCGTGGGTTTCCGATCTAATTCCCTCGCTCCCACCGTATAGGGGGCCCCTGACTTCGTAATAACACAAAAATTACATAAGTTCTCATTCGAATGTTCACATCTTAATCTTTCTAGCGAAGTTGTTCTCCTTGTCTTCGCTTTAATCTTCTGTTCCCACTAGTCCTCCCTTGTAGTCTTCGGCGAAGCTAATATTTCTGACTTCGCTTGAAGCCTAACACCTTGAGCTTTTGCTTACGCTTTTGTTGATTCTTCTTCGCGAAGTCGTTCTTCGCGAAGCCACCTTCGTGATTTCTTCTTGGTGCTGACTTTCTCCCAAAGTTACTTTAAATGTCCTGCAACTTCAAAGTTTGGGATGAAAGTTATAAAAATCAAAGTTAGAACCCAGCAAGGCAACATATCTTTACGATCTCTAGAGTCTTCCTATGTTGATTTCATCATGGATTTGACATCTTTTTATTGCAAGCTCTAAATATAGCAAACAACATATCTTTACGATCTCTTCATATGGTGCACTCCAATTCATCATTTGAGATAGTTTTTATTCAAAGAAAAAAATTAAATATCCTACAAAACATATGAAAGTACCAAGATTCGTGGAACTTGTTAGTTAAGCTTTGTATGTATGGTAAAATGATGGTTTATGATTGATGTTAATGACTGTCAATAGGGGTTTGGGGGCTTGGTTGTGGGTCATTTCTTTTTTTACAACATTATTGAAAGCTATGAAGTAGTGTTACCAAAACAGAAAAGGAATAGAATTCTATTGTTTAGTAATAATTCATAGAAAACCTAGTTGAAGTTATTGAAATTATTCTTGTAAGTGTACTTTTACTACTATTCAAAGTGAATGAAAATAGCTAGTAGACAAACCTTTTTTTTTTGTTTATGGAAATTGATAAAATACAAAATCTATATGTCGTCAGTCATTACAAGATAAGAATATTAGTATCCACATAAAAGGTTACAATAATATCAGTATATTTAGTTAAAAATACTCATACCCATACATCATTTTCTGTATTCACGAAAACAGAACGAAAATATTTCAAACCAAACCGCATCATTTTACGTATTTAATCCGATCGAATTCGTATTTTCTTGTCGACTTTTTTCCATTTCCATTTCCATTTTCGTATTTCAAATGTAAAAAGTAGAAAATGGTTGAGGAGTTTTTCGACCGAAGTTCGACCGTTTTCTACTTTTCTACTTTTAGTTCGAATATCTTGAATTCAAAATTCCAAATTTTGATGTTGATCATTATCAGTATAGGCAACTATGCAAAGGCAATTGTGGAGCACCGATGGTCATAGCCACATTATATAGGGAGCACACCCTCGTCGCCGAGGTGGGACTAATCACCTCGCTCGTTTTGCATGGTCGCATCCGGCTTCATGCAAATTTGTTGATTGTGTTGCATATGATTGGGCTGACCAAAAGATACGGAGCTGGATGGACTAAAATGATAAGTTTGCTCTCTTGCACTCAAAATTTTCCAAAATGACACTTTTAATTTTTATGCATTGTGGGTCGATATTTCGTATTGAATTTTCTTATACCGACCGAAGTTCGACGTAAGTCCGCTTGAATTGGTTTGTTTTTGAAATTCCGTAAAGTTTGCGTTCGTTTTTAGGTAATTTTACCATTTCGTTTTTGTATTCAAATATAAAAGTAGAAAATGGTTGTGGGGTTTTTCGACCGAGTTCGACCGTTTTTCACCCTTAACCATACATAAATAAACATTTGTTTTATTCTTTGTTGTGAATATATGTATAAAGTTAGTATGTATAACATTATTGTCTGATAATTGCTAGTACATGCAATATCATATTTTAACTTGTCAAGCTCTTGTGCTGACTTATCTACATATGTATGAATATAATACCTAGCTTCGGACCTCTTACATGGATATGCTTGACGCCAGGGTGACTTGAATTGTTAAATAGTGTCATCTATGTACACTATGCCTGTATAGTAACTAGGTCATTGTCTTCCCTTACTTAACAATTAACATGTTCACCATATAAATGATTAAGGTCTGCCGCAAGTTTGTTATGGGATGCACCTAATTCCAGTTTTGGTGAGATGTTGCTCTCATGTCCCAACCATCATATCGAGTGGAAGATAAATAAGGCGAAGGCCGTCCAACAGGTCAACATGGCAATGTGTAAATGTCTATTCGAAACTTCTACTAATTAGATGGTAAGCATAAGCATACATATTGCAAAACAAAGTTTGTATAGGTCAAATGCAAATTAAGTACTCCTCCTACCGGCGATGGCTACATTGGACTCCCTCAGTCCTACATTTTCTCCCACAATCAGGTAGCCCAGTTGTTACAAAATATTATAGGACTAAAAAAGAACCAAAAGTTATCTAGAAAACTCTGGGAGTCTATAGCTTTACACAAATCCTGGCTGAGAGTCTCCAACTCTCTATACAAATTGTAGCACTACTCAAGAATAAAAAAGAATAAGGCTGAGAAGAATATCCAATATGTGATTGGGGTATTTTGGTAATTTCTCATAACTCATTAGTTTTAGAGGATCTATAAATGTAGCTTTTGTATGACTGAGGGAATATATGTTAGAGGTAAGCACATTTACACTGGAAATCGAACATGCCAAACTAGCAAATTTTTGTTTTTTTATGGTTGATGGTTGGCTCGACAACTGATTTTTGTTTTAATAAGAGCATCTTCGAGAGTTTCCAAAATAGTCTCCTAGGGGCATGTACATTGGATAGACAGGGGGTTGTCTATAAGTACCTTACAGACAAATACAAAGACAAATCCTACAACCCACAACAACCCACAGTCTATCTCATCGCCTACAGAATATTTGATGCATTGCATGTAGCTAAGATCAATTAAAAATTAATTTATGTATACCATTGTATGGCTACTTGATAGAAATTGTATCAAGCATAGATAAGAGCAACGATGATTACACTATTTTTTGAAAACCATCATATACTATTTTTGTTGCCTGAATGTAACCGATACTAGTTCACTGAGCTGTAAGTGGTACTAGTTCACTAAACATTCAGATATCACCTCGGTTGGCATTCAGAACACGAGAAGGGTCCCTTCTGTTCACATTCCCATGACATTCGGATAGCGGTGCTAACTAAACTTAAGATAAGTTTTTGCAACTCCATACATCAAAATGACACATATACAAACATGCCCTACATAGTTACAAAATAGCAGCATCAGTTAAACATGACAGCTCCCAAAGACTTCTCATATGACGTAAGCATTTTCAGATAATTAAAAGGCTTACCAAACTAAATAATTTATGAAAAGCATTTTTTCTTAGACATTTCATGGCAGCAACTCGCTCAACCTTTTCTTTATCGGTCATTGAACTTGTATCTTGTGAGATTAGGTTATTTTGCTTCTTTCTTAAGCTTCTTCCCTTCCATCTCAAGCTTCTTCCCTTCCATCTCAAGCCTTCTACCCTCCATCTCAAGTTTCTTGGACTCTCTATTCTCCGGTGCTGTTAGATGGCCTTGTGGTCTCAATCTTATCACAAGATAGCTTTTGCTGCAGCTCTAGAAGTTTCATACGGTTTTGCATTGACTTCAGACTACACACACTGCTAGCTCCAGACATGATATATAAGTAGCTAGCGACATGCATATATACAGATAAACATTTGACTCATTTGAAACTAAACTTCAGGCTAATATACATGTTCAGCGATAACTGAATACAGGTTTAGATATACATGTTCAGAGATAACTGAAACTAAACTAACTAAATACAATTTGCTATATATGCAACTACAGTTCAGTGAAGGTGGACTGAATATTCGGTTATCAATTTGCTATATATGCAATTAAAACTCAGTGAATCAGTGAGACGTGGCCTGACTCACCATGTGGGATCCGAGCTGTACTAAAACCAATTTGTCTGGACTTCTGTTGTGGCCGAGGAAGGATTCTGCAGCCATGGAGCGTTGTTGCCAAGGGACGACTCTGCAGCCATGGGGAAGACGGGGAGGACGCCGCTGCTGGCCGCCGGGCTGGATCCGCGGCCAATAGGGACACCGCCGCCTGCCGCCGGGCTGGAACCGCAGGCAATGACAGGGACGCTGGCTGCCGGGTCGGGACCTCGGCCAACAGGGACGCCCCCGGCGGCCACCAGGCTCGATCCGCGGCCAACGACAAGGACGCCAGCCGCCAAGCTGGTTCCACGACCAAACGGGAGGTGGCCTGCCGCCGAGCCGGACCTGCCGTCACCGCCGCCAACGGGGAAGAGACCCGCCACCCTTACCTTCCCCTTCCTCCCTGCCGCCGCCGCCATTACAGGATTCTTCATCGGAGAGGGAAGTGGGTTTGGGGAGAGGGCAGTGGATTTGCTGGGTGATATAAGAAGAGGGAGAGGGATTTAGCGGGCAAAATCCATTCCCGCGCTCCGTGCGCACGCGCCCGCACCCTGGATCCCGCAGCTCGTCGACTCTCCCTACAGCGCGGCGATGGCGAGGCATCGATTTCTTCGGTCCACAAGCCACAACGTCGTCTCGCGAAGCGCCGGGACGGGGTCGTCTACAGAAGCAGGGGGGATTTTGTAAATTATACGGCATACAGACGGGGCTTATAGCCCTGTTGTACATGCCCTAATAATCTAGGATTTTTGGCAAGATTGATAAAAACAAATCTCCGTGATGGTCATAGCATCAAGAGTTCCCAAAACACTCGTTTAATCTGATTTTTATTTTAATAAGAGCATCTTCAAGAGTTCCCAAAACACTCGTTTAATCTAGATTTTTTTGTGGCAAGATTGATAAAAACATATCTTGGTCTGCATATCTTTGAACCAAGTTTCGAGAGAGGAGTCTCCATGACCACCGGGCAATGGGCGGTTGTTTTGGCACAGTTGCGGTTGTGAGATGTTGCGGGTGACAAGGCTGCCGCCAAGGCATTTAGCCCAGTCTTAATAGAGGTTTTACGGGGATCTTATGCATATTAAATATGGTGTCACATCATCACAAACTCATATTTTACATGAAACTCTGAAGAGAGAAGAAAAACGTTTCACCATGGTGAAATCTTTGAGCATTGTTTTCAATAACTTAGAAAACCGCGTGTGAAATCTCATTGAGAAAGAGATTGGGTTTTATCCCTCATTAACTAATATCAAGAAGAGATGATAGGACAAGTGGGACTCATAAAATAGTAAAATAATCTATGAAACTTGTGATGAAACTTTACACTGGCGAGAGATTTCCATTTCATATCAAAATTACTTATCTTAGAAATTGAGACCGATCTTAGCGGTACCAAACTTTTAACATTTTATTAGAATGATTTATTGAAAAATGTTGGAGATAGTTTCGCTAGTGCTTCCAATACTTTTTTGGCAACTCATCAAATTTCTGAGTTTTAGTAAAAAAAAAGCATCAGCCGCGATGATCTAACTAGGTGGGCAACGTATCATGTGCAACATCAATTAAGACCACTCTTCTTAAAAAAAAAAAAAAAAACTAGGTGTTCTATCGCTACACATCAATAGTCCAGGTCCGCTTTAAAAAAAAAATGAAGAAGGTCCAGGGTCGTCCCTTTCGTCATGTCAGCCCAGCAAGACAACGAGGTCAAGCACAACGAGGAAGAGGATGCTGTCCCATCCCAATCATCAAACGCACGGATCGGTTTTCAAGAGGAAGGAGGCATGAACCGAAGGCGCAAATCAGCAGAGAAGAGGAGGGAGGAAGAAATCGATGGACCAGAAGGAGCCGGAGCAGCTGGACTCCGGCGGTGCGCCGCCGACGACCAGGTGCGCTATCTTCCCTATCCCCTGCGCTGTGTATTGTCACGGAGAAGGGTCGCGATTTCCGGCCGGCGCGCAACTCCATGGATCTCCCCGGCGCCCGAAACTCCCACACCCCACTGCATCGTCCACTTTCAGTTCACACGTGTGGCGTCCGCCTCAAGCTGCTGCTGGGTTGAAAAACGTCACCACATCTTGCTTTGCTGACGGCTTAAAACCATGTTGATAGGTTTCATTGTTGGGATGAACTAGCCCTTCTGAACAGTGCACGGAAAACAATAAACGTAAGTATTTATGTTCTGTTCTGCTTCAGAAATTCGTTGTTGGATAAGCTAAGTTTCACATGGTCACATATCACATTGGATTTCTAATGGTAGAAAATGGAAGCAAAAGGGTGATCAACCATATTATGAACTTAATGGACCCAGGCTAGACCAGTTAATCTAGTCATGAAAAATGCGCTTTAAGATATGTCGGCGTCTTGTTTAATTGAACCAGAGGACTGCTACCGTCTAGGTTTGTTCTGTTATGATTGTTGGCCATTAGCAAAAACTTTTATAACAATGATTGGGTACTGTTACTGAAAGCATACTTTAGTCTCCTGTATATATATGACTCTTTTTATCTTAATTGAAAGGCAGATCTCTAAAAAAACTGTGACTACGATTTTGGGATGAAAATGTATCTATTATACTGACTATATTTGGTCAGAAGGCTATCTTTGAACAGAGCAAAGGAATAATAATGCTTCTAAACTGCTATGGACTCAAAAGATCTAAAATGTCTGTTCAAGGCTTTATTCCGTCTATCACTTGAATTATGCCGATTACTCTTGTATGTCTTGTTCATTACTTGTACTGTAGCTTGACTGTTACAATCTATTACTCGTGGCACTTTGTCGTTAGAATTTGGTTTGGTTATTTGATAAATATCATAGTTATTCACTGAAACTCTTTAGTTCAATACGGGACTGGCAAGCATGGAAAATTCTCCCTTTGACTACTTTTCTTCTGGGAAACTTTGTTGCTTTCTCATGGCACTCCACATCCACCCATCGGTCATCCCAACTGGTGAGTCACCATATAGTCCAGGGCACTTGCTTTTGAGTATGACAGCAGGGGACGAATGCTTTATAGTGGAATCTGCACACCGTGGGATCCCAGAAAAAAAAAGGAAAACACGTGCGCGCGCACACACACTTACGTGGAGAGATGGCTCATGAACTCATCTTTTTTCTCGTGGCTCTCCTTCTCTTCTTCCTGTCCAATCCAACCACAATCTTAGCTGCACATGCGACCAATAACTCCGAGATCGAACTGCAAGCTCTCCTCAACTTCAAGCAAGGCCTCACAAATGATCCTTCTGGCGCCCTTAGCTCATGGAACACCAGCGTTTCATTCTGCAGATGGGGAGGGGTCATATGCGGTACTGTTGGTAAGGCCCTTCCATTCTCTTACCGTTTTTTTGGATAAGTCGACTGAAGGGGAGAGAGTACCCCACATGAGTTATATTGATAAATTGGCTCTCAAAGCCTAACGTTTGAATACATTGTTTACAGAACCTTACCATGTTGTTTCACTGGAGCTGAATGGTCTACAGCTGGCTGGGCAATTATCCCCTTCTCTTGCTAACCTTACTTCTCTAACACGGTTAGATCTTGGAACTAATTCGTTCCTTGGAGCCATCCCTGAGGAGTTGGGCACACTTCCTAAGCTTCAGGATCTAATCCTTGCAAATAATAGCTTATCTGGAATTATCCCTGCTAGTCTGTTCAAGTACTCATCACGACTTGTTGTTATCAATCTTCAAAGGAATTTATTAGATGGGTCTATTCCAGATTTTCATAATATGACAACTCTGCAAACTCTTAACCTTGCTGAGAACAACCTTTCAGGAAGCATACCTATTCCAGATTTTCATAATATGACAACTCTGCAAACTCTTAACCTTGCTGAGAACAACCTTTCAGGAAGCATACCTCCATCATTAGGAAACGTTTCTTCCCTCACGGAAATACACCTTGATTCAAATATGCTAGGTGGATCAGTTCCAGAAACTCTAAGTCGAATTAGGAACCTTAGTGTGCTGACTTTAGGTTACAACCAATTTGTGCATATACCTGCAGAACTCTACAACATCACATCATTGAGAATCCTTGATTTAGGCAATAATGATTTTTCTGGATATTATATACCATCCAATGTTGGCAACTTCTTATCAAACCTTGAGATGTTGATCATGTCAGGTGACAATATCACAGGAATCATTCCAACATCACTAGCTAATGCCTCAAAGCTCCAAGAAATTGATCTTTCCAATAACATACTAGCTGGCACAGTGCCGCTTCTAGGATCTTTACCTTACTTACGTGTACTACATCTAGAAAGTAACTCACTAATATCTGGTAACTGGGCATTCATTACCTCTCTCACAAACTGCTCCAATCTAGCCATGCTGACAATGGATGATAACAGGCTTGACGGAAGTCTGCCAATTTCTATTGGCAATCTTTCATCAAATCTGCAGAGATTAGACCTTGGAAAGAACCAAATCAGTGGAAAACTACCAGAACAGATAGGCAATCTTCCACAGCTCCAATTGCTTGCCATGGACCAAAACTCTATATCAGGAGAGATTCCTTTAAGCATTTGGAACCTAAGTGGCCTGGTAGTTCTAAGACTATCAGAGAACAGATTGTCAGGTCAAATCGCACCTGCAGTGGGTAGTCTTCTGCAGTTAACCCAGCTTTCTGTCGATAGCAACGATTTAAGTGGAAACATACCAGCTAGTCTAGGGCAGTGTTCACGACTGACAATGCTAAACTTGTCTTTTAACAACCTTGATGGATATATACCGGTTGCACTGGTAAATATTACAACCCTTAATAGTTTGGACTTGTCGAAGAACCATCTTATTGGATCAATACCTCAATCCATTGGTTCGCTTGAACAGCTTGTCCTTGTAAATATTTCCCACAATAACTTGTCTGGGCAAATTCCTGCTTCACTCGGCAACTGCCTTTCCATCGTTCAGATTGATCTTTCTCAGAACAACTTAACAGGACAAATTCCAGATTTCTTCAACAATTTCCTTGCATTGCATCTACTTGACCTATCCTACAACAACTTTTGGGGGCCAATTCCAACCGGAGGAGTATTTCAGAATACCACGATGGTAATCTTAAATGGGAACATAGGGCTCTGTGTAAATGCAGCTACCCCTGCATTTGTATTCCCTGTTTGTCCCAGAATAAAAATAAAAAGAAAGCACACTTCTTGTTAATAGTAATTCCACCTATTACGATTGCCTTAATCTTATGCTTATGCTTATGCGTATGCATCGTTGTCGCCCTTCTGAAGAGAAGAGCACATATAGAGACTGCTCCATGCTACAAGCAGACGATGAAGAAGGTATCCTATTATGACATCCTTAAAGCTACAAACTGGTTCTCTCCTGTAAACAAGATCAGTTCAAGCTTCACTAGTTCTGTCTACATTGGCAGATTTGAGTTTGACACTGATTTCATAGCCATCAAAGTGTTCCATCTGGAGGAGCATGGTTCTCTAAACAGCTTTCTTATGGAATGTGAAGTGCTCAGAAACACCCGCCATCGCAATCTTATGAAAGCAGTGACCTTATGCTCAACAGTAGACATGGAAAACAAGGAATTCAAAGCTATAGTTTTCGATTTTATGGCCAATGGAAGCTTGGATATGTGGCTGCACCCAAAGTTGCACAAAAATAGCCCCAAGAGAGTTTTGAGCTTGGGCCAGAGAATAAGAATAGCTATGGATGTGGCTTCTGCTTTGGACTACATGCACAACCAACTGACACCACCTCTAGTTCACTGTGATCTGAAGCCAGCCAATGTTCTTTTGGATTATGGTATCACAGCTCGAGTAGGTGATTTTGGATCTGCAAAGTTTCTCTCATCAAGTGTTGGTAGTGCAGAAGGTTTTGTTGGCGTGCAAGGAACTATTGGATATATAGCACCAGGTAAATTCCCCTCTGTTATATGTTTGAAAATACATTTTTCTTTGCTAACATGGAAATTGCTGTTTTTCAGAGTGTGGAATGGGGTACAAAATCTCAACTAGGTGCGATGTGTACAGTTTTGGTGTGTTGCTACTAGAAATGCTCACCGGAAAGCGACCCACTGACATAATGTTTACCAATGGTATGAGCCTTCACAAGTTGGTGAGCTCGGCATATCCAAATGTACTTCACGAAGTTTTAGATCCCTACATGTTCCAGGAGGGAGACCATGTATTTGCAACACTAACGTTGCAGTGTTATCTGGTACCATTGGTTGAAGTTGCCCTATTATGTTCCATGGAGTTTCCTAAAGATCGACCAGGGATACGAGATATTTGTGCGAAAATATTAGAGATCAGCGAGGCATTCCTCAAGCCCCAGTGTCTTTATTGAATAAGATCCAACTGACAACAGTTAATCCTACTGCTAATGTATCTTACTTTGTACAATTTATTTTTACTGCATTTAGTAGACAAATAGCCAAAGGCATCTTTGCTTTATGCAAAAGAATATGCTATGACTATGAGTAGTGGGTCAGTTCTGCTCTATACAGTAGAGACAACCACAGCTTGCCATTTGCAATTCAATCCAAGTGGTCCTCAGGTCAAGCTGACCTCCGGACGTTCAACAATCTGGTGGTATGTCTGGGTAACATGGACAGTTTATTATTTGCTATACACTAGAACATCTGATAGGAAAATAAGAAACTACATTACTCTGGCAAAAATGTGTTTTCATGTTCTCAAGGAAAATGATGATTGCTATATTTCTGTAAAGTTATGCTCAAAGTAAGTTCAGTAGTTTATTTCAGAAATTTTGTTTAGGCTTCTTTATATCACTACCACATAAATAATTTTTTTAGAGTCGTCTTGTTTTTCAGAGTTATAATTGTAGCCCCGTCCTACAACTGGTTATAGAGGCACGGCTAACTTATTGCACACTACAAAGTCGATTTTTAAGGGCTGTTGATAATACCGACCCTCTATTGTAATGACAACATGTATTTTTTTTTTCTCGAACACGCAAGAAGAAACAGCCATACATAGACCAGAACACATACACCCCTCCTAATAACATGTGGAGTAATGGTTACAGTCTAATACTTACCATGCAAGTAATAAATTCATTGTAGTCCAATGGTAAGAGGTTCGAACAATGGGACGCAATAGGAACAGGGGTTCAAATCAAATGCTTATATACATTTCCCGGGATTTTCGGCGTTATGCAAAAGTGGTAGCGGCGTTCCCATCGAGACGGCGTCAATGGTGACTTTGAATCTCCGGATCTGCTGGGTTTTCCTTATGTGCTTATAAATAGGGTTATATGTGTGTTCATAGGGGTAGATAGTAAATTAGTTTTTCATTCTCAAAAAAAAAAATTCATAATTGTTTCAAAATAAGTCTGATTGAATCAAACTTCACATCAAAAAATTAGAGTCCAATGAGATTTTTTTTTTTGTATGTAGTTTGGTGTATGCGAAATCCAACTTTTACACAGCTTCAGCAAGATCTAAAATTTTGTATTGTTAATTCTTTTAATAGGATTGATTAGATCCCTGGTTACAACTTTGTAGTGTGGTGGTATGTGAGATCCTACCTTTTTTTTTTTTTTGCATTGTTTCATGAAGCCACTTGGTGCGACACGGAGAGATGAAACGAATTACTTGCATCCTCTTCCATTTACATGCCCAACTACTATGAAATTTCAGTTCTCAAATATAGTTGCTACTTGCTAATAATGTCATTCTTGAATCCCTACATCACCTTTTGATGCAATTCCACTCCCTATCAACCTTGTTAAATGTTTATGTTCGCAAAAAGGATCCTGTGGAAACTGTAGGGAATTTTGTCTTGAACACACAAGAGTGTTGCATATCTTTATATATTAACAAGAGATGAAAAAAAAGCTAAAAGTCCCTAAAAACATAACCAAATCAGATGCTCAAAGTTCTCTCTTTCTCAAACACACATTTAAGAAACAAAATAAGGGCAGATACACTGAAAAACTTGTGAGGGTGACCACCAACAATGGGAAAACTTGTTTCCTTATTGTTTTTGGAGCAATGTATAGTTTCCAACTTACAATGTAGTCTGATGTTTACCGTTAAACTATGAAACTAGGTAACACATACACTCGACTAGCTTCAAAATTGGCTTTCTATTTTCTAATAAGAACAAATCAGGTTTATTAAATTCATAATTAATTTATTGTAAATCATAAAAATAACACTAGTCCCAATTCACTTCTAAAAATGTCATATATCTTATGGTGCTATATTTACGGTTATGCCAATCTTACTTGGTATATATACATATAGATCATAAACAAGTAGACAACGTTTTTAGAGAAAAAAAGGTACTTGTATCATATTTTACTTATTTAAAATAAAAATATTATATGACTTTTGGATAGTAAATTAGTTTTTATTAGTTTTACAACATAGAAACTACCTTTGAAATCAACAAGGGACCAAATTTGTCAAATTTTTCAATAATTATATTTACCTAACTCATAGTTTAAGGTTGAAAATTAGATTGCCTTGCAAGTTTGATGATGAAAAATGTCCTTGCACTTGTTTTTATTGTGTGAATGCTAATTCTGATTGACACGAGTAGTATAAACGTAAGTTTTAGTCATGGGACTCTTTCCTTTCTTGTGTGACTTTGCCCTTTGAAACTGTTAGACATGTAGGGCCTTTTTTTGGTTAAGACCCGCAGAAAATTGCCTGACCTAGGCAGCAATCATAGGCGTCCAATTTTTGAGTGCCCGTGGATGGATTAGGTTGCCTGGCTGAAGAAGAGCTGCCTGTAGGCAGCAACCAGGCCTATAGTTGCACTTGAATAAGTAAGGTACACCCAGTTCTTGAAATTTGGATAGTACAAAATGGATGGGTTTTATTCGATGCAAGTTTTCTTTCATCACTTTGCACATTTTCTTTCTAAAGTCTTTGTTATTTTCTTATAAGAATCCAATTTCTGTATTTGGATTCAGAAATGGTACAGATACAAATCAGAAAATGTCTATCCTGTTTGCATCCCTCAAAGTCACGTTCCCAGGTCTTTCTTCAGTTGATTCAAGTCAATCATGCATCATGCCTTCAACTCCACGGTCCATTACGCATTTTGTCCTGTACTTTTCCATCGTTTTCAAACAGGTTGCATGTGTCCGGTAGTCAGCAAGTCAATAGTTAGTCCTGCGATAAGTCCCATCCCAGTATCCTGTAGTCAGTCAGAATCCAAATTATTCAAAGAGCTATATAAAATAATAAAATATAAAATGGAACAAATGATATCTGAAATTTCTATATATATATATATATTCATTATGTATTGTACTCCCTCCATCCCAAATTATAAGTTGTTTGACTTTTTTGGCTCCAAGTTTGACCATTCGTCTTATTTAAAAAATTTGCGTAAATATAGTCAAATTTAAGTCATTCTTTAAAAATTTTATTAATAAAGAAAGCCCTCGGCAAAAAAGAAGTGATATTTTACATAAATTTTTGAATATGACGAGTGGTCAAACTTGTTGTCAAAAAGTCAAACGTTACAATTTGGGATGGAGGAAGTATTCATTAGGGATGCTGTTAAGTTTTTGCAAGAGACGAACGAGCTACTCATCAGCTTATTGATCTATTTGTATCGTGACTAAAACGGATATGACCAATTTAGGGAGGTTTGAACATTACCTTCACGCAGCCATCAGCTTATTGTTTTATGCTTTCTTTCTTGTTGTTTTATGCTTCTGATGTTTGAGGCCTCGACTCTAAAAACTCATATACCGGCTATGTATATTCTATGGGTATAAAGACCAGGTTTTATATCCTCTATTAAAAACGTTTAGTTTTGCACACTTTTATGCTGCTTCCTCATGGCAATTCTCCACCATCCATATCAATCGTCCAGCCAACGTGTAGTCCGGTGCAACTTAATTTTGAGTGCGACAGGCAAGGCAGGGGACGAATGATTTATAGTGGAATGTACACACACGGGGTCCCTGAAAGGAATCGGAAAATAGAACACACACTTCTCCGACGTGAAGAGATGGCTCATGCTGCACTCATCTTTCTTTTTGTGTCTCATCTTCCCATCTTCTTGTCTAATCCAATCGCAATCTTAGCAGCAGAATTGACCAACAATTCCGAGATCGACCGGCAAGCCCTCCTAAACTTCCAGCGAGGAATCAGGGATCCACTTGGCGTCCTGAGCTCATGGGGCAGCGATACTGCAGCTGGAGAGGAATCACCTGTGGTAAGGCTCTTCCACTCCGAGTTGTTTCACTAGACCTTTTTTTTTTCTAATATACGCAAAAGATTTGCGCATCTTTGTATTTAAGAAGAAGAGTTTTACACCGCGCGGACGCGTTTTGGGAGGGCAAGATTTACAATAGGCACTTTGCCTCCCTTGTCGTTTTTACACATGGCGATTACTTCGCTTGCTAATTCTCCTAGGTGGCGCCCCTGCCTCTATCCATAGGTCGGCGATCGCTTAATTTTGGCGAGGAATTGCGCTAGTGGCCGCTTCGTTCCGGAAGAATCTCGCGTTTCTCTCTTTCCAATGCTCCCATGCCACCAGGGCAAAGAGGGTGTCTGCGCCCTTCTTCTTCTCTCCGTGCCACCTCCGTCTCCACCGCTCCCACCCGGTCGGATGGACCCCCACCCACCTCCGCGAGGCGTCAACTCTAAACGTCGCCCGGGATGGTCCACCGGATGTGGCCGGAGAAGGAGCGGCGGTGATGATGTGGTCGATGGTCTCGGGTCCCGATCACGAGGTAGCACTCATCGCGGCGCATCTAACCCGTGGCGGTGCCTCCCGTCCACGGTCCGGTGCCTCCTCGAAGAGCCACCATAGGAAGATCGACACGTAACGGCGCCCAAGTGCTCCGGACCGAGTGCAACCCGGATCGGGTGGGACGGTTGTTGTAGGGCCCACTGTAGGCGATCGGAGGAGTATGTCCCCTGCTGGGTCCATTTCCACACCAAGCGGTCGACGTTGTTGTTGAGGACTTCTAGCTCGACCAAATCCCGAGACGCGATACTGGCGTGTAGCGGGGGACGAGAGATGCCTCCATGTCTGTCGTACCCATGCACGCCCCTGTAGTCCTTGTGCCCGCGGTTGTGCTGCCGGATGTCCCTACGGCCGTGACACCCGGCCCAATTTGGATGTGGCCCATGAGTGGCCTATGAGTGCTAAGAGGGGAGGTCCTGGTTAAGTTGGTGCTCGACGAGGACGTCGAGTCCTTTGAGGGCGCGGGGGGGGTATGTAACACCCGGCCCAATAAGGGTGTGGCCCAAGAGGGGCCTATGAGTGCTTCTTGGCGCACATATTTAGTACCACCTTGCTAGTTGAGCAAGGGTGGAGCCAACTTATAAGCCTTTGCCTTCCAGCCATATCACCTTCGGGTTAACCCTTTTACGAAGCGAGGGCGAAAAGTGTAAGCGAGGGTGCTATGTGTACGCGTGCACGCCCCTCGAAAGGGTTGTGCGGTGCGGCTTTGGAGGCGGGTGTCACAACGGCTGACGAAGTTCAGCAAGCTTGGCGCAATGTGCTTGACTGCCCTTCCCTGGATCCATCGACCCGTCCAGAAGGGGGTGGACCGACCGTCTCCGAGGACCGCGTGGATGCCTCAAAGAAACTTTGAACCTCTCGCGGCACGGAGGAGCGGCAGCTCAGCCCAGGCTCGGTCACCGTGCAGCGTCTTTGCAGCCAAAGCCATCTTGCTTGCAGCGCGATGGAGGAGAGGCGTAGATCAGGGATCCCAAGACCCCTAGGTCCGGTGGACGACAAGCGATAGGCCATGCAACCATGCACTTCCCCCTGATGCTGTCTTCTTTGCCTGTCCACAGGAATCTCACGCAAATTGCATTGATTTCCTCGATCGCCCATGGAGGCAGGCCGTCGGCGATGATGGTGTAGATCGGGACTGCGCACAACACCGATTTGATCCAGTGTTTCACTAGACCTGAACTCGCTGCAGTTGGCAGGAGAGTTGCCATCGTCTCTTGCTAACCTTACTTCCATAACACGGTTAGATCTTGGAACTAATTCATTCCTTGGAGCCATCCCTGAGAAGTTAGGCACACTTCCTAAGCTTCAGGATCTGATCCTTGCAAATAATAGCCTGTCTGGAATTATCCCTGCTAGTCTGTTCAAGGACTCTTCTCGACTTGAAGTTGTTAATCTTAAAAGAAATTTCTTAAATGGGTCTATTCCAGAGTTTCATAATATGGCAACTCTGCAAACTCTTAATCTTGCAGAGAATCAGCTTTCAGGAAGCATACCTTCTTCAATAGGAAATATTTCATCTCTCCGCTCTATTTTGCTAGACCAAAATAAACTTACAGGATCTCCAGAAAGTTTGGGTCAAATTTCAAAACTTGTTGAACTGGATCTGAGCTTCAATAGCTTGTCAGGGTATATCCCCTTGCCTCTTTACAATATTTCTTCCCTCAGACACATTAGTTTAGGCAGCAATGGCCTTGTTGGGCAGTTACCATCTGCAATTGGTAACTCACTACCGAATCTCCAAGTCCTTATTATGCAAAGCAACAGTCTACAGGGCCTGATTCCTACTTCACTAGAAAATATGTCGAACCTCCAAGTGCTTGATCTTTCAAATAACTCTCTGCATGGCTGTATTCCATTTCTTGGGTCTTTGGCAAATCTGAATCAAGTGCACCTAGGAAGGAATCGGCTATAAGCACATGATTGGACGTTCTTTACCTCTCTGACAAATTGCTCCTTGCTGAAAAAATTATCTTTGGAAGAAAATATACTGAAAGGGCAGCTACCAAGATCAGTTTGCAATCTGTCCAAAAGCCTAGACAGTTTGTTGCTTGGATCGAACCAAATATCAGGCTCCATACCTGTTGGGATAAGCAATCTTGTCAACCTCACTGAGCTTAGCATGGAAAACAATTTGCTTTGGGGAAGCATACCAGATACGATAGGGAAAATGCGGGACCTATTTATCCTAAACCTATCCAAGAACAAATTATCAGGAGGAATCCCTTCCACAGTTGGTAACATTGCCCAATTGGGAAAGCTTTTTCTTGATGACAACAACTTGACTGGAAGCATACCTAGTAGTTTGGGTCAGTGCTCGCTGATTTATCTAAACCTATCTTCTAACAACCTTAATGGATACATACCAGAACTATTGTTTGGTTTTTCTGATCGTCCCCTTCCTTTGACTATTGATTTGTCACACAACAATCTGACCGGGCAACTACCAGAGGGAATGTGCACATCAAGAATTCTTGTTCTGCTGAATGTTTCCAATAATCTTCTTTCTGGACGACTTCATTGGCCTCGAGGATGTTCTGCTCTATCATCACTAAGCATGGAAGTGAACAAGTTTCAAGGTGAAATTCCTGAAACATTTGAGTGGTTTAATTCGATCCGATATATAAACCTTTCTCGAAATGACTTATCCAGTAATGTGCCTGAATTTTTTGAGAACTTCACTATGTTAGACCAACTTGATCTGTCCTTCAACAACTTTGAAGGACCAATTCCAACAAGAGGTGTGTTTGCAAATTCCACTTTGAAGCTATATTTGGATGGCAACAAGAGGCTGTGTTCAAACTTCCCCATGCTAGCACTACCACCTTGCCCTAGCGTCTCAACAGATACTAAAATAAAGAACGATAACAGCGATGTTCTGTTTCTGGCACTGCTCATACCCATAGGCACTATAGCTTTCCTGCTATTGTTATTCTGTTGGGCTTTGCTAAGGTACTCCCGTTACCTCTTAGGAGGTAAGACTTCAAATAAATCTGAGCCATTAAATTTTAAGAGAGAAAAATAATTAATTTTATGAAAAATTAAGCAATAAGCGGGTTTTTTCGGTTACCACCAAAAGAAATGCGTACTGCTTGTGCATGTATCCATACAGTTTCTTTCCTTGTGGCTGCAATCGACACCAAGACGTGCACATTTCTTGGAGATTTACTTTTTGATGAAGAGGAAATAAAGTTGAGTTCATGTGCCACAACTATTAGTTACAAACTTTATTTTTGGCTGACTCGCTTTCCTAATTTTGTACTGTCACATGTCATGTTACGAAAGTTAGATAGGTTCTGTAGATTTTTTTCCTTTGCACTAAAATGTTATAGTCATACCAATCATGTCACGTTAAAATAAACCATCACCATGCCGTACTAATTTCAGGTTAAAATCATGTTACAGAATGTCACGTTAGAAAATAGTGGCATGTCAAATTTATAGGATCTGCTTTGCATGCGAGGAAACTATCATGATAGGTTGGATCCGTAACATCCGTTACTTCTATAACGGCTGATCTAATTGAGGAAAGATATTTGTATTTTTCATATTTTCTTAATTAAAATTTAAGAAATATATATTACTTTCTAAAGGGTAATAGTCATTCAGATCTAATAAAATGGACGGGTCCATATTTATTTGAGAGTACCGTAGTAAAGCCCTATTCTGTTTGTTCGCTCTTTGGAGGAAAATGGATGTGCATATGTCCGAACTTTGTAGTAACATATGGTATCTATTGAAGCTTGCTACTTGTTGGAGCATGAAACTAGTGTGTACCTTTACAGAGTTTATTAGGAGACGGAATCTGTTTCATTTTCTTACACATTGGAGAAGACAAGAAATTTGTATGTTTCCACAACCTGGTACGTTGAGGAGTCTGTGTTTTCTGGGCCTCAGGAGAAGAGAAGTGGAAATATTTGAAACCTACCGGAGAAACTGAAGAAGGTATCTTATGGTGACATAGCTAAAGCTACTGAGTGGTTCTCACCGTCCCGTAGAATCAGCTCAACTCTTACTGCATCAGTTTATGTTGGTATGTTCAAGTTGGACAGCGACCTTGTTGCCATCAAAGTATTCAACTTGAACAAAAGTGGTGCGCATGAGAGTTACTTAACTGAATGTGAGGTGCTAAGAAGTATACGGCATCGGAATATACTTAGAGCTGTGACCTCATGTTCAACACTGGATTCAGAGAACAATGAATTCAAAGCACTAGTTTTCCAGTTTGCGGCTAATGGCAGCCTTGAAAGATGGCTTCATCCTAAGAAACAAACTGATGGACCAAAGAGGACACTAAGCTTAGGCCAGAGAATATGCATAATCACGGATGTGGCTTCTGCTCTGGATTATCTTCACAACCAACTGGAACCTCCTTTAGTGCATTGTGATTTGAAGCCAAGCAATGTTCTTCTAGATTATGATATGACTGCACGTGTTGGTGACTTTGGTTCAGCGAAGTTCCTCTCTCAACACTCTGGTGGCCTGAAACACTTTGACAGTATCCAAGGAACAATTGGGTACTTGGCACCTGGTATGTCTGATCCTCTTTTTTGTGTGTGTGTGTGTGTGTGTGCGCGCGCGCGCTCTTATGCATGGTTATCAGTATTAAGTGCATTACTGCTTTTGCTGTTTCAGAGTATGGCATGGGCTGCGGAATCACCACACGAGGTGACGTGTATAGCTTTGGAGTCCTCCTCCTGGAGATGCTTACAGCAAAAGTCCCGACTGATGAAATGTTTGTCGATGGACTTAATCTTCACAATTTTATCAAATCTATGTTCCCATCTAGGGTTGCAGAGATTCTAGATCCCCATATGTTGCATGAGGAATCTCAACCGCGTACAGAAGTATGGATGCAGCGCTACATTATACCCCTGGTTGCACTTGGCCTCTCATGTTCCATGCTATCTCCAAAAGAGAGACCTGGTATGCAAGATGTGTGTGCAAAACTCTCTGCTATCAAAGAAAGCTTCTCTGAAGTCTCATGATCAATTATCGAACTCTCCTCCGTGGTACTGGTATGATACGTGTAGACTGCTAATTTGTAACTGAGGACTTGTCAATTTCAGTGAGAAGTAATGTTTCCAGACAAGATTAAGAGTTGGCATGAGACAACTCAAATTCTTACATGAATAGCTGGTATATTAACTTTGAAATCTTCCTCATATGTACATGCACCAAGTTTGAATGTGTTTTGATCAGATTTGTAAAAGGGAAATCTAAATTTCATCCAAAAAAGAAATTTTGGCCGGTCAATGAACAAAGACGGTGAGGTGTGTGACCCTGTGCGCCGTGAAGTTATACGAAGCTCTAGCTCAGGGATTGGCCGGGACACTGAGCTCTGCGAGATTGTAAGGGACGAAGGAGACATTCTTCAAGCCCCCAAAGGTTGGCTCCACCTCCTGGATCCAACAATTTAGCACCTTTCTGCGGGGGCTTCACCTAGGCCTGTTGGTCCGGAGGCAGAAAATAGATTTACGGAATAGATTTAGGCTCTGTAAATCTATTTTCGGTAGCAGACATCCGTAAATAAACTGATTGCCTAAGTCAATCGATTTTGCGATGTGGTCATTTTTAGGTGTCTCAAAAGTTAAACGACAACATCCGTTAAACGTTTGGTGTTTTCCGAGGTGGTTGGGTTTTGTGACCCCCTCGTTTAATGTTGGACACCGCCTCACAAAATCTTTCTTTTTTACTAGTGAGATCTATTTAGATACTTAGCTAATAAGCCAGATAATGTTTTACCTACCACCAAGCTAATAATTAGCTATTAGTTGCACTACTACATGATTAAACTTACACTGTTTGGAAAATATTTTCCGTGGTGGTTTTTTGAAAAACCAAAAATACCTCAATTAACCATGGCGGTTTGTTATAATTTACCGTGGCGGTTTTAATAACCGCCATGGAAAATCGATTAACCGTGGCGGTTTTTATAAAAAACAGCCACGGTTAATGGTGCCCAACCAACAGCAGCCCAAAGAGCCCAGAAAAAAGCCCAATACCAATCTGAATTCGGGTCGTATATATATAGAGGGGGGAGTCTTAGGGTTTTCTAACCTCAGCAGGTCAATCACTCTCCTCTCTCTCTCACCATCTCTGTCCACCGGCCCTCTCTCCATTCTCAAAAAAAAATCCCTCTCTCCACCGATGGCGGCGAGGTGGTGGCCGCGTGGATCTTCTGGCGGTGGCTCCTCCCGACGGAGCATCTTCTCCCGGCGGATCCTGGCGGTGGCGAGCTCCTCCCGGCGGCGCAGCTTCTCCGGCGGCGGGCGGCGCATATCCCCAGCGGTGGCGAGCTCTTCCCGGCGGATCCCGTCGGTGCCGAGCTCCTCCCGCAGCAAAGGCAGCATCTCCCTACGGCGGCCCCCATCCTGGCCTAGATCCAGGCGGCGATGAGCTCCTCCCCGGCGGTGGCGACCTCCTCCCTGGCGGCGCAGCTTCTTCCGGCGGCGGATCCTCTGGCAGCCGCCCGAGATCGAGCGGGCGGCGCATCCGGCCCGTTTGGGCCAGATCCGGATTTTTTCTTTTTTTTTCTTTTATTTTTTTATTTTTTTAGATTAACCGTAAAAAACCGCTACGGTTAATATTTACCATGGCGGTTTTTGGGAATCATAATAACCGCCACAGTTATCCGTCGATTTTCCGTGACCCTAGGCTGCGCCCGAAAAAATGAAAAAAAAATAACCGTCACGGAAGTTCATTTCAGTACTAGTGTTGTTTTCTCCTGTGCATCTAACACAATTATTATTTAAGTTGGATGGATGAAACAGGGCTTAAACTAATACTGAAGCATGTGCCTTTCCGATGTATATAGATATAAGGGCGTGTCCAACGGGAGTAGAGATCGCTAGCTAGAAACGTATTTTATTCATCGTAGAAACAGGAGAGTGAAGAAAAGAAACAAGCTAGCAAGCTCTCAATCGGCTAGCTCGCATGGCCTGTAACATCATCCGTATCACTAGATTCATTACGCTCTCCTCCTTTTTGCTACTTGTCATGACGGCCATTTATAAAGGCAATTGGGGACGCCTTAAGACGCAAGGCACGTTGGTTCCATGATTGCACGGAAATGGCCCAATATACATACCAATCCTCAAATTTATAAGTGTCCCTCCTAGCTAGTGGAAATCGTCCAATACCAATGTGAGCCAGAGAGAGCCAGCCACAACGTTTCCAGTTTGCAACTCATCTGGGAAGGAGACAGAGAGTGAGCGAGCATGGACAGGAGGGCGGGCACCTCCTTGCTTGTACTCATCGTCCTACTCGCTCTGGCAGGCCCCGTCGCTGCAGGGATGAAGGCCACGTTCGAAGCGGGCGTCGCTGCGGGGATGAAGGCAACGTTCGCAGCGGGCGTGGGGGTCGCCGACACGGCGGTGCTGCGGCGTGTGATGACGACGAGGTTGGAGGACGGCGTAGCGCCGGAGCTCACGGTGGATGTGGAGCTGCACCGCCGCGTCCTGGCAGGCAGCTACCTGGCATCAGGAGCGCTTAAGCCAGACCGTGCGTACTGCGCACCGACGTGCCCGGCGCGCGGACATGCCTACACCCGGGGCTGCGAGGCCGTATATCACTGCATCACCCACAGCCCGTGATCGCCGCCACGGCCCATGGATAGATGCATGTGTGCTTGTTGATCGGTTGTGTTGTGCATTCGCTGGTTGTTCGCCGTCCATGGAAATCTTGGTTGCTCGCTAGCTAGTATCTTGAAATAAGTATGTAATGGGGTAGCAAATAATACAAGCACAACGCACAAACCACAAAGAATTCCTACTTGATTGTATCACTATCAGTTAACTGATCCGGTTCTTGAGGTACTTCCACTAGCATCCTGTGATGATGATGAGGGTGCTTTAGCCCATTTTCCGCGGGCATCCACACAACTGTTGAGCTCAGTGAGACCCACACGAGCAGAGTAGGTACCATGTCGTGATCAGAATCCAGTCAAAGCACTCTTGTGGACCCAGGATGTCGAGGTAAAAAAAATTGAGAGCTACGACAAACTCCATGCATATAGATATCGCGGTTCATCAGTCGTCTACACTAGAAAAAGCGCGGTGATTCAAGGATTTTTATGGTGAGGCTAGACGTGAACGGAGGTTTTTTTTCCCACAACGGTAACCGAATTTCATTACGAACGTAACGAAATTACAAAGTTTAGGGTTTTTCGGACTCGCTACAATACCTCTGGCAAAACAACCACATCCCCCTGAACACTTAGGGAACACAGGAGGCGGGACACAAACACAGTAAACGGCCCAGAAGAGCCCCCAGCCCCAGCTAGCCAACTTCTATACCGACTTATTACAGAAAGGTATAGCTAGAAGAAAACACCCTCACAAACTACTAAGAGATAACAGAAGAGAACAAAGTCTTGATTCCGCAGCCTTCAACAGGATAAAGCGCACGCAAGCCTTATCAACCAGCAAACGGCACCAGCTGCTGCTCCTGGTTGGTCTCCTTCTTGTCTTGGATATGGAAAGACAACGCTGCAGCTTTGATCACCTCTGCGCCGGCCACCACCTTATCCTTGAGATCGTCCTGCAACATCCCTGCCCAATATGTAATGAATACACAAATTAGACACACAATCTCAGTAGGAGATTGGACTCTTTTCTTTTCAAAGCATATTAGATTTGCAATCTCAAACTGAGGTATAGAAGTTGGGATCTCAAACTAGTTAAGTCACGCAGCAATCTCCCTTGGTTGTGCGCAGGTGACTTCAATGAAGTACTACATGCGGGTGAACAAATTGGTGGTCAAGGGCACTCGGAAAGTCAGATGGAAGGTTTTTCGGAAGGCAGTGGAATATTGTGGCTTCTCAGACCTAGGTTACATCACTACCACAAAACAGAATTTTCTTGGCGGCCAAAAACAGTCAAGAAATATAGAAAAAAACTGCCAAGGAAATAGTTATTGGCGGCCAACCGTCAAGCATGAACCGCCAAGGCTAGATGGGAAGGAAAATACAATTTCCTTGGCGGCTAGCCCTCAAAAAAGTTTTCCTTAACTGACAACCGCCAAGAAAAATATAGACATACACTGGATTGCTAAGGCGACAAGAAAATAAGGCGGCAGTCAAGGAAATTCATTTTCTTGGGGGTAAGTAACTGCCAAGGAAACATGTCAACCGTCAAGGAAATATGTCAAAAAAGTTCAAAAACACTCTAAAACTTTGCGTCTTTTGAGTTTCGAACTCACAACATCAGACTTCACAAAATTGTTAGGAAACATGTCAACCGTCAAGGAAATATGTCAAAAAAAAGTTCAAAAACACTCTAAAACTTTGTGTCTTTTGAGTTTCGAACTCACAACATCAGACTTCACAAAATTGCTTTCTCACCACTACACCTCTCAATCATTTGTAACTATGTAGTTATCGCAATTTTTTTGTATTGAGTGTACCGAATTTTGTAATGCATATTTGACACTCTAAACGAAAATGAAATGAAAAAAGTTTGAACAGAAAAGTTTTAGATCTTTTCAAGTACTACAACTTTGATATAGGTCATTTCTCTATCCGAGATCATTTGAAAAATTCATAAAATGTAGTGATTTAAAAAAAAACGTTTTCTTTGACGGTTTGCAACAACACTCAAGGAAATGGTATTTTCCTTGGCGGTGGACAACAGCAGTCAAGAAAAGATGTTTTTTCCTTGGCGGCCTAGTGGAACAACCAAGGAAATGAATTTCCTTGGAGGTTTTTCTACAACCGTCAAGGAAATGAAAAATTTCTTGACGGTTGAATCTTGGCACTCAAGGAAATACTTAACCCTCAAGGAATTTCTGTTTTTGTGGTAGTGATCGGGCTTCCGTACATGTGGGACAATAGGCAACCGGAATGCACTAATGTATGTCGTCTGAACAGAGGTCTAGCAAACTCTGAGTTCTTAAACCTCTTTCAAACCCCACTGATGACTTGCAGGTGCCTATCAAGATACTTGATCGTCGTCTTCTTGTCTTCGTCGAGTGTCTGAGGTGTTGATCAAATGGTCTTCTCTTGCTGATGACTTGTCACCTGGGAAGATGAAGTTAAGTTCTAAAGGAGGAGGCAGTGTCACACCAGTGGTGCACTTAATGCGATTGATCCGAGGACTAAGCATAGCTCAGTTGGTGCGCTTTGCCGGTGGGCAAGCCCACCCGCCCAGGTTCGAAGCCCAGCTTCGGCACCTGTGGTGTCTCACCGGGAACAATGCTTCCCATAATAATTTCCATTGCCTCTCACGCAGATGTGCCACAATGGTTAAGTAACGTGCTCGCCACAGCTTAGAATCGGTTGATCTTCGAGTACCTCTCAGCTGCGTTCGTTGTATAAGTATAGTTGTAGGTTTGTTGGTATACAGAGTGTGTGTGAGGTGTTTGTGTGTATGGTGGCGTGTGGTGTGTGTGTAACTGTATCCAAACAGATAATACAGCTGTAGTTAGATGAGAGGTTTCAAAAAAAAAGTGGTTGATCCAGTTTGGGCAGGTGTGGCGCGCGGATTAGGAAGCCCAACAACCAAGTCTCCGACCCAATGTGGGTGAAGTAACAGATTGGCCCTGCGCGGCCCAAACCAGAGGCGGACTGTTATCCATCTATGTAACGAGAGCAAAAAGGAGAAGCAATCGAACTTGAACCTGATCTCTGACCTTGCCGGTTGGTAACACGAGCCGCCCCTGCAGTGGTCGACTATAGGGGCGGCTGTATAACCACCCCTACAGTGAAACCACAATAGCAACGGAGAGTTATGGGCGGTTACTAAAACCACCCCTACAGTGCATCCTCAACCGCCCTAAAGTACACTTATGTACTAGTGTGTACCAGCAAGTCTAGGACAATGCACAAGGTTGGCTATGTTAAATTTATCAGTCAATAACCTTGATGGATCCATACCAAGTGAAATCCTTAGTTCTTCTCTTTCTTTGGGGTAGGACTTGTCAAACAACAATGTTACAGGAACAATACCACTAGAAATTGGAAAACTGATAAATCTTGGCCTACTGAATGTTTCGAGCAACAAGTTATCTGGTCAAATACCAGATGATCTTGGCCAGTGTGCTTTATTGCTATCCCTTCAGATGGAATGCAACATGCTCAGTGGGTTTATTCCACAGTCTCTCAATGAACTCAAGGCCATACAACTGATGGATCTTTCAGAAAACAACTTATCTGGTCACATTCCGGACTACTTTGAGGGTTTCAAAACCTTATATTATGTTAATCTATCATAAAACAAACTACCAATTCCAACTGGTGCCTTTTTTCAAAATTCAAGTGTTGTAATTTTGGGTGGCAATAAAGGACTGTGTTCAAGGTCCTCCACATTAGCACTACCAGTCTGTGACGGCACTGGTGCTGGCGCTACTGAACCAAAGAAACACGGTGTGCCACTGCTGGTGGTAGTGATAGCATCAGTTACAGTAGCTTTCCTGCTATTGTTGTTTTGTTTATTCAATATTTGGAAGAAACTACAGGTACATACAGCCACAGTGTACAATATATTTCCAAAGCTTGGTGCATTGAGGAATGCGTTGTGTTTTCTCACTCTTGGGACAGGGAGAGATGTGGAAATGTTTCCAAGGCACCAGGAGACACTAAAGAAGGTATCCTATGGTGACGTAGCTAAAGCTAGAAACTGGTTCTCGCCAAATCCATAGAATCGGTTCAACTCGTACTGGATCAGTCTATGTTGGAAGGTTCAAGTTTGATACTGACATTGTGGCCATCAAAGTATTCAACTTGAATGAGCGCGGTGCGCATGACAATTACTTAACAGAGTGTGAGGTGCTAAGAATTATCCGCCACCGAAATATTCTTAAATCAGTGACTCTGTGCTCCACTTTGGATGCAGAAAATAATGAGTTCAAAGCAATAGTATTTCAGTTCATGGCTAATGGCAGCCTTGAAAGGTGGCTTCATCCTAATCGACAGACTGAAAGACCAAAGAGAACATTAAGCTTGGGACAACGAATATGCATAGTAACAGATGTGGCTTCTGCTCTGATTATCTCCACAACCAACTGGTACCGCCATTAGTTCACTGTCATTTGAAGCCAAGCAATGTTCTTTTGGATTATGATATGACTACGGTTAAAAACGGTCGAACTCGGTCGAAAAACTACTCAACCGTTTTCTATTTTACATTTGAAATACGAAAACGAAAAGCGAAAACGGTAAAGTCGGACACGAAAATGAACACAAACTTACGGAATCTCAAAAGCGAACCAATTCGAAAGGATCTAAGTCGAACACGGTCGGTATACGAAAATTCAATACGGAATACCAACCCACAATGCATAACAATTAATAAGTGTCATTGTGGCAAATTACAAGTGCAAGAGAGCAAATTTATCGTTTTGGTCCATCTAGCTCTCTGTCTTTTTTGGTCGGTGCAATCACATGCAATGCAACAACAGCATCACATGAAGCCGGATGTAGCCACACAACATCGTGTGGGTGATTAGTCCCACCTCGGCGACTTAGGGAGGCGCGACGGGGTGAGATGCCTATATAATATGGCTATGAGCATCAATACTCTACACTTACATTTGCCTAGTTGGCATGATCGACAACCAAATTCGGTTTAAATTGAATTTTAAATTTAAAATATTCGAACTAAAAGTAGAAAAGTAGAATACGGTCGAACTCGGTCGAAAAACTCCTCAATTGTTTTCTGTTTTTTACATTTGAAATATGAAAACGAAAAAAGCGAAAACGAAAAAAGTCGAACAAGAAAATACGAATTCAATCGGGTCAAAAGTAGAAAATGGCGCGGTCGAACTCGAATTTTTTTCGTTCCGTTTTCAACCCTAGATATGACTGCACGTCACTACGGATTTCTGCACGTTCCCGTGGGGAAATTCTTTCCCGTGAGCTAACAGGAAAAAATCACGGGAAATAACAAGCTATCCGTGAGCCACAAGAAAACATCACGGGAAAGAAAAAAGATCACGGGAAAACATATTTCCCGTGAGGCATAGCTCACGGGAAACTCCCATCCCTTTCCTCGTGAGAACGGGGCTCACGGGGAAAGGTAACCGCCGTCGGCCCCAGCCCGCTCCGTCCCCTCCGTGCCCCTTTCCCCGTGAGAACTCCGTCTAGCTCACGGGAAACTCGTTCCCGTGAGCGGGCTTTCCCGTGGGCCAAACAGGCGGCCTGCGGCAAAGGGCCCCCTTTCCCCGTGAGAGGTATATCCTTCTCATGGGAAAGAAGCTCACGAAAATTTTTTTTTTTTTTTTTCATCTCCAAACTTTTTCTACACTTGTTGCACATCATATGGCACTCAATATTAAAGTTTGGTGAATTATTGACTTTATTTGATATATTTAGTTAATTATTCGCTTTTATGGGAATTTATGAAATGAGGTCAAATTTGAACTACAAGTGCTTCAAATTTTTTGAAAAAATTAG
This sequence comes from Hyparrhenia diplandra, assembly GCA_015847255.1. Classification (NCBI taxonomy): domain Eukaryota; kingdom Viridiplantae; phylum Streptophyta; class Magnoliopsida; order Poales; family Poaceae; genus Hyparrhenia; species Hyparrhenia diplandra. The sequence continues at coordinate 403,369 of JADLZK010009250.1, read as the reverse complement.
GTGAAAATTTATATTCCTCATACTCAACACAATATAAGGCCTTGCATTTAAAAAAAAAAATAAACAAAAACTGGAATATCTTAATACGAAATCATCAACTCTAATCCCTGTTCGAAAGTGGTTTAAAAATTCTAGAAAATAAACCGATGTGCAAAAAATCATGAAATTTGATAATATGTCATGATATCTTATGCCGAGGCTATGATAAAAAATTGGGAACGTTTAAGCACAAGTTGGCACGCACGATGTTCACAAGCTCCATCATCTACGTAGAAGTTTCATGTTTGTTGAGAGTGATCTAGTGTGATTTCATGTGGATGTGGCGGTCAAGTTGTGGTTTGGCTACGAAACTTTTTCTATATGCAAATGACCTCGGATATTGTGTCATGTCTATTTTCGAGAATTTTTTAGATTATTTTGGTAATTATTATAATTTTTTGTTGTAGTGAAGTAAATACAATTTTGAAAAAAGGAGATAGAACCACATGAAATAATGGCCATTTTTTCGCGAAAGGGTCAATTATGTATGGGTGAGTGTATGTGATAAGGTATTTTTGAAGTAATCTTGATCAAAGTTTGAAAATATATATGTTAGAAAAAGGAAGGGAGTAATATATTTAATTTATGAAAAAAACGTTTCCGTGAGCTGCTCACGGGAACGGTAGGAGATTTCCGTGAGCTAATCACGGGAAAGGGATCGGTGGGACCCGCTTCCCTGGTGGCGGCGGTGGATATTTAAAAAAAAATAGAGATTTCCCGTGATGGATGCGGGAGGCTCATGCCGTGAGCCTCCCGGATCCATCACGGGAAAGCAAAAAAAAATTTAGTCAACCCCCGACGCCGCCCCCCACCTCTCTCACTCGAACACACACACACACACACACACACACACACACACACACACACACACACACACACACTCGCCCACGACGCCGCCGCCGCCCGACGCCGACGCCGACGCCGCCGTCCCCGTCCGGCGGCGCCGCCCGCCTCCGCCCCCGCCCCCGACCGCCCAGCGCGCCCCCCGCAGCCCCCCCCGCCCCGACGCCCGGCGTCCCCGGCAGCCCCACCCCCGCCCGCCCGACGCCAAGCCCCGCCCCCACCACACGCCCCGCCGGCCTTCCCCGCCATGACCGGCGGGCCGGGCCGGAAGGAGGGGGGGGGGAGGGGGGGGGAAGGAAGAGGAGGAGGAGGGGGAAGGAAGAAGAAGAAGGGAGGAGGAAGAAAGGAGGAGGAGGAAGGAAGGAGAAGGGAGGATGGGGAAGGAAGGAGGAGGGGAAGGAAGGAGAAGGGGGGGGGGGAAGAGAGGTCCCGACGCCGTCATCCCGGCATACGTGCCCCCGATGCCGTTGCGCCGACACACCTCGCACCGCCGTCCGGCCCGTCGTCGTCGTCTTCACCTTCACAGGTTGTTGGCCATCATGCCCTGAATGTTATTGTCGGCCATCGTGCCCTGGATGTGATTGTCGGCCATCGTGCCGTGTGCTTTGTTTGCGGGTATTGGAAACCTCCCGTGCAGGGGAGGTTCTGCCAAAATTTTCAACCGATCCCGTATGTTTCTTTTATGCAGAGAGGAGACCTCCGGAGCGGAGTTGAGTGCCTTGCCGAGCCGGCCTGAGTCCCTTGGCGGCCGATCTTCTTCTTCCTCGCCGGGTAGCCCCGACTCCACCACGACCCTAGGTATATCCCCTCCTTCCGTGTCATGGTCATAGCTAGATCGCGCAACTCGGTTAGGCGTCTCCTCGTTCGAAAGAGATACGGTTGGAAGTATGCGAGATCCCCCCGCATACCTATAACCGTATCCTTCGAATTGTCCACGTTTTTGGACGGCAGGATGCGTAGATGAGTTCGTTCCATGCTCCACTCCTGTCTGATTCAGAGTTTCGGCAGCATCTCCCTGTTGTTCTTCGAATACACAGCTCCCCCTCTCGGGGAGGACGTGTATTTGGAGAACAGCGGGGAGGTGCTGCCGAAATTGTCTCTGATAGGAGTGGAGCATGGAACTGACCTCATCTACGCATCCTCGAGGTGGGATTAGGACCTATCTTCACCTACTAGATGGTAGGATCCTTGTGTAGATGCACTGCATTCTTATATTCTCGCGCATATGATAGAGAATGGATGACCGTGCGTGGATATACGATATGGCGGAGGAGTTTTGGAGATTATGACCTTGAATGGGTTAAGAAGAGCAAAGATTTCGTGGACAAGGCTTTTCGCTCGAGGTGCGAGTAAGGTTTGGTGTCCATGCAAGAAATGTGAGAATAAAAAAAAGGCAAAGTAAGGCGGACATGTCTAAACATCTTCCCAAGTATGGATGGACGGATGGCTATAAGCGGTGGATCTTCCATGGTGAAACGAGCGTATGAGAGACGAGGTCGTGAGGCAACGCATCGATGATCTTGCTTCGATGCCCGGATAGGAGACATGATAGATGACTTTCATCTTTGGAAACTTTGAGCAAGGACTTAGGGATGAGGGGGAGGAGGAGGAAGAAACCGCAAAGGCCTATTATACCATGTTGGAGGCGACACGAAAACCCCTTCACGACTATTGTGAGGTCTCCAAACTAGATGCCATTTCACGCCTTATGGACTTGAAGGCCCGATGCAATATTAGTCGAGATGGCTTCACCGACATGTTGACGATCTTTGGGGGGCTTGCTTCCGCGAGGTCACGTCTTGCCAAAGAACATGTACGAGTCGAGAAACTCCTCAAGGTACTCAAGATGCCATACGAGCAGATACATGCTTGTGAGAACGGGTGAGTCTTATTTTGGAAAGACTACAAAGATGATACGCGACCGTCCAAAGTGTAAATCCTCAAGGTTCATAGAGGTAGACCCCCGGTGAAGACGGTGAGAAGAGGCGACTTAAGGTCCCCGTGAAAATCCTACGGTACCTTCCCTTCGGACCGAGGTTACAACGGATGTACATGACCGAGGAGTCTGCGAAACAGATGACATGGCACAAAGATGGGCGTCGCTACAATCCAGATAAGATGGTACACCCATCCGATGCCGAAGCATGGACCCATTTCAACAATATTCATCCTGACAAAGCTATGGAGGCTCGTAATGTGCGTGTTGCGCTAGCAATAGATGGGTTCAATCCTTATGGAATGATGGCTGCCCCATACACTTGTTGGCCTGTATTCGTTATCCCGCTGAATCTCCCTCCGGGCATCTGCTTTCAACAGAAGAACATTCTTTTGTCTTTGATAATTCCTGGCCACCCGGAAATAAAATGGGTGTGTTCTTAGAGCCTGTGATTGATGAATTGATCAAAGGTTGGAATGAAGGGTTTTGGACGTACGACCGAGCTTTGAAGAGAAATTTCAGGATGTACGTGTGGTACCACTACTCCCTGCATGATTTCTTGGCGTATGGGATATTCTGTGGCTGGTGTGTGCACGGCAAGTTCCCTTGCCCAGTATGCAAGGCGGCTGTGAGGTTCACCTGGTTGAAGAAGGGTGGCAAGTATTCTGCGTTCGACAAGCATCGACAGTTCCTCCCTCCTGACCATGCATTCAGGCTAGACAAGAAGAACTTTACGAAAGGTCTCCAAGTTACGGACCCAGAACCGGAGATGATGACATCTGCTGAGGTACGTGCTCAAGTGGATTCTCTTATGGCTGATGAAAATGGAGTCTTTGTGGGTTATGGCGAGGATCATGCATGGACTCACAAGTCAGGATTAGAGAGGCACCATGAGATGTGCATGTGGACATGTGGTTGTCGGCCATCGAGCCGTTGTTTTCTTGTAGATTGGAAACCCCTCCGTGCGGGGGAGGTGCTGCCGAAATTTCTAACTATTTATCTTCTTTTTTTTTCAAGTTAATAGAATCTACCTTGAATTTTGTCTCACAAATTTCTAGCTATTTATCTTTGCCTACGTGCGGGATAATTCTCATGCCTCGAACCCAACTCGAACCAATCTCAACCGGACGCTTGGGGAACGCGCTTGAAGGTTGGAGGCCGTGGCCAGAAATTTGTCATGATTTAGGTTCAAAACTTGTGCACTTGAACTTGTGAACTTGGATTTTATGTGAGTTTGTGAACTTGTGGTTGCACTCATGGACATGTGGTTGAACTTGTGACTTGGTTGGATCTTATGTAATATATGTGGTATTATGGATTTATCGAGCTATATATGTGATATTATGCAATCTGTGGTATGTATATAGATTTATATGTGTCAATTATGTGCTGGAAAAAAAAAAAAAAAATCAATTTCCCGTGAGTAGCTCACGGAAAGAGGCCAAACCTTTCCCGTGAGTGGAGACGGCTCACGCGAAATAGGCCAAATCTATCCCGTGAGCACAACTTGACTCACGGGAAAGAAAGCCTAGATATCCCGTGAGAGCTACTCCGTTATGCTCACGGGAAATACTGGCGAAAAACACCGTTTTGTAGAACAGGCCACGTAGGCCATAACGGGTTCCACACCCTCCCCGTTGACGCCCCGGTTAACTCTATCCCGTGAGCTTAATGGGATCACGGGAAAGGATATCCCGGAGGTAGTTTTGTGTTCACGGGAAAGGGTTATTTCCCCGCCCCTTTGTTCCCGTCATAGGTCCTCCGTGTTTTACCCCCTCGAAAGGCTTTCCCGGGGAAAACGGTCTTTCCCGTGAGGAAGGGCCTCCCGGGAAATCGCCCGAAGTTCGGTGGTGACTTTGGTTCAGCAAAGTTTCTATCCCCGAGATTCTGGTTTCTGAAACACTCTTTTCTCATCCAAGGAACAATTGGTTACTTGGCACCTGGTAAGTTTGATCCCATTTTCCTTTTCTGCCTCGGCTTATGCATGAATTTTATAGTACTAAGAGCATTGCAACTTTTGCAGACTATGGAATGGGCTATGGAATCTCCACACGAGGCGATGTGTATAGCTTTGGAGTGCTTCTACTAGAGGCGCTTACAGGAATACGCCCAACTGATGAAATGTTTGTCGACGGACTTAATCTTCACAATTTTGCTGAATCAATGTTCCCAGATAGTCTTGCAGAGATTCTAGATCCTAATATGTTGCATGAGGAATCTCAACCGTGTACAGAAGTATGGATGCAGGGCTACATTATTCCCTTGGTTGCACTTGGCCTCTCATGTTCCATTGAATCTCCAAAAGAGAGACCTGGTATGCGAGATGTGTGCGCAAAACTCCTTGCTATCAAAGAAAGATATTTCTGAAGTCTCATAATCAATTATCCAAGTCTCCTTGATGGTACTAGTATGATATGTGTAGACAGCAAATTTGTAACTGAGGACCTGTCTATTTGAGTGACTGAAGTAATGTTTCCAGACAAGATTAAGAGTTGGCATGAGACAACTCAAATTCATCTATGAATAGCTGGTATATTAACTTTGAAATTTTCTCATATGTGCATGCACGAATTTTGAATGTGTTTTGATCAGATTCGTAAAAAGATATAAATTTCATCAAAAAGAAATTTTGGCAGGTCAATGAACGAAGATCACGAGGTGTGTGGCCCCATGCGCCGTGAAATCATATGAAGCTACATGATTGCACGGATGGGGATCATGGAGACAACCTTTGAGTCCCTCAAACATCAGCTCCACCCCTAGATCCAACAACGCAACTTAGCACCTTCCTGTGGGGCCTCACCTAGGTCTGTTGAAGCAAGAGAGTGAAGAAACGAAACAAGCTAGCAGGCTCTCAAGCGGCTAGCTCGCAAGCCTGCAACATCATCTGTATTACTACTCTCTCCTTTTTGCTACCAAGTACCAAGTCGTGACGGCCATTTGTGTAAAGGCAGTTCGGGACGCCCTAAGACGCAGGGCACGTTGGTTTCATGATTGAACGGAGGCGCAATATACCAACTCTCAAATTTATAAGTGACCCTTCTAGTAGTGGAAATCGTCCAATATATACCAATGGCCAGAGAGAGCCAGCCACAACGTGTCCAGTCTGCAACTCATCTCTGGGAGGGAGACAGAGAGTGAGCGAGCATGGACAGGAGGGCGGGCACCTACTTGCTCGTGCTCATCATCGCCCTACTCGCTCTCGCAGGCCCCGTTGCCGCTGGGATGAAGGCCACGTTCGCAGCGGGCGTGGGGGTCGCCGACACGGCGGTGCTGCGGCGTCTGATGACGACGAGGCTGGAGGACAGCGTAGCGCCGGAGCTCACGGTGGATGTGGAGCTGCACCGCCGCGTCTTGGCAGACAACTTCCTGAAACCACCCGTGTTTAAGCCAGAAGCTCCGGCCTGCACCAAGCCGTCGTGCGCGGCGCACGGGTCGAAACCGTACACCCGGGGCTGCGAGAAGATATTCCAGTGCGTGCCCGGTGCCCCACGCCCGTGATCGCCGCCACGGCCCACGGCTAGATGCATATGTGTCCGTGCTTGTTAATTGGTTGTGTTGTGCATTCGCTGATTGTTCGTGCATCGAAATCTTGGTTGCTAGCTCGTATCTTGAAATAACTATATGTAATGTACGTGCGTGTGGTAGCAATAATACAAGTACTTGGCAAATGATCTGGCCGTGATTGTATCGGCCACAAGCCACAAATAACTCCTACGTGATTGTATCAGCCAACTGATCTGGCCATTCTTGAGGTACTTGGCATCCTGTAAAGACCTAGCAAAGCTGATTATAAATTAAATACTTTCTCTTGCTTCTTAGTTTGTTTTGTCAATCATCTGTATACTTTTGTCTTGACTGTAAATATTTATATATCGAGCGATTCACACAGCCAGCGCAAATCGTCAAGGAGAAGTTCTTCGTTTCGCTCAACTTGGAATCACTGATCACCTTACTTACACTAGTAATTAAATAAGATTATCCCGGGCAAACTATTGAGAACCCAACAAATGTACGAACGGACTAGCTACAAATCAGAATGGGGCTTAGTGCCATCTGATCAGACAGCAGCAAATATGGTGATGATGAGGAGTGTGCTTTAGCCCATTATTCGCTCTCCGTGGCGTCCACACAACTATTCAGCTCAGTGTAACCCACGAGCAGAGTAGGTACCATGTTGTGATCGGACACCAACCAACGATACATAAAGCCTCTTGAGTTTTTTTTTTTTTTTAGATCATAAAGCCTCTTGAGTTGGGTAAGGAGAAATCGAACTAAAAGGCCAATCTTAGTGGAGGTTTTACAAAAGTTTCATGGGTATTATTATATAAGCCGACATGACATACTATAAGAGCATACTGTGCTGTAAACGAATCTTGTCTATTGCAATAGTAATAGACGGGGGCTGTGGCCCTTTTATTCAAAAAAAAAAAAAAAATACTATAAGAGAGGTGGCTAAGTTTCATAGGATGAAATGACTTCCATGGTGATGAAACTTGTTAACATGGTTTCCAACACATTGGAGTCGTTTAACTTGTCCATAGAACTCCCCTAACTAAGGTGTCGTTTGGTATATATATGGCCTCAATATCAGCTTCACTTATGAAATATCCTAAATGGCTAGAGAGGTTATAAATAGCCTAATTAAAAATCTACATATTCACTAGAGCGAATTGTTAGACAATAATAAAAAGCGATAATGAGATTTTACTCTAGCTCTAACAAAATAGACAAGCCACCTACCACATGTTAGTTGCTAAAATCTCTAGGTTGAATTCAAACAATCAAACTAGCAAGACACTAACTAAAGCTAACTAGTGAACTAGCATGAACTAGAACCAACTAACAACTATGCTACTCAACTAGCAAAGCTACCAACTACACAAGATGAGACGGTAATGCAAGAAAGGTAGTGAGGTATACCGAACCGGGCAAGCGATAAATCAATAAAAAAATACCAAGATGACACAATGACTTATCCTATGGTTCGGTTGCTTGCCGGCAACTTAGTCCAGTTGTGATGACGTACTCACTTGTAGGTTCACGCGGTTATAGGCATCACACGTCTAACCCAACACTTGGGTGCCGCACAACCAACAAGAGATGAGGGTACACAAATCATGAGCAATCCACTAGAATTGCCTTTTGCGAATCTCTAGCGGAAAAGGGTCAAGAACCCCTCATAATCACAAGAATTAGAGCCAAAGACAATCACCACCCTACGCCAATGATCTCAACTACTCCAAGCCATCTTGGTGGTGGCAACCAATAACAAGAAAACTACAACAACAATGATCCCCATGAGCCACTAGATACAATCACTCAAGCAAATGCACTTTGGATCACTCCCAACTCACTTAGAAGATGAATCAAGCAAGGAGATGAGTGGGAGAAGCTTGCTCAGCTCTAGAGGGATGTATAACATGTAAAAATGTCCAAGAGAGTGAGACATGCCCGGCCAAGGGCCATAAATAGAGCCCCCAAGGCTCCACTACCCATTGGCCTTCAAATCGATCGTCTCACCGAGAGAGCCGAGGCCATTGGACCATGGACTCCAGGTCCGACACCTTGTAGCCTCCACAACCACGCCGCCACATGTCCCATTGAATTGAGATATCCATTGTCGCCTCCAACGACTTTATGCCACACCGTGCATGCCACCTTCAAACTCTAGAGTCGGACCTTGAACAGTGTCGGTCCGATGGTGGGCAAAATCTGCACCGAGAGGTCCAAAATAGCTTAGAAACTATCAGATTCAGTACGACGCTGGTCATTGGACAATGCTCTAGGGTTCGATGCCCTTGTTTTGTACTAAGTGTTAGGGTCTATCATATATTAGACTCATGGCCTATGGGCCGACGCTTTGGCCAAGCTGGGTCCATCGCCTTCACTAGTTCACTTTCTAGCTGGGGTCGCTTACCTTCGAACTGGTGAAGGATGCGCCAATGCCCTCGCCCACCTGAGCCTGACACCCCTTGTACAACTCTTTTCAACTCTAGGTGCCACCCTTGCTTCCATGTGCCAACATTAAAGTGTCCCAATACTTGTGCACATGTGTTACTATTTTTCCAAATCATTTTCAAGGGTTAAGTTAGTGCTCACTAGGTCCTAATGCATATGCAGTAAATTATTTCACCTGGTGGCACTTGATAACTGCTCTTACAATGATATTGCCATCTTCATAGTATGGTTGTTGAAGAGGACATCCTAGGGCATGATTTGGCCAGGCACACAACAAGTGTAGGCGGCAGCCGTGTAGGCGGTTTGGCCAGGCTCACAACAGTAAAGGCGGCAATCGTGGCCCAGTGGGAGCATGGTTTGGCCAAGCGCACAACAGTGTAGGCGGCAGCCACGTATGCGGTTTGGCCAGACGCACAACAGTGTAGGCAGTAGCCGTGCACGTCCAAATTAATCCCACCTTTCTTAACTTGGGAGGAGGAAGCCACCTTAAAAGGGGAGCCACCCTTCCCCTATCGGACTAGTCTTTTGGGGTGATTGGGCCTTTCCTGGTGGGACGGACTCATCAGTTGTCTATCCTAAACCATGTCACACTCTCTATATAGTGTCTTGACCGACAAAACAAAATGACCCTATCAGATATAGCTTTGCCTTGAGCCCATTTTGTTTTTCTCTTTCTTCTTTTCCATGTCGGAGCACTTGACTCACCACTTGTGGCCATTACCATCTATCACAATGGTTGCCATCTAGATCCATCTTGGACCTGGACCAACCTATCTCATCTACACACTTAGATCATAGGGTTAGTCCAAAACTGGTTTCATCGATTATCCAAAACCAAACTAGGACTTTCAACTTCTCTAAAAATGGTCTTTAAAAAGTGGTTGCGTCACAAAAAGCCATAAATGGCCCCATAGAAATTGGCTTCATCACCAAAACTTGGTTGCCGGAGCATAAATTGTGGTTCTTTTACTTCTCTACCATACCCATGTGAAGTAACCATCATTCCTATGTACCACCCTCGGTGTTAATCATGCCTTTTGCAATTAATCATGTCATAATGTAACACCCATGTTTTTGCATCATTTTTAAAAAAATCACTAAAAATTTGAACTTTTCGAATTACAACTAAAACTTTGATTTAATTTCTCGCTAAACCGAAACCCCTGTTTTCGAAAACCTGCATATAAAAATCCCACCATATATAAGGTAGCTTGGTTATTGCTTGTTGAACTCTATGGTGGCCAAGGATGCAAGGTAAGCCCTAGATTTTATTTATGGAAGAATACTGCATGAGGATGGTTTACTTAATTTATTCTGAATAACACCTACTGAGACACGTGTGTACCAACAATATATATATAGGATATTTTTACTAAGCATCATTAATAAATATTCTTGACAAATAAGTCATGGGAATATAAATGTGCTTGGGAAAATATTTATAAAATATATATATGAATATTACACATGAAATATCAAACTTGGGGGAAGAGTGTGTACACACATATGTGTATATAAATATTTGTATAAGTCTCCTTGAATAAATATTCTCATAAATAAAAGTTAGGAGAATATAAGTTCAAGAGTCTATGCAAATGAATACAATAATATATACATATATATTTACACACATGAAATAAAGAGGGAAGGAGAAAAGAAGAGAAAGGAGAAAATGGGAAAAAGAATAGGGAAAGGGAAGAAGGATCGCGGGCTCATTTCCTCTCGCCCCAAGACCGAGCCCAGCTCGCCACCTCCCTTCTCCTTTCCATTTCACACAACGCGAGCAAAGCCAGCCCAACATGACGAGCCCATCGGCGAGGCCGGCAGCCGAGCCCAACAACCGCTTCGCCGCGTGGGACCCGAACGTCAGGTTCGTCCTCTTCCCTCCGGACGTCGTGGCGCGGTGACACAGCCGCCCCGCTCTGCCGCGCGTCCAGCTATGCCGGTGTGTGACGACGACCTCCGCCAAAGGCGCCGCCTCGGCCGCGGCGTGCGAACAATCATATCAACTAGCCCTCCCTTGACTGCCCCTCACCGGAAGCACATAGTGGGGAGGAGGGCCAATGACAAAAACCGCATTACACCGACAAGATGAGGCGGAGAGCGACACCGCCGAGCTGGAAGAGAGCGCCCGAAAGGTCCTAATGGCGAGAGGGGGGGTGAATAGCCTATTAAAAATTTTACAAACAACACTAAGCAAGGCGGTTAGTAAATAAGGCGGCGTGAGCGAATAAGCAAATGCTTCAAGCTAATTATGCAAGCCTCCTAGCAATTCTAATATCTCTAATCACAAGCAAAGGCTAGGTTGCTAAGTTACTCCTAGGTGAACAAGATACACTAACTATTTCTACCACTAGGAGCTAACAAGGCTAAGCTAACTAAACAAGCTACTCACACTAAGCACCCTAACAAGATATACTACCAAAGTAATGCGAGAGGTGCTAGAATACAATACCACCGGTGTAATGTCGAGGTTGTAGCCAATCACCGTGATCACCAAGAAATCTCCAACGAGCAAGAACAAGTGACACGATGATTTTTCACCGAGGTTCACGTGCTTGCCGCAAGACGCTAAGTCCCCGTTGTGGCGACACACTCACTTGACGTATGCTAAGCTTAATGGCCGGTGCCAAATCCCCGATGGGAGCTTAAGCAAACGATCACAAGGGAGGGTCCAACAAGCCACGAGCAATCCACTAGTGCTCCTTTCGCGAATCTCCCGCGGGGTAAGGAACGACCCCTCACAATCACCACCGGTGTGGCCTCGAACAAGCTCCACTCGAGCTCAACACCGCCTCTTGCTCCAAGCCGCTAGGGAACCGGGCAAATTCCCAAGAAAACAAGAATCCCGCGGCTTCTCCAAGGATGAAGTGCCTCTAGATGCAACCGATGATGCAATGCACTTCTATCACTCTCAATCTCACCAAGAATCCGAGTTAGAGATGGGGAGATGAGTGGAGAGGAGTCTCACAAGCTCAATAGCAAGTTGGAAGCTTCAAATGTGCAAGAGAGAGCTCAATGAACCGGCCATCCAAGTATATATAGAGCTCCTCTCGAAATGGAGCCGTTGGGCTTTGAAATGGGCATCCAGCGCGCCGACCGGACGCACTGACCGGACTCACCAGTGAGTCCGGTCGAGGGTCCGGTCGCTCCATTTCATGCGTCCGGTCAGACAGGACAACACCCTCGGGCCCACAGCTGACACGCTCTTCGTGCTTCCGGTCGATGGTTCCGGTCCATGCGTCCGGTCACTTTCCTGGGTCGAAGTCGAAAACATGCTCTCTGTTATTTTGATCGGACTCACCGACCGAGCCACCGGGTCGGTCGTCCGGTCGCACCCGTCGCGTCCGGTCAAGCGTCCGGTCGGCCTTTGCAGCATGTTCTTCATCTTGTTGTCGCCCTTTGCTTCAACCTTGCTTCGCCTCTTGCCATAGGTTGCCAACACGTCCAAGATGATCACGTTATCATGCATGTTAGCTCGACAATAAGTTAGGCAAGATCGAAGTTAGTGCTCTCATGTCCTAAATGCAATATGCAAGTCAATTGGACCTAGAAGCACTTCACCAAAGGATTGTCGCGGCATCCCCTCTTGATAGTCGGCTATCTATCCTATAATGTGATCACACGCACTATCGTGTCTTGATCACCGAAAGGAAAACCCTATCAAGATACCTTTGCCTTGATCTCCCGGGTTCCTCTCAAGCCCGATCACCGAGCTTGACGATCCATCAAGTACACCGACATTGTCCATGTTCATCATCATCATGCTCCACGTCATCCACCTAATCCTATCTCAAGTCATCACTTAGAGCAAAGGATTAGTCCCACAAGTGTGTCATCAATTTCCAAAACCAAACATGAGATTTCAGCGCCGCGTGGCACGACACGCCCCACAAACTTCCGGCAAGACAGGGCCTCAAGTCCATAGCCACAGCGCGCCGTGGACCGATGCCGGGACGTTGCCGCCATGGCGGCCGGCAGCCAGCGCTGCTGGGTGAAGTGACCAATCGACCACCTGGCATCTACGAGGCACGAGCAGCGAGCCGGCACGAGTGCAACATGCCCCGGCACTGGTGGAGTCCACGCCGCTTTCGGGCGTTGCGGAAAAAATCCCGAGTGGCAAGAAAAATCTCGCCGGTGACATCTCCGCTCGGCGCCTATAAATAGGCCCTTTTGGCTCCTCGATCGATCTCGCCTTCCCACCTACAAGCTCCGCCACGACGTGGAACGTGCGGTGCTCACCTCCAATCCACCTCCTTTCCTCTCCTCCTCGCCCAACCCCGATTTCCCCCAAATCAAGCTCCGCGCCGCCCGCCCGTGTCCCCCTCGCGTTCCGTTCTTCGCCGCATCACGGGCCCTAAATAAGTAAGCCAGTGAGTCCCTAGAGCTTCCCCTCTTGTTTGCCCAATTTCCTTTCCTTCCTAGTACTTTCAGACTTGCCGCACCGCCAAAGCGCCGCCCGGGAGCCGCGCCTTCGTCGCCGCCAACGAAAGCCCCGTGTCCGACCGCTCTAATGCCCACCAATGGGTACAGAGGGGTGACGGGGATGCATCATGCCCGCACGGCGAGCTATGGACAAACACCGCCATCCCGGCCGGATTCCGGTGGGTCGCCGCCGCGTGACGACGGCGGGACCCCTCGTTCTGCCGGGCGCCATTTTCCACCGTAACGGCATCACGAGGAGGACCAATAGGACGAAGACATGTGACACCAACATCGGTCCCGTTCCCTTGCCGTCAGGCGCCGTCATGAAGGCCACGTGGCATCAAGGGGACCCACCAGTCGGCCACACAGGAGGATGTATAGCGCTGGGTATACCGCCGTAATTACTAAAGTACCCCCTTAATGTACACGAGTTGTAAAAGTGGTGTTTTCCGTGTCGAAAAAATTCCCAGAAAATTTGTAAATTCATCATTTGATTTATAGAATTTTATCATGTAATTAGTTCCATTTTATTACATGATAAAATTATATTATAATATTACCCTAATGATTTAATTAGGGATTAATATTATAAATTCCATATCTCATGCAAATTAATTACGTTTTCGCGTGAAACGACTTCCATAATTGCCTAAAATCTAGCTCTATGCATCTAACCCATTGCCACCATAATGTTCTATATTTGTCTTGTATGTCATAGTTCGAGCTAGGTTTATCGCCCGATCGCAAGTAGCTTTCGACGGCCGTTAGGAGCTTCGAGTTGAGCAAAGCTAGGAGCGTTCGACGCTGCCGATCAGTAAGAACATCCCAGGCAAGTCCTTAACCCCCCTAATCATGACCTTAAGTAATGATAATGATAATCGGACTAGTATATAGTGGTATGAGCCCGATAACGTAGCTATGGAGCTAAAGCCGGGATGACGTAATCATCCACGTTGTCTACGCTCATACGTTGTAATTAAAGAGTAATATGAGAACGCATAATGAACCCTAACCAACAAAAAGAGGTGGGTGATAATAATTCATAGTGCGATGGATTACTACGGGGAATCGCCGTGAGGGATTCTGCGGAGAGATACTAAGCCTCCCTAAGGACCGGTTCATAGACCTTCTACCTAGTGCGATATTTCGTGCGACCACATGCCGAGATGGGACGGCTTGATTCACACCCGTTGGGTTGAGGTATAATTGGGAACCAAGGTGGCCGGAGTAGGCGAACGACCTATTAGGAGCGCATGGGGGAGAGTGGCCCCATGGTCTAGTTGGTGTGGTTCTTGATCCTCCACGTAAGATGTTTGGGCGCAGTGACGCCGTCCTAGGTGCACATATTTATGATTAATGATTTTGAGTATGAGGTTTGACAGTATTGGTTGGGTAATAAGGTATTACCTGTAAAGCCGTGGGTGATTTGGTATCACCATATTGTCTAGGATGATAAGTCATCCTTCCAACCCCGAAGTCGTGGTGAAGATTATACCAATATACCTAGGGTAGCACCCAAGCGGGTCACGGATCTCGTTGGACCTCACATCGACCACCGATCATGGAAGAGGATGTGTCCATCGTGTGGGGAAATTTGTACAACCTCTGCAGAGTTTATTGAATCTATTCGAATAGCCACGTCCTTGGAATGGGCAAATGCTAGGCCCTGAACATCTATGATTAGCTTTTAAGTAACGTTTGTGATAATGTTAAGGTGATGATATGAGATAACCTCGAGAACTAGCGAGAGCGATTTAAGATACTCTGCTAGGGCCCAAACCCTTAATATACCAAACCACCCCTGGTTTGGACTTGCTGAGTACCTTTGTACTCACCCCTCTATTTTTACAGATATCGGCATATCCGAAGGTAAGGTCGCTGTCGAAGTAGGAGACCAACGACGTAGGAGTTCGCCAAACGTTTCTTAGGAGAAAGACGTAGAAGCCCGGGATTTCCATCCGCGCTCAAGTTGCCTGTGGAACATGGAGTTGTGCCCGCACGGTCTAGCACCTTAGCGCACCCGTCACAGGATAAACCAACGCTTCCGCGCTTGGCTACTCGATCAATATAATCAGTGGTGTCTTCATCACCGCTGTAAGACCTTCTATCCTATGTCAATATATGCTCGAAATAGTTCATCTATAACTGATTTCCATTTACTCAGACTCGGTAAACGTATTGGTAGCGTGATCCTAGCACCAATACGCGAGATTAAGGTCCCATTAAAAGTGGGGTGTGACAGAGTGGTATCGAGCCGAGCTTGACCGTATATAGGATGGAAAAAAATCTGGATTTAATTATTGGCACATACTTCTAAAAATTTTACTTAAGGATTTCTACTTAAAGACTTGAGCACCAATCCGATACCCCTATGTTGTATACATGTCGTTGACATTATACTTGATGCAACAGATGGACGGATGGTCATGCACAGATGGACTGACCTTTGGGACATTTCCAAAGCTTCTTTGGGATATTCTCTCACAACTAGGGTACACTCAGAAGCCTCAGTACTATTATCGAGTGTCTAATGAGAATGGAATACCCGAATGTGTGATGCAGTTGCACATCCCGATGTTTCCACATCGAGAAGGGCACAGGATTCTCCTTGAACAAGGAACAGAATTATGGGACACTTGCCAGAAGCTTGCATCAAGAGCCCTCCGAGCCTACTTGCAAAGGAGCGGGAAGCCAACTAGATGACGCCCATGTCGGGGAAAGAAAAGAAGGTTTCACTACTCAAGACCTGCTAGAACCCAAAACGAGTCCTCGTTGCCTCGGTGATTGTGCAAGAGTACCTAGAAGCAAGATCCCACAAGGCACCGTTACGTGACAAGTCCTAGTTAAGTAGCAATGTCCTAAGTTAAGCAGCCACAGTCGCATGCTTGTTGTAACTACGAACCTTGTTGCTAGACCTCTAGTAGCAATGCTAGTAGTTGTGAGCCCTATGGTAACCCATGGTTCTAGTCTTAGCAGTCGCGAAGTCGCACAATAAATCGTCATGACAGTCGCAATGTGTGGTGTGACCTTATATCATCTATGTAACTGTGCGTGATGTAATATATTGTTGCGCTTGTTTGTTTAATAGAATGTTGTGTTTCTTTTCAATCCTATCAAAAATCTTCCCATTATTACTACTTACGAGCAATCAATGGAAGGAAAATCCTCGATAGGATCGGTGAACGTCTTGAAAGTTTCCTCAAGTCACGAGTAATAAGACAAGTTTCCCTACAAACTTAGTCATTTGTGACTAACTTTTCATACGTTTCACACTGTAAGTTTGTGTTGTTTCCCAACACCAGTGTTACTAGGATACCCCAAAGTCTATCCCTACCTAAAATGCTTGCTTTCCTCTAATCCTTAGTTAGGTAGACCCTTATATCGTACCTTGTGCTTTTCCCTCCCACTCCCTTCTGGTCCAAATAGAATAGGATCTAACTTACGGGAACATGGCGACAACGGCAGGACTCCACGATCGTAGCCGTTGAACCACACCGGTGTTCTTCCCTACAGCCGTCACACGCCGTCGCCTCGGTATTCTTGTGTTGACGACACAAGAACATTGCCCGACATCTTTGTCACCTCAATGCCGAAAAGCTGCTGATATTGTTACTTTGACCCCGAACCCGCGACCATTGAAGCCGATCGGGACAACACAACAGTTCAAGTGGCAACCCGGTGCCGATAATGCAAGCGAAGTCGAAGATTAGCGCCATGGCGAAAGACAACCGGAGGACTACATGATGTCGAAGACGAGTCATCAAGCCCATAAAGATACTATGCCCAAGAGCAAAATCAGATACCCCGTAAGCACAGTAGAAATGCTATGAAGTGTATGCCGACAATAGAAGAAAACTCACAGTTTCCACTATAGGGAATCCACCGGCCAAGACCATACAGTTCCAATGACCAGACCACTATCGCAAGGTCAATATGCACAGGAGACTCACTCCCGTTCCTTCCACCATACACCACAACACCCCCGGCCACAATACCCGGTCGACCAAGCTTCTCCCGAAGCCATCACCTTCGACCCACTATAAAAAGAGCACCACCATCGCTCTCACCACCATCCCACTCCAAACATTCCACTGCTAGCCTCCATCTTTCACCCTTTGCCATCACCCTCTTTGCCATCCACTCACCAAGAGCCACCACCAACCACAGCCAAAATGGCCGGCACTTGGGTTAGCAGCCAGTGCATCAACACCCCTGGATTTCCCCAACTTCTCTACCACACCGCACAGAACCTTGGCATCCGAGAACTCCCAGAATATGAGGGTAGCGAGTATGAAGAGCGCGTCACCCATCGCTGCGAAGTCACCGTCTACATCACCAAGAGCCAAGACTACCCCACCCTCACTGACGACCGGAGCACGACCGCCATTGGTTTTCGCTTCCCCGACACCTACCAAGCTGTCGCACGCAATGCACTCCACCGCCTTTGCGGATCTACAAAGGCCCATCGCCCGCACACCCATGAGGTACCGCCACCGAAAGGAAAGAATCACCCTGCCTGGATTGCTCGCCTGGAAAGCGTGCAAGGTCTAGAAGGCAGCCCCGTCATCAAGCACCTGCTATCCTACCTACTCGCTCTCGATGAGCAAGACGATCGACAGGACACCGCCATGAAAAGCCCCGATCCGTCGGCGAACGGCGGCATGCTACATTCACGACTCCTCGCGAGCACGCTCACGCAAGAGAGCAAGTTGCCACGGCCTCCCGCCGAGAGGTTACACTTGCCGAGACCCTGAAGGCCATTCAGGAGCGACACGTCTGAGAACTGAGGGACACCAACATCGCCCTCCAATCAAGACGCAGAAGACACGACACGGCCTAGCAAGAACCTGCCACCACCGACGGGATGTTCATCAATCCCTTCACGAGAAGAAGGACGGACTCCACCAGGCCACCATCCCCGGCAGAAGGCCGACGAGAAGAACCACTGTTGACACCTGTTATAGCATAATTTTACTAGTCAGCTAAACATGGATAATGGCATAATATGAATATTCCACAAGCTTTGGTGATTTTGTGACTTTACAGGGACTTAACAGATAAACATAGAAGAATGGAGAAAGTTCTGGAATATATCTCACATACAATGACAAGACTTAACCGTGAAGTAACTCAACCCAAAATGTGGACTAAAACACTCTAGAAGATACCAGAAGAAACGAGAGACCGAGAGGACACAAGGGCCTGGCGGCCGCCAGGGCCATTTAGGCCGGCCGCCAGGGTCCTAAGCCCAATCCAGCCCATCTTCGTAGGTCGGTTTGTAACCGACCTTGAGGTTGTATATACACCGTTATTGAAGGTCGGTTTGATCCAATGGTCATCATTCATCGCCAAGGCCTATATAAGAAGACCCCCTGACCCCAGGGCTAAACCCTAATTTTCATTCTATCTCATTCTATTCATTATCTCTCAGTTGTAGAGGTGTCCCAATGTAAGGATAACCTCTCTCTCAGGGATTAGTGAATTAGAAGTAGATTAGAAGTAGATTAGCTATGTAATTAGAAGTAGATTAGTCATGTAATTAGAACTAGATTAGATCTAGATTAGATCTAATCAAGAGTAAAGGAGAGTGGAGCTATGTTCCAGTTCTAGAAAAGTCTTCGAGTATGGTATGTCTTTGTATCTTCTCTACAAGACTTATGCTTTAATATATCTATCTTCTCTATTTCCTTTTATGCTTTCCACATATATGGTTAAGTATAGTTGTTATGCTATTGCATGGGATCTCCGCTCGTATTGAGGACTCTAGTTATTCATGGTAGCTAGAGTAGTAATCGATAGTGTAGACTTGGTGTCTAGGCTATAGGTTACCCGAGGTTGCGCCCAATCCCACGGATAGTTGTGGTAGCCCCTGGGGTGACAAATGTACTCTGTAAGGCCTTTGTATTCCACCCCGCTCGGATTGGTGTTTCGTAGAGCTTTTTAGCAGCCTTCTCCCAACTACCTTCTTCCCAGTCTTTCTCGAGAGTTGGAAAGGATCTGTTGCTCCAAAGTGTATTAGTGTAAGTGCTATCATAGAACCTAAATAATAGAGAAGTACCTGTGAACCTTGATCTCTCCCTTTGACCTCTTGACTAGTTTAGTTATTCTTTTATTATCTTAGGTATGCTATTATTTTATGCTTTGTTATTACTTACCCTTTATCAATTGCCCCCTCACTTTAGTCTAGTGGTTTGCTAAGTTAGTGGATATATGATTGTGACTTATTAGAATTCTTTAGCCAAAGCTTCCCTGTGGATACGATACTCTAGAATACTCATCCTAGGGAAAAGCTACAATGGTAAGTGTTCTATGCGCTTGCGAGAATCCTTCATATTCTTTTAGCACTTAACAAATGCCAACAACCACCTCTGCCACTCGACCAAGCACCACCAAGAGAAGAAGCCCCCCAATACGGTGCCAAGTACCGGGACCCGCAGGCCGCGAAGCCACCATGACCGACGTTTGTAGAACCGCCACTCCCAAGGGAGGTGTAACCATAGAGTAGCATTTCCTCTCGCTCTCTTTGTTGTAATTCTCCCTGGAGTAATCAAAATCCATGTGTTGGATGCACAATCAATATGCGAGTACCAATAAAGAAAAATTTGACGGGTGTCTAAGCTTGAAAGCCACAGAGCAAATAATAAGCAAAAAAATTTTCTAAGTGGGGTAGTGCTATATACACGAGAAGAAAAGAAAATATCAGATGGGCAAGAACAAGAGGAAACAGAGAAATATGAAAATGGGATAAAAATGAAGAGATAAAGAGCCACAAGAACTTAGGGTTCCCGATGAGAAATGGAATCCTGTGTACGATGACCATTACTCGAGGAAGAATCCGGATAGTGAGATACACCGCAGAAGACCGCTGAAGGAACAAGCAAGAAGACAGGCACTAGAAGACCCCGGAGGGCACTAGAAGATCAAGGACACTAGAGGAATCAATGCTCTAAGTGGGGTAGCCGTCAAGGAAGATCTGAAGATTTCGAAGACCAGATGCAGACCAAGAACAAGGGGTAAAAGCAGCAGTAATCACTAGCAGTAGAAGGCATGCCCTCCACAATACCGTGTTGCCTTAGTAATAGAGCAGCACGATAAGGTAGAGGTTCGACAAAGACAGCACTGTAAGCAATGGAAAGTTTCCTCTCTCTCTATCTCTATCCCTTTAGGCCTCAAATTAGGACCTTCACTCTGTAGACTTGGAATCTCGGGGGCGAGATTCATCTAAGTGGGGTAGATTTGTAACACCCGTGTTTTTGCATCATTTTAAAAAAAATCACTAAAAATTTGAAAATTTTGAATTACAACTAAAACTTGATTTAATTTCTCGCTAAACCCAAAACCCTGTTTTCGAAAACCTGCATATAAAAATCCCACCATATAGAAGGTAGTTTGGTTATTGCTTGTTGAACTCTATGGTGGCCAAGGATGCAAGGTAAGCCCTAGATTTTATTTATGGAAGAATACTGCATGAGAATGGTTTACGAATTTATTCTGGGAATAACACCTACCGAGACACGTGTGTACCAACAATATATATATAGGTGAATATTTTTACTAAGCACCATTAATAAATATTCTTGACAAATAAGTCATGGGAATATAAATGTGCTTGGGAAAATATTTATAAAATATATATATGAATATTACACATGAAATATCAAACTTGGGGAAGAGTGTGTACACACATATGTGTACATAGATATTTGTATAAGTCTCCTTGAATAAATATTCTCATAAATAAAAGTTAGGAGAATATAAGTTCAAGAGTCTATGCAAATGAATACAATAATATATACATATATATTTACACACATGAAATAAAGAGGGAAGGAGAAAAGAAGAGAAAGGAGAAAATGGGAAAAAAGAATAGGGAAAGGGAAGAAGAATCGCGGGCTCATTTCCTCTCGGCCCGGCACCGAGCCCAGCTCGCCACCTCCCTTCTCCTTTCCATTTCACACAACGCGAGCAGCCGCCCAACATGACGAGCCCATCAGCGAGGCCGGGCGGCCGAGCCCAACAACCGTTCGCCGCGTGGGACCCGAACGTCGGGTTCGTCCCCTTCCTCGTCGCGTCGTGGTGCGGTGACACAGCGGCCCCACTCTACCTCGTGTCCAGCTATGCCGAAGTGTGCGACGACCTCGCCTGTGCCGCCTCCGGCCGACGCGCCGAACAGTCATATCAACTAGCCCTCCCTTGACCCGCCCTCACCGGCACACAAAGGGGGAGGAGGGCCAATGACGGCCGGGCCGCCGGCAGACACCGACAAAGATGAGGCGGAGAGCGACACCGCCGGAGCTGGAAGAGAGCGCCGCGTGGCACGACACGCCCCACAAACTTCCGGCGTCTGGGGGCCTCAAGTCCATAGCCACGGCGCCGCCGTGGACCGATCTTGAGACGTTGCCGCCATGGCGGCCGGCGGCCAGCTTGGCGGGTGAAGTGACCAATCGACCAGGTGGCATCTACGAGGCACGGCGGCGAGCCGGCATGAGTGCAACGTGCCCCAGCACCGGTGGGGAGTCCACGCTGCTCGGGTCTTGTTGCCGAAAAGATCCCGAGTGGCAAGAAAAATCTCGCCGGGTGACATCTCCGCTCGGCGCCTATATAGGCCCCTCCGGCTCCTCGATCGATCTCGCCTTCCCACCTACAAGCTCCGCCACGGCGTGGAACATGCGGTGCTCACCTCCAATCCACCTCCTTTCCTCTCCTCCTCGCCCAACCCCGATTTTCCCCAAATCAAGCTCCGCCGCCGCCCGCCGGTGTCCCTCGTGTTCCGTTCTTCCCCATTTGCGTCACGGGCCCTAAATAAGTAAGCCGTGAGTCCCCGGAGCTTCCCCCTCTTGTTTGCCCTATTTCCTTTCCTTCCTAGTACTCTGTCTTTGTCGCCTTTGCCGAGCGCCGCCGCGGGGAGCCGCCGCAGCTCGTCACCGTCAACGAAAGCCCCGTGTCCGACCGCTCTAATGCCCACCAATGGAGCAGAGGGTGACGGGGATGCATTGTACCTGCACGGCGAGCTATGGACAAACACCGGCCATCCCGGCCGGATTTCGCGTTGGCCCCGCGTCGGGGTGACGACGAAGCAGGGACCCCCTCGTTCGCGTCGGCGCCATTTTCCACATCAATAACGGCATCACGAGGAGGACCAATAGGGCACGAAGACATGTGACACCAACGTCGGTCCGTTCCCCCGCCGTCGGGCGCCATCATGAAGGCCACGTGGCATCAAGGGGACCCACCCGATCGGCCACACGGGAGGATGTACTGGCGGGTGTCTTTGCCGTAATTACTAAAGTACCCCTTAATGTGCCTGAGTTGTAAAAGTGGTGTTTTTCGTGTCGAAAAAATTCCCAAAAATTTGTAAATTCATCATTTGATTTATAGAATTTTATCATGTAATTAGTTCCATTTTATTACATGATAAAATTATATTATAATATTACCCTAATGATTTAATTAGGGAATAATATTATAAATTCCATATCTCATGCAAATTAATTCCGTTTCACGTGAAACGACTTCCATAATTCGTCTAAAATCTAGCTCTATGCATCTAACCCATTGCCACCATAATGTTATATATTTGTCTTGTATGTCATAGTTCGAGGTAGGTTTATTGCTAGTCGTAAGTAGCTTTCGACGACCGTTAGGAGCTTCCCGTCGGAGCAAAGCTAGGAGCGTTCGACGCCAAAGTCTTGCGATCGATAGAACATCCCGGCAAGTCCTTAACCCCCCTAATCATGACCTTAAGTAATGATAATGATAATCGGACTAGTATATAGTGGTATGAGCGATAACGTAGCTATGGAGCTAAGCCGGGATGACGTAATCATCCACGTTGTCTACGCTCATACGTTGTAATTAAAGAGTAATATGAGAACGCATAATGAACCCTAACCAACAAAAGAGGTGGGTGATAATAATTCATAGTGAGATGGATTACTACGGGAATCGCCGTGAGGGATTCCTGCGGATAGATACTCGCCTCCCTAAGGACCGGTTCATAGACCTTCTACCTAGTGCGATATTTCGTACAGCCACACGCCGAGATGGGATGGCTTGATTCACACCCCGTTGGGTTGAGGTATAATTGGGAACCAAGGTGGCCGGAGTAGGCGAATGACCTATTAGGAGCAGACATGGGGAGAGTGGCCCCATGGTCCGGTTGGCGTGGTTGCTGATCCTCCACGTAAGATGTTTGGGCGCAGTGCTAGGTGCACATATTTATGATTAATGATTTTGAGTATGAGGTTTGACAGTATTGGTTGGGTAATAAGGTATTACCTGTAAAGCCGTGGGTGATTTGGTGTCACCATATTGTCTAGGATGATGCGTCATCCTTCAAATCCCTGAGAAGTCATGGTGAAGATTATACCAATATACCTAGGGTAGCACCCAAGCGGGTACGGATCTCGTTGGACCTCTGTCGACCACTGATCATGGAAGAGGATGTGTCCATCGTGTGGGGAAATTTGTACAACCTCTACAGAGTTTATTGAATCTATTCGAATAGCCACGTCCTTGGAATGGGCAAATGCTAGGCCTGAACATCTATGATTAGCTTTTAACTAACGTTTGTGATAATGTGAAGGTGATGATATGAGATAACCTCGGGAACTAGCGAGAGCAGTTTTAGAGACTCTGCTAGGGCCCAAACCCTTAATATACCAAACCACCCCTGGTTTGGACTTGCTTTGAAAATACCTTTGTACTCACCCCTCTGTTTTACAGATATCGGCATATCCGAAGGTAAGGTCGCATTGTCAGTAGGAGACCAACGACGTAGGAGTTCGCGGGACGTTGCTTAGGAGAAAGACGTAGAAGCCCAGGATTTCCATCCGCGCTCAAGTTGCCTGTGGAACATGGAGTTGTGCCCAGACGGTCTAGCACTTTAGCGTACCGTCACGGATAAACCATCGCTTCACACAGGTTGGCTACTCGATCAATATAATCCGTGAGTGGTGTCTTCATCACCATTGTAAGACCTTCTATCCTATGTCAATATATGCTCGAATAGTTCATCTATAACTGATTTCCATTTATTGTGACTCGGTAAACGTATTGGTAGCGTGATCCTAAGCCAATACGCGAGATTAAGGTCCCATTAAAAGTGGGGCATGACACATAAGCATCATTTTTTATCATGTAGTTATGTGAAATCTTGACTGATTGATACATTAAAACATAACTCTACAACTTGTTTGAGTGTTGTGGTTAACATGTTGATCATGAGGAACTATCTCATTGTTTGAGTGTTGTGGTTAACATGTTGATCATGAGGAACTATCTCATTGCCATCCCAAAGGACCCTATCACTTTCTACTAGTCTATGGACTCCAAAGTTGCCATCTAACTTGGTCGGACTACTCTAATTGACCTAAGTCAATTAGGTCAACCGTTGTCAACTCCATAGTTGACCCAATGAAGATTCGCAAGTCGGTTGCCAAGAAACTATGCCCAACTCCCTAATGCCAAACCCCTTGGTCATGGTCAAGAACCCCAACATCAAACCCTTCTCTCCAAAATAATTTTCTCCAACTCAATTATCTCTTGGACTATCCAAAGATCCAAAGAATCCTTCTTGACGAGCCACTAGCGAGCTATAGCCAAGCCAACATAGGTAGCCCCCTTAGCCTAAATGTTTTTTTCGATTCGATTGATTGGCCATGTGAGCTAAAGTCAAGAGTCCAATAGTTCTTCATGCTAAGAATGGATGTGTGCGCAAGTAAACAATCTATGTTGTGGCCTTCGCTGGCCTCTTCGCTCATCCGAGTTCTAGACTCTGCATTCCAGGTTCCATGGTTAGGTTAGAGCTTTTCGGTAGTCCAATTGCCATGCTCTCTAGTCCCAAATTCCCAATCCGATCTTGTGAGTATTGAACTTGTGACACTATGCTAGACTCGTGGTCTACTTTTAGGAATGGTTAAACAAAAACCCATTTATGACATATTCAAAAGGAAAAGAGATTATTCATTTTTGAACCATTCTCCAATTCTTGATCTACTAGCCGAACCGAAAACAAACGCAAGATAAGCAACATCAAATAGATACATCTATTGTGTTTAGGGGAGTAAATTTTATAACCAGATTTGGTATAGCGCCTACAAATTATATTATGACTTGTATGGGCTTGTGTACATGTTAACTCATACTAGGCAAAGTGGATACCCAAACCACTATGATGAGTTGTCCTCTTCAATCTCCTCTTCTCCTGTTAGCCCCACTTGTTAGCTCCAAATGGAGACCCAAACCAGTTGAATTAGCACCCCTCCATTCACTCTCTCTCTCTCTCTCTCTCTCTCTCTCTCTTCTTCATGGAAGAACAAGGCTGAACTTGAGAGAGAAAGAAGGAATGAAGAAGAGGAGGAAGAGAAAGAGAAAGAAAAGAAGAAAATGAAGAAGGTCAAGGAAGTGCTCAACACTACCATCTCAAGATGAAGGTGGAGATCTTTATCCCCATCTCCATTTTTGTGAGCTCAAGATAATCTCCTCTCAATATCTTCAAATCATCTCCCATTATTGATTTCATGCATGCATGTATACACTACAAGAAACACCCCCTCTAGATGTGTTCTATTTGTAGGCTACATACACTTTATTTCATATCTAGTGAAGTATAGACACACTCGTAAAGCATGTCTAGAGCGTCTCCACACGGACCGTGTGAGGCACAATAGATATGTTTTGTTGAGCGTGTCTAGAAGACATGAGACGTTTATAGACATGATATCAAGCGTTAAAAAATACATAACACGTATGCAAGATGAAGATTGCTAGTCACTCCATCATCTCAACTGTAAGCTCAATGCAATCTCTTGCTCAAACATCCCATGAATCTCTCCAATTCCTCTCTAATGGAATTTCTATGATTTTTGCAAGAAATCATGAAAATGTTCAAATCCATCTCTATCACTTAGAAGGGAGATTAAGTTATAAATTTCTCCCTAAGAATTTCTATGTTTAGCTTAGGCGAGTTGGTCTAGCTTAGTGAGGCAAGATTAAGTTTATTAGTAGACAAAAGATTAGTAATGCAAGATTAATTAAGTGATAGAGCCAATTAAGCATGTCAATTAATCTTGCCTTGTTGGCTATGAAGGGACTGTGATGCCTAAGAGGGGGTTTGAATTAGGCAATTTAAAAACTATTTCTAAACTATAGCCTCTAAAGCAACTTAGCACAACCTGTGCAATATAATAAACTATCTAGACGTGCAACTAAGGTTTTGCTTGGTGTGTTGTAATCTATACCGTAAGAGGGTTATGCAATCTACGTTCCAATCCTATCAACTAGCCTTGTTAACTAAGATGATAAAAAGCTAAAATTCAGCCAAGGTATACAATATAAATGCCGAAATTAAAATAATTAACTAATGTATTGTGTGTAATGGGTCGCTTCCATCCATTCCTAGAGGACCTAGAGCTCCACCTAAACAATCGCCTTTATACTTGGAGTAATGAGTGGGACCATGTACCTCAATCAGTAAATTTTCTATTTTGTGATGTGGATAAAATGAATGGTTGATATTTTCCAAAAAATTATCCGAGCTTTACTTATTTTTCATCAACTTTGTCCAATAAAATGAAATTATAAAAAATGGAGTTAATTTTCCTAAGAGAGTTGCATTCCCATTGTTGCACTAATTTATTTGAGTGAAGAATAAATTCTTAAAAACTTGATTGTGTTAAAAGGTTTTCGCTCCATTTACAAAAATAATGTTCAAAATAGTTTTAAAAATGGTAAAGTTCAAAAATATTCAAAAGTACCTGAAAATAGTCGTTAAATGATTTTCTAAAAAGGGCATTTCAAAGTATATTCTAATAGTTTGTGTTTAATGGAACACAAATAACGTTCCTAGTTTAAATTAAGTTTGAAAAAATGTAAAATCCTCATTTCTATCGGCAGCAAATTTCTCACCCTAATTTCAGCCTAAATTCCTTCTCTTCTAGTTTTTTTTTTTTTTTTTTTTTTTTGAGAATTTCCTTCTCTTCTAGTAATATTCTTGTTCCTTTTATAGGTGGCCCAAAATCTTACCTTGGGCCGAAACTCAGCCTGCCTCTCTAGCCCATTGAACCTAGCACGCCAGCCCGCTTGTGCCTAACAGCCGCCAGCCCATCTCCATCTTCCTTATCTCTGTCTCCCCTGACGAGTGGGTCCCACCTTAGTTGTCTTGTACCTTCCGTCGGCCCCTTCCTTCTTTTCCCTTCAGTTCCACCATTGTTGTGCTCGAGCTCATACCCAAGCGATTATTCCATCACTCCCGCGCATCAATCCAACCCCACCACCGCACTCCAAGAACTCCCCTCGTAAGGCTGTCTCCAACAAAGAAGGGAAAAACTGAGAGGCATTCCATGGATTGAGTACGGCACAGTAGAAAGGTGCGTGACCCAAGACAGCCCCATCTCCGACAGCCTTGGCAAACGAACCTCCAGGCAGCTGCACGCGAGGAACAGAGGAGCGCGCAGGGGAGGAAAAGGCCTGCACACGATTTGCATCCGTGGAGAGAGAATATGTATAATTGCCTAGTGGTTTGGCTCCTACGCATTTTGCCTGCCCTGGTTGCGTCCTTTTGTTGGAGGCTGATTTTATCACCCAAAGACACTGTATACTACTTATTTTGCATTTTACCTATCTTGTTGGAGAGGCCCTTCTTCAATCGCCCTGTTAAACGGCAATAACCAACGCGCTTATCGCTGGACCAAGCTCCACTACCCAGCCATTCCTCTCTTCAGGAGCACCCCGCGCGCCCGCTACCACCACGCCGCTCATCAATGCGTCCCCTCGCCCGCTCCATCGCCATCAATCGCCGCTGCCAAGCTTCACAGTACCCATGGCCAGAAACCTCGATCTCTCCTTCCCGACTATCTACGCTGCCTCCGTTGGGATCTACGACATTGCAAGGACATGCCACACTCGCTGCGCTGCTGGTTGATGAGAATCCATACCCGAAACACCAGCTTCCTAGCCTCGCCAGAGCCGCGCTAACCTGCAACCGCTTCTTGTTCTTGCCGAGGACCACTGTCTCCAACGCCAATTGGAATGCTAAATCTGGACTGGACAAGTAGGCATGCTAGCTTGTCTGCTCTGCCCCTAGCTACCGAAACCAGGGGATCAACCACGACTATCCTGCTTGGTCTTCTGACGGACCGTGTGATACGGGTCAAATTTGGCACCTTTACTTTCCAATTTTAGTCCAATTGTTAGTTGTTACAGCAATTCATTTTTTTATGAAGGTACCTATTTTGGAGCTTCGAATAACATACACCAAGACATTGCGGTCGGTTGCACGCGTTTTCCAGTCCAAGTGACCGAGTCAACCATAGCATCAACTCCATCGCAGTTGACAGGTAGGTGTGGTTCCTCAAAGATATATGAACACGAGGATTTTGAAGCTTCTATCAGACAACAACAAGTTTTGCACTCTAGTAGTTCTTTTAGCGCCTTGTGTTTCTCAGAAGCTATGTGCTCCATCATCTCCCTTCTCTATTGCTTACTTATCCTCTTGTCTGTCAATATTACAGTTGTCACAGCTGCTGAAGCAAACAAAACAGAGATCGACCGGCAAGCACTCCTTTGCTTCAAGTCCGGCATCTCCTCCGACCCACTTGGCGTCTTGAATTCATGGAGCAACACCTCACGCAACTTCTGCAACTGGTCAGGGATCACTTGTGGTGTCAAGCATCCAACCCGTGTGGTCTCGATCGACCTCACCTCCATGCAACTCACCGGACAGATATCTGGTTGCATAGCAAACCTGACATCTCTGTCGCGGATACACCTTGCAGACAATAGCTTATCTGGAGCCATTCCTGATGAGCTGGGTATGCTTTCTGGCCTCCGAACCCTGATGCTTGCCGGCAACTATCTTGAAGGTAACATCCCTGATTCGTTTGGCTCCAGCATATCTCTCAGCTATGTTAATCTTGCAAACAACAGCCTCATTGGTGGTATCCCTCACTCGTTGGCCAGTACCTCCTCACTCGGCACACTAATCCTCTCGCGTAATAACTTGGCTGGAAAGATCCCTGCTACTCTGTTTGCTAATTCGTCTACCCTTACTACGGTTGATCTCCAGATGAATTCTTTGACCGGTGGTATCCCACCTTTCGATAAGGTCACAGCCCTCAGTTACCTTTGTGTTACTGAGAACTTCCTTTCTGGAAGCATACCTCCTTCAATAGGAAATGTTTCTTCTCTCCGCTCTATATTACTAGGCCAAAATAAACTTACAGGGCTGATTCCAGAAAGTTTGGGTCACATTTCAAAGCTTCTTCAACTGGATCTGAGTTTCAATAGCTTGTCAGGCCATGTCCCCATTCCCCTTTACAGGTTGTCTTCACTCAAATACATTAGCTTAGGCAGCAATGGCCTTGTTGGGCAGTTGCCATTTGACATTGGCTACACACTACCAAATCTCCAAGTCCTTGTTATGCAAAGCAACAGTATTGAGGGCCTGATCCCTGCTTCACTAGAAAATGCGTCGAATCTCCAGGTGCTTGACCTTTCAAATAACTCCCTGCATGGCCGTGTTCCATCTCTTGGGTCGTTGCGAAAATTGCGTCAAGTGCTTTTAGGAAGGAATCAGTTAGAAGCATATGATTGGCAATTCCTTGTCTCCCTAACAAACTGTGCAAAGCTGACAAAATTGTCCTTGGAGGGAAATATGATGAGTGGCAGCCTACCTGGATCAATAGGTAATCTTTCCACAAGCCTTGAATATTTGTTGCTTGGGTCCAACCAAATATCAGGCTCCATACCTGTTGAGATAAGCAATCTTGTTAATCTCACTATGCTTAGCATGGAAAACAATTTGCTCTCAGGAAGCATACCTGATACGATTGGGAAGCTGCAAAACCTATTTATCTTGAACCTATCCAAGAATAAATTATCAGGACAGATCCCTTCCACTGTCGGTAACATTGCCCAACTGAATGAGCTTTACCTTGATGACAACATGTTATCTGGACAGATACCGGCAAGTCTAGGACAGTGCACAATGTTGGCTATGTTAAATTTATCAGTCAATAACCTTGGTGGATCCATACCTAATGAAATCCTTAGTTCTTCGCTTTCTTTGGGGTTGGACTTGTCAAACAACAATCTTAATGGAACAATACCACTAGGAATTGGAAAACTGATCAATCTTGGCCTACTGAATGTTTCGAGCAACAAGTTATCTGGTCAAATACCAGATGATCTTGGCCTGTGTGTTTTATTGTTATCCCTTCAGATGGAAGGCAACATGCTCAGTGGGGTTATTCCTCAGTCTCTCATTGAACTGCAGGCCATACAACTGATGGATCTCTCTGAAAACAACTTATCTGGTCAAATTCCGGATTTCTTCAAGGATTTCAAAACCTTATACTATCTTAATCTATCATACAATAAACTCGAAGGACCAATTCCAACTGGTGGCTTATTTCAAAATTCAAGTGTTGTAATTTTGGGTGGCAATAAAGGACTCTGTTCAATGTCCTCCACACTCGCACTACCAGTCTGTGATGGCGCTGGCGCTGGCGCCACTGAACCAAAGAAACACAGTGTGCCACTGCTGGTGGTAGTGATACCATCAGTTACTATTGCTTTACTATTTTTGTTATGGGTTTTGGTGACTCTTTGGAAGAAAAGGGTGTTCGAATTTCCAAGTTGGGAGGACATACTGAGAATGGTCTGTTTGATAGCTGAGACAGAGAGAAGTCTAGTCAAAAGTTTTCCACACAGCAATGAAACTCTAAAGAAGGTATCATATAGTGACATCCTGAAAGCTACCAATTGCTTCTCTTCAGTCCATACAATCAGCTCAACCCGCACCGGATCAGTTTATGTTGGTAGGTTCAAGTATGACAAGAGCCTAGTTGCCATCAAAGTATTCAACCTGAATGAACCTGCAGCATACGAGAGTTACTTTATAGAGTGCGAGGTACTACGAAGCACACACCATCGTAATTTGATGAGACCTGTGACTCTATGCTCGACATTGGATACAGGAAACCATGAGTTCAAGGCGCTAATCTTCAAGTTCATGGTTAATGGCAGCCTTGAAAGCTGGCTGCATTGTGAGCACTACAGTGGTCTGCCAGTGAGAGTGTTAAGCTTAGGCCAGCGGATACGCATTGCAGCAGATGTGGCTTCTGCTCTGGATTATGTCCATAATCAAGTTACTCCTCCTTTGGTCCATTGTGATTTGAAGCCAAGCAATATCCTTTTAGACAAGGATATGACTGCTCGTCTCGGTGACTTTGGGTCTGCAAAGTTTCTATTTCCAGGCCTCAGTGTTCCAAAAAGCCTGGCTGAAGTTGGCGGAACAATTGGATATATGGCACCTGGTCAGTATACTTCTTGTGTTTATGCAGATCGATCAATAGTTTTTCTTGAACTTAAAGCTGTTTATTCCATTTTGCAGAGTATGCCATGGGCTCTGAAATCACAACAGAAGGTGACGTCTATAGTTTTGGAGTGCTTCTTCTGGAGATGCTAACAGGAAAACGCCCCACGGATCATTTGTTCGTTGATGGACTTAACCTTCACAATTTTGCTGAATCCATGTTCACAGATAGAGTTGCAGAGATTATAGATCCTCACATGGTGCATGAGCAATCTCAACCATGTACGGAAGTATGTATGCAGAGCTACATTGTTCCCCTAGTTGCGCTTGGTCTGTCATGTTCCATGGAATCTCCAAAAGATAGACCTGGAATGCGAGATGTGTGTGCAAAACTCTCTGCTATCAAAGATGATTTTCAGAAATCTCATGATCAGTTATTGAACTCTCCTTGTCCTTGACAGTGGGAGCAGGATTTGTGTCGTTAGCTACTGATTCATATAACTGCTAATTGGGGACCTGTCTATTTTGACTGAATGAAATAATGTATGAACAGGAGGTTAAGATCATGTATGTGATTTGCTGAGAAGACTACTCAAATTCATATATGAATAGCTGGTATTAAGCGTGTGATTTTTTTTCTTACCTGTACATGCTCAACGTCACCTGTTGGTTAACCAGCAACAAAACCTCTGAGTTTTTTCACCAGAGCATTAACCTGGTCAGTATTCTACTTATTTTCCAATATTTGGTCATTTTCTGTAGTCTTATCCATCCCCCTGGTAAGGCTAAGCAAGTCTGGATGTGTTTTGGTCAGAATTTTAAATTTTGATCTAAAAAATTCAACACGAGCTATTATCAGCCTGAGCCCTAGATCAGTAGCTTTGTTACTTTCACCAGAGTACTGGCTCGGTTCATATTTGCTACCAGTGCGTTAGTTAACGCTGGAATGGCAGAGTAAATGGCTCTTTACAATCAGTTAAACCGGATGGATTTTATGGAATAAAAATCTGATTGCCAATATGGCAAGAAATAATTTCAGAACTAATGTTTCAACATAGTCCAGTATACAACCCCCCCCCCCCCCCAAAAAAAAAAAAAAAAAAAAAAAAAATGCTGTTGGCAGAAAAAAGTGCTTACTGTTGTTTCCTGTACTTCTAACAACCCTTCATCTAATAGTTAAATGACAATTTAGTGACTGTGTACAAGTATTTGTTTACTGCTTACATGTTTACATTCAAAAGGGTACAGATCTAAGGGTATCGTTACCGCAGTACCAACTGCTACGAAATGGTTACCCTAAAACTGCAAAAAGCCAAACAATAAACATTCAATTTAAGTGAATGTTCCATGGACAACATGCTGTGATGTTCTCGGACTCTGTTTCCTAAACTTCTGGCATATTCAATTTAAGTGAATGTTCCATGGGCAGCCTGATTTTCTTCTACAACGATAGAGGATTATTGTCACAAATGTGCAGACATTGCAATCAACTGTGTTCTGGTGGCATCAGTTAGTCTGTAGGGACAGAGGGGTTTTTTTTTTTTTAACGCAGTAGGAACAGAGTTGTTGCTGTACTGAAGGCTGAAGCCGTTGCACAACCACAAAGGTGCAACTTCAGACATCCAATTCAGCCGTCAGGAAGCTTAGCAATTGTGCATGATGTCGTTAAGAGAGTACATATTTTTTTTCCTCTGTATGATAGATTCATTTAATCAGTGCATAGACAAGATCTAGCAATTAAACAATGAAAAAAAAAAAAGCAATTAATAAACAATGAATGCACCCACTACTCGACCTCAAATCCCTTTTAAAAATAGCGCTAAGGGTATTTAGCGTTTGGGCGTCGAAAACGCGTTATAGCGGCGCTATTAGCGCTATTTGGCGCTTATAGCGCGCTATAGCGCTAAACGGCGTCGCGGGCGGTGTCTTCGGCCGCTATTAGCGCGCTATTTGCCGCTATTAGCGCTATTTGTTACAGGGCCTCAAATGCATGAATAGTCCGAAAAAACTGTCTTTGATAATTGACAGTATAATATCTTCTACTTAACTCGGGGACCCGTCTGGAGAATGGAGCCGTTAGCCCCCGTCCTCCCCTCCCTCCCGCGACGCCGCGGCGACCGACCGAGATCCGCCGCCGCCCGCCACCGCGACGACCAAGCAGCCCAAGCCCCCTCAAGCAAGCCCGAGTCCCAGCTCCGGTCCCCTCGTGACCCGGTTGGAGCGGCACCTCATCCCCGTCCCCACGTCAAATCCATTGTGGTAGGCTCGATCCGGATCTCGGTGGACTCCAACCCCGCTGCCCGCGGCTCACAAGGTGAGATTCGCAGCTACTCCTCCCTCGCTCTCCCAACTACCGGCGCCGGGCTCGCCATTACTCCCCCCCCCGGCCCTCCTTTGCCATCGGTCAACTTTGGCGGGAACACCGGAGCCGCGGGGCCGTCGTGGTGCCTGCGGCCACGCCGCGCAGCAGGGCGCACACCTCCATTTATGGCGCTGCTCCTCCCCAGCAAACTGGCAAGACGGGTCGGCAAGGCGCCGTGCGTGCTCCTCCTACCGCTGACTCCGGCAGATCCGGCGGGGCTGCCACTGGATTTGGTGCGCAAGCTTTCGGCGGCGGCCGGCACGTCGCAACCTGTCCACCTCCATCAATGGCGCAGTGTCCTCCCACCACAGTGACAAGACAAATCGACACAACTCTGAGCTGGAAGAGGAAGGCTGGACCAAGGTCCTCTACAGACGCAGCAAGCAACGCAGCATTCAAGCTCATTCAAGCCGTCCACCTACCAGCAATCCGGCCCCCCGCCCGGCCATCCATCAGCTTCTCAAAGGTAGGTGCCTCCGCTGCCTCTCCAGGGGGCACATTGCCGCTGATTGCAGGGACCCGCTCCATTGCCTCAGTTGTGGCCGCGTTGGCCATAAAGCCAGGGACTGCAGGTCACCGGCCAGCAAACCACAAGTGCAGCCATCTGCGTCAAAGCAACCCCCTCGCCTTGAAGACACCGTCGCCTTCCCCATGCTTTCGTCAACGGCTATGGTGCTGCCTGAGCCCCGAGCTCCGTCCACCTGAGACCGCGGCAATGGCGGCCGTGAACTCTACCATGGAGGAGGAGCTGCAACGTCTTTCCACCTGTGCCATTGTGGCATGTCTTTGCAGGGACAGGGACGACATTGGCCCAGATGCAGTCAAGAAGATGCTCGCACCAAGCTTGGTGTCTTGGGCGAGGGGCGTCAAGGTCACGCGGCACCGTCGAGAGGACTTCCTCATTGTCTTCGAGCACCAGCACCACCGCGACGCCGCCCTGAACATGAGGTCGCCCCATGTCGGCAGCGTCGACATCCGCCTCCTCCCTTGGCGCATCCTCCCCTATGGCGACCCCGCGTCGACCTGCGCCATCATGTCCGCCTCGCCTCGAAGGAATCCCGGCTCATGCGTGGAATGAGAGCATCGCCAAGAGGACCATCGCGAGGGCATGCGACATCGACTACATCGAAGGGCGCTCCATCCGCCGTGAAGATACCCGTGTGCTCTGCCTCTGGGCATGGACGTACAATCCTTCTGACATCCCCAAGGTAACATGGCTCACTCTTATAGGGGGCTCAGCAGTGGTGCACGAAGGAGCCACCCCACCGAGAGGCCGGAGGGGCCTCACCTTCAGGATCCTGGTCCACCTCGACACCATCGAACCACCGCCCGGACGAGCATGGCAACTCCACCCCGAGGACAATCGGCCGGCACCGGCGTGGTTGATGGGGAACGCGCCAGCCCGAGCGCCACGAACCACCGCTGAGGCCAGCCGCGGCCGGCGTCCGGATGACGACGACGACGGCGACTTTCCGCAGCGGCCGCCGCAACGACAAGAAGAGGGGTTGGGGCTCAAGGATGTTCCGCACCTCTCCCGCGCTCCGGCCAGGGCGAGGGGGCGGGACCGCTCCGAGTCTCGCCCGGTCACGCCGGCACGACGCCCGGCTCTTCGGCCGGAGGGTGCCGCTATGCATCCTCGCCCGGTGCCCCTCCAGCCTTGACATGACGACCGAGGGCCCCGCCTTCGAGAGGGGGTCCCTCGACAAGGAGCCCACGGCGGCGCGTGACATCCCCCCGCTTCGTCGGCCGCCACCGCCGTCCTCTCCGCGCAAGGAACGGGGGCGTAGCCCGGAGCGCATAGCCCCCGTCGCAGCGGTCACGCCCAGCGCCGCCACCAAGGTCCACCCGCCGCGACATTGTTGACGTTTCTTAACGCACACGATAAATCCGCAAGCGCCGCGGAATCGTCATTGTAGCTTTCACCCGGAAATATTCGGGGTATCGTATTTTCCACGAGGAACGGATGTACTCTCTCTAACTAGTTTGCCCAAGGACACACACGACCAAAGATGGGGAGGATTAGCGAGAAGGATCCCTACACCTTTAATGTCTTTGGTTGGCCGGTCTCGAGCTACTTGTTCACTTCGGGCACCGGCCCACGCCCATCCGAGGCCGCGGTCGTCCCAATTAGCTCTCGACGACACCGAGCGTGGGGGGGGATTTCAAGGGGACGGACAAGGCTTGTCACGACCAAGCCGCCTACCCCCTCAACCGTGGGATGCACCGCAAAAGATAGAAAACCGCTAGCCCAAACACCACGTCTACGCTAGTGATTATCACTCCGGTGTTTGCCGGGTTCCCGGTCAAAGGGTTCCACCACTAGAGTCCCGCCCGAAGGGCGACTATCGATCCCGCCTACAAGTAGATAAATCGTGGATATACAAAAAGACAATAAAGATTATCGAACCGCGTGGAAGCTTACTTAGCCAAGATCCCGTTAAGGAGCCAAGTCCGGATCCACCGAGGTACAAGGTTGGGGAGACACCGACAAGTCCGGCGCTTCCCGCTCTCGACCCTTCACATCTCTCCTCCGCCCGATCTCTCTACTACTAATGAGGGCCTAAGCCCATTGGAGTGAAGGGGTAGAGTAGAGGGGAGAGCTCTCTTAGAGGAGAGGGAGAGACTCTTCCTTGGAATGGTGTGTGTTGAATGAGGGGAGAGAGCCTCCTTTTATAGGTAGAGGAGAGGGGGCTCTTTGGAAGATTGTCATCCCCACATGGAAGGAGCAAAACCGACCTAGGAATACCTTCTAAATC
This sequence comes from Hyparrhenia diplandra, assembly GCA_015847255.1. Lineage (NCBI taxonomy): Eukaryota > Viridiplantae > Streptophyta > Magnoliopsida > Poales > Poaceae > Hyparrhenia > Hyparrhenia diplandra. The sequence continues at coordinate 366,731 of JADLZK010009250.1, read as the reverse complement.
TGCCAAACCGACCATCCAACGTCGGTAGTGCCCGTTTTGGAAGGTAATGAACCGCCTCCCCAAGCCGGGCCCGAGCCGCCTCGGCCGAGTGCGGCCGCACCAGTGGTCTTGTAGCGCACCCTGGCGGGGCCGGCTTCGAGCTTCGGCGGTGGCGTTGTTGGGCTGAAAAGTTGTAGGGGCGGCGTTGGCTCGGCCCGGTTCTGCGTGTTTGGTCCATTTCTCCCTTGGGCTTGATGTTCTTCGAGAATGCGCTTTCGGGGAGGCGCCTTTTGGTATATTTTCCACTTGTTTCTTTTAGAAATCTGCACAATAATAATTTGGATACTACAAGTGGAAATATGTTAGTAATAAATGTATATGAGTATAAAAGGTATAGTTTTACTCCCTTTATGGTAGTAAGTTGACGGAAAAAAATATGTCGTTGGTGACCGTCAACAAACTCCCCAAAGCTTACCCTTTGCACGTCCTCGAGCAAAAGATAAGTACTTGGTTGTTGATCGGGAGTTGCTACTATGCCGATTATGTTTTTCAAGTGCCGGGGTTATAATAAGATTTTCTACTAGAGTTTGAATAAAATGGCACATATTTTTTTTTCCACCCTTTATTACATTTCATCGTAGCGGGGCTTTTTAGCTTTTCTCGAAATCTTGGGCGGTTGCCGATAGAACGGTTATAACAAATACTTATCATTCATCCTTTTGATCAACTTTTTTATCCGGGATTTATTTATTTAAATAAAATTTATTATATATATTTTTTTTTTTCCGAGAAGGTATGGGCTTTATTGCTATATATATATATATATATATACTTTTTTTGGAGAGGTGGGCTCTTCTCGCCCTAGACTTTTGTCTTTTATTTCCTCTCTTTCTTTTTTTTAGAGATGTGGGCTCTACTCGCCCTCGGACACGTGTCCATTTTTCATCTCATTTTTTTTTTTTTTTTTTTTTTTAGCATAGCCCATATCATTTCTCTTCTTTTTTTTTTTCAAAGTAGATTCCCGGATGTCAAGTTTCTCTTTTTGGATGAAGTCATAGCAAATCTATTTGTACCATATCATACTTGGCAACAACTTAGACTAGATAGAGCTTATGCAACCCACATGAATCAGGTTTTTCAGGATGAGTTTTTAGACTTAGCCACTAAACCCAAACTTTAGAGAAATTCAAATTATAAACTAGGCACAGGCGAAACATAAGACATAGCAACTATTCATCATTTCAACAAGGGACTAAGACTAAACATTTTCATAGCTCATATGTATTAGGAGTGGAATTTTGTCTCCCCCTTTTTTTTTTAGTATAACTCATCATTTCATAACATAGAGAATATAATCAAAATGTGAGATACACGTTACCTTTCTTGGAGTCCTCCCCCAAGCTAGCTTCTTACTTACCTTTCATGGCTGCGCTAGCTTGAGCACGCAATGATTTGAGTTGTGATTGGTCGCGTGGTTGGAGGCTCCCCCCAAGCTTGTCTTTTGATGTCATCACAAAAATAGGACAAAGAACTTGGGGTTGAAGGTTTATCTCCTCTTCTCTTATTTCTCCTCCTTCTCTTCTCTCTCCTTTTTTTTTATTTTTTGTGAGATGTGAGAGCGAGAGTTTTGCACAAACCACCGTTTGAAGAGGAAGGGGTTAATGATAGTCGTTCGCCTCGTCCTTCTCCATCGTGAATTATTCGGTGCTCGTGCATTTGTGTTGGGGAGATCTCGGATGGGTGTGCTTATGTGCTTGAGAGATCTCCCCCACACTTATTCTTGTACCTGTTTATTTTAAACAAAGAAAACAAAACAAAAACAACATGGCTCTATCGGCAAGAATACCGTGGAGCTTTTATTATGATTTTATTCATTTGTTTTTTTTTCCGTTCACCTAAACATCACTCAGGCAAGGCTAAGATAAAGAAGCAGTGTAAGCATAGCCTTGATTTATCTCCAACAGAAGATACTCTCATAGATCATGACAACAAAGCTCTAAGTTCATTGATCAAGATCCAACGCCATGTCGAATTTTGACTAAAGGAGATCTTTTTAACCTAAGCACCATGCTCAATTTAAAAAGATCTATGGATGTAACTCATGTGCGCACATGTGAAAACACCCAAACCAGAGCATATGACATAAACATGAGAAGCATAAAGTTTTGGTTTTATGGAGACAAAAATAAGTGAAGAGTGTTGGTGAACATTTATTTCCCTTGCATACCTGGATGAACTTACCGGCAGCATCTACGGTTGAAGCATCGAAGTTGTTGCTGCGGTTTGCATGATGGCTTTGTCTAGGTGCTCCTCAAGGCTAGGCCACACACACGTGTGTATGGGCCATGAGTCTTGATGGTAGCGAAAGAAAGGATGAGAGACAAACCCTTCTTGCTCGTGGAAGCAATGATGGGTGGAGTCGAGGCGACACTTTGGTATGTGTCTTGACCATGCGGGCCAACACTGCTCCTCTCTTCCCTTATTGATTTTTTTTTTCTATTCTATTATTTTTTTTTTCAATAACACTCTTTTTTTTTTCTTTTTTTTTTTTTCAACTCTATTCTCTCTTTTTTTTTTCTCTCTTTTTTTTTTTGTTGTTACTCTCTCTTTTTTTTTTCTTCTTTTTTTTTTCATCAAGGTAGGGTGACATCGTCTTTTTTATTCACCATCATTTTTTTTTATGACGCCTTGGTGTATGGAACTTGAGGTTTTCATCTTCTTTCCCCACACTTGGACTTTTATGCAAAAGTCAAGTGTGCAAAGTCCGGTCTCCTTTTTGAGTGTGTTCCACCATCCATGAGCATCAAAGTTTTTTTTTTTTTATACTGATGTCGGCCCCATGTTTTCAAGCATCGCATGCTTCTTTTGATCTTCTTAATCGATCTCCACCTGAAATGGTTAGCGACAAGAATACCCGAAGGTGCATACTAACTTGATAACACATTCTTGCTTTTATTAAGAAGAAAAGAGAAAGACTCTCTCTTTTTTTTTTTTGTGAAAACAACAAGAGAGAATTATTCATTCATCTTATTATTATTATTATTTTTTATCAGTCCGGGTTATCTTCCGGCAGTGCTTTCTTTATGGTCGTAAGCTTGACCGCGGGAATTCATCTTGCAGCTAGTGGTGAAGTTCCCAGTTTCACCACTAAGAGTTTAGCATTACGCTTAAGCCGCAAGGTTAAGCGTCATCGTGCTACTACGAGATTTGCAATGTTTATGATAAACATAAGCGTCAACAACCATCCTCTTAAAAAGTTTAACAACAAGGATCAAGAGGTGGTTGTGATCCTCGTAAGAGCACTTGGCTAAAAGCAAAATAAACTCTGGAGAACCCAAAGGTGAGTATGTATCATGAGAAGTTTCGAATGAAAACTCGACATGCTCAAAAGCAGGTTCATGCTTGGTCTCAAGAGTTGTTGCTTCGTGCATGTCCATGGCACTTGAGTTCTTATCCTTAAAAGATATGTCATGAAGGACGAACGTTGAATCTCGACCATTGTCAAGAGCAACGTTTTGTTGGCCAGAAGGACATGTCTTGTGTTCGAGTGAGGGCGATGGGTGTTTCGTTTCACTAAGATGCGAAAGCAACTTAGGTGAATCGAATGGAGTTGTGAACTTCGCCTCCTAGAACAGGTTTTGGTTGGGAAGATGCTTCGCCTTTGGGATTTCTAGGTGAGAGGCACAAGCATTCCTTCCCAACTTCTCATCCTGGCTCTCCTCTATAGGTTTTTCATGAAAAATCTTTTCAAGAGGGTAGCCTATGAGAAGATCAAAGTCGAGGATGGGATAGATATAGAAGTCTAAGTGAACCTCGATTCCATGAATTTTCATTGGCACGGCCCTAGCAATACCACAACATGCAAAGATGAGTCCGAATTGACCCTTGAAGAGTCTATCGGTCGAGGCTAGCGGCATATTACCCAAAAGGGTTTCCGCAAGATATTGTGACATGATATTCGCCTCTGTTGTGGGGTTGTGTAGGGCATCTAAGGAATTTCCTCGTAATGAACAAGGTATGGTCGTGGAAGGTGAAAGAATCTGAATTGCTTCAGAAGAACGTTTCACCTCCATTAACCATTCTTTTGAAGGTTTCATGTTAGAGGAAGATTCCTTAGCTGGAGCTGTGCTCCATTTGCTCCATTCGTGCCATAGAAGGTTCAAGGTTCTCCCATGATCCTCGAATTCGATCGGGAACTCCGAAGGATAAAGCATCCCTTCCTTCGGTGTTCGTGGTTCGGGAGAGGGCTCAACAGTCGGTTCTATTGTTGATATAGGGAATGGTTCGACTGACGAGGGCTCCTCAAAACTTGACATGCCCTTGTTGTGGAGGGGAGTAGGTTCTACAACGAGAGAAGCATGCTTCTCTAGGATGTGATCAAGGATTTTCCTCTGTTCAATTGTAGATTTGCTTGAAAACGACCCTCCGACGGTCATGTCAAGGCATAGGACAGCGTCTTTGTCAAGAACCGAACAAAAGATATGCAAAAGCACACTATCGGGTAATGACAAGTCTAGGCTAGCATGTATTAACATTGTAAACCTGGCCCAGGCTGCACTTATGGACTCCTTCTCATCCTGCTCGAAATCGAGGATTGTCCTTGGTAGGGTGTTGATGGGGAAAAATGCTAGACAAAAATTGTCTTTGAGTTCTTCCCAATCCCCATTCAAACTTCCTATTTATTAGTGTACCATTGTTACGCTCTCCCTGTGAGGGAAAACGGAAACAACGTCCACATGATATTTTCTTGTGTCATGCCAGGAATGCTTAGGCATGCACATATCTCCTCGAAATCTTGGAGGTGGCTACAAGGGTTTTCGGGGTAGTAGCCGAAGAAGGGTCTCGCCCAACAATGGATTTTAAATACGGATGGAGTTCATAGCCAGATGAAAGTTTTGGTTTTGAAAAAGATTGCGGCTCTGTGAACTCCTCCGTTGAAGAAGCAGATGGATTTTCAAATTGAGTGAGCTTCATTTTGAAAAGAAAAAATAAATAACTATTTTGATTTTTTTTTAAATAGATAGATACGAGGACTCACTAGATTTGAAGATACTAGCAACCGTTCCCCAAGAACGGCGCCGAAAAGCTTGTTGACGTTTCTTAACGCACCACGGATAAATCCGCAGCGCCGGGAATCGTCGTTGTAGCTTTCACCCGGAAATATTCAGGGTATCGTATTTTCCACAGGGAACGGATGTACTCTCTCCTAACTAGTTTGCCCAAGGACACACACGACCAAAGATGGGGAGGATTAGCGAGAAGGATCCCTACACCTTTAATGTCTATGGTTAGCCAGTCTCCAGAGCTACTTGTTCACTTCGGGCACCGGCCCACGCCCATCCAGGCAGAGTCCGGCAATTAGCTCTACGACACAGCCGAACGTGGGGGGATTTCAAGGGACGGACAAGGCTTGTCACGACCAAGCCGCCTACCCCCTCAACCGTGGGATGCACCGCAAAAGATAGAAAACCGCTAGCCCAAACACCACGTCTACGCTAGTGATTATCACTCTAGTGTTTGCCAGGTTCCCCGGTCAAAGGGTTCCACCACTAGAGTCCCGCCCCGAAGGACGACTATCGATCCCGCCTACAAGTAGATAAATCGTGGATATACAAAAGACAATAAAGATTATCAGAACCGTGGAAGCTTACTTAGCCAAGATCCCGTTAAGGAGCCAAGTCTGGATCCACCGAGGTACAAGGTTGGGGAGACACCGACAAGTCCGGCGCTTCCCCGCTCTCAGCCCTTCACATCTCTCCTCCGCCGATCTCTCTACTACTAATGAGGGCCTAAGCCCATTGGAGTGAAGGGGTAGAGTAGAGGGGAGAGCTCTCTTAGAGGAGAGGGAGAGACTCTTCCTTGGAATGGTGTGTGTTGAATGAGGGGGAGAGAGCCTCCTTTTATAGGTAGAGGAGAGGGGGCTCTTTGGAAGATTGCCATCCCCACATGGAAGGAGCAAAACCGACCTAGGAATACCTTCTAAATCTGCCAAACCGACCATCCAACGTCGGTAGTGCCCGTTTTGGAAGGTAATGAACCGCCTCCCGAAGCTGGGCCCGAGCCGCCTCGGCCGAGTGCGGCCGCACTGGTGGTGCTTGTAGCGCACCTGGCCGGGGCCGGCCTGGCTCGGGCTTCGGCAGGGTGGCGTTGTTGGGCCTGAAAAGTTGTAGGGCGGCGTTGGCTCGGCCCAGTTCTGCGTGTTTGGTCCATTTCTCCCTTGGGCTTGATGTTCTTCAAAATGCGCTTTCCAGGGAGGCGCCTTTTGGTATATTTTCCACTTGTTTCTTTTAGAAATCTGCACAATAATAATTTAGATACTACAAGTGGAAATATGTTAGTAATAAATGTATATGAGTATAAAAGGTATAGTTTTACTCCCTTTATGGTAGTAAGTTGACGGGAAAAATATGTCGTTGGTGACCGTCAACAGACATCGACTTGGCACCGGACTCCCCCCGTCGCCGCGACACAAGGTGCTCATCTAACAGTTTCTACGATGGCAACGACCGGTCCCCGAGCCCGAGCCCCCAGGCAGCGCCTCGCGTACAAGTTGACCAGGCTGCATCCTCCGCTGATCCGTTCGTACATTGCAGGACCCGTCCACAGGCCGGCGAAGAGGGGGGCAACAAATCAGGGCCGGCACCGCTCGCCCGTTTCAAACCGGGCCGGGTCTTCAGGCGTAGGCCGCGCGGCACCAGGCGCGCCTCTCCAACAACAGGAAGCGGCGGCGGGGCCACTCCTCCTCCGGCCGCCACTACCCTCCACCGAACAACGAGGGCGGCGGCGCAGCGGAGGCGTTCATCTCCTCCATCGCTGGACCGGCTTCCCTCGCCCTGCTCCAACTCCCGGTTGGCGGGGTTGGCGGGGGGGCGCGCGTCGCTGTCGCGGGACTACACCAAGTCGCCACGGACATCGTCGCGGCGGCGGTTAGCGCCGGGGTGTGGCCGAGGGGCAACACGGAGGATTGCGCCCGAGCGCGATCCTCATGAAGCGCTTGGGCGTCATGGAGGAGGAAGATGATCAAGCCACCGATGATCGGTTCCTGCGCAGACGTTCAGCTTCGAGGGCAGCTCAACGACGCCGCCATTGCAGCGGCCGACGGCCTTGTGTGGCCTGGAGGACGTCTCGGCACCTGAGGCCATTCAGGCATAGTGGAGCATCGTCTACAAGGGGAGCTATTTTGTGTTCATCATGTTAGTCGTCATGTTAATCATCAGGTCTCGTCGTGTTAGTCGTCCTCCTTCTTCACTGCATGCAGTTTGTCAAAGTGTCGTCGTTATCGCCCGATTAGGCAAGGTGGTAGCCAGGGGCCCTAAATCACCTTCACCTTGGGTTGGTCTCCTTTGCTCCATAATCGCCAGCGTGTGGTGCGGATGTCGCCGCCGGCAATGCTCCCCGCATCTTCGGTAATCCCGCATTGTGTAATCGTATTCGCCTTCCCAAGTGGAATACTACGATGTTGCGACTTACTACTTCCTTTGCTGGCCCATTGGGCTGTTACGCGCTTGCATGCTTACATGACTAATTATCACTGTCTTTGCTGCCGCTGGGGAGCCTCCGCTTCAGCCCCGCACATCACTTTGGGGGAAACAATCTTGTTTTTATGGCTCAAAAAAACGCAAGCTACCGAACCGAATGTCGAGGTTTAAACGACATTGCAAGATGTGATGTCGCCAATCAGTTTGGTAAGAGACACGGGCACCACCATAGTTTGTCTCAAAAGAAACTAAATTGCAACACATCGACACGGCCGTTGTGTCGCGGACCGCTGGCCAATGCTTCACTAACTCTTTTGCGGCGCTACCGACGGATCACACAAGAGGGGGCATCCAAATTGCGCGTTAACGAAAAATTTCTTCGCCCTATCGACATTTGCCACTCCCAAGACACGGTTACCGCAAACATAACCATGAGAGCCAAAGAACATCCAATGGCGGACTGATTGTTGTCTACGGGCCACAAGACGGCGATGAAAAATTGGTGTTCCTACAGGAGCTTAAGTCCATTATCGTGCCCTCGCATCGGAGATGGCTCATCCCAGGTGATTTTAATTTGATCTACCAAGCGCAAGATAAAAATAATGCGAACCTTAATCGCCGGCTAATGGGCTCCTTCAAAGCAACAATTGATCATCCGGGGCTTAAGGAGATCAAGCTAAATGGGCGCCGTTTCACTTGGTCCAACGAGCAACCCTCCCCACCATGACCGGGATTGACAGACTATTGTGCACCCCCGGAATGGGACCTCCTCTTTCCATCATGCTTCCTACATTCCGTTCCTTCCCTCATGTCGACCATACGCCGTTGCTACTTCATGGCACGCTGGACCACCCGGCAAACAATTTCTTCCGCTTCAAGAATTTTTGGGCCAAGATGGAGGGCTTCAAGAGGCGGTGCAAACCGAGTGGGCAAAGCCGGTGAGCACCTTGCTGCCCATCAAGCGGTTGCATATCAAAATGGCGAGAGTGGCAAAGGGTCTCAAGAAATGGCGCAAAGAAAAAAATAGGAAACACGAGGCTGCAGCTAGCTATCGTAAAAAGAGGTGCTTCGCAATCGAACTGAAATCGCCTAAGAATCAAGGTCGCTATCCTCCCAGAAATTGAGCTTAGGAAGCGCCTTAAACTTCGCGAGACGGGATTGGCGGTCATTGAGAAGTCGCGCATGAGGCAGAGGTCCGGACTCACGTACATCCGCCGTGGCGACGCCAACACCAAATTATTCCACATGAAAGCAAATGCCCGTCGGAGAAAGAACTACATTCACGCCTCCGGAAGAGGGGGGTTGGTTTTCTCCCAAGAAGAGAAGGAAAAAGTGGCCGAAGATTACTTCAGCCAAAGACCTAGGTACCGCCACGGCAAGAACCTTGTCCTTCGACCGCGTAATCTCGGCTACACTCCTAGAGACCTACGGCACTTGGAGTTGCCTTTCTCTCGAGGAGGAAATACGTCGCACCATCCTCACGCCGATGCCGTCCGAGAAGGCACCGGGGCCGGACGGCTTCACGGGGACATTCTTCAAAGAGTGCTGGGACACGATCAAGGATGATCTATCGTCTGCTCTCAACAGTCTCTTTCACCTCAACTCCCAGGGCCTAGAACTTATGAATTCTGCAAACATTGTGCTTCTTCCAAAAAAGACGGACGCCCTCGAAATTACGGACTTCAGACCCATCAGTCTCATGCATAGTTTCGCCAAAATCTTCGCGAAACTCCTCGCCAACAGACTAGCTCCTCACCTCAACTCCCTGGTCTCCAATTGCCAGAGCGCGTTCATTAAGAAAAGGAGCATACATGACAACTTCCTTTGCGTGCAGGCAACGGTTAAGAAAATGCACAAGGATAAGGTACCGGCATTGTTCATGAAACTAGATATCCACAAGGCCTTTGACTCAGTAAACTTGAGCTATCTGCTGGACGTCCTGCGTGCCCTTGGCTTTGGCAACAGATGGTGTGAATGGGTGTCCATGTTGTTTCGCACGGCCACCTCGAGAGTGCTCATCAATGGGGTGCAGAGTACAAGTTTCCACCATGCCAGGGGAGTCCGCCAAGGGGATCCACTTTCTCCGATGCTATTCATCCTTGCTATGGATCCCCTGCAGGCGTATGCTTGAGTTGGCGACACAAAGATGGCGCCTTGTCCCCTTTCCCTCCACAAATGGCTAGATGGAGAACTTCCTTATATGCGGACGACGCGGCTATCTTCCTAAATCCTAAAAAGGAAGACATTGATGCGATCCAAGTGATCCTCCACGCCTTTGGAAACATCTCTGGCCTCCGCATAAATTTGGATAAGAGCTCTGTTCATCCGATCAGATGCGATAGCATCGACCTAGATCATGTCCTTGAATCTTTCTCAGGGATCAGAGCCACCTTCCCTTGCCGGTACCTTGAAACGCGGCTACACACACGTGCACTACGCAAGGTCCACATCCGGCCCCTCATCGGCGGATAGGCCGCAGACTTCTGGATGGAAAGGAAAATGGCTTAACAAAGCCGGCCGCCTCACCTTAGTCCAATCCGTCCTTTTATGCGATGCCTACCTATCATCTAACGGTTTTCCCTCTTCCGGTTTGGGCCCGCAAAAAAGCATTGACAAGATAACAAGATCCTTCTTCGGAAGGGAGAAGAGAAGGCTAATGGGGACACCGCCTTGTTAGTTGGCCTACAGCCGGCCGGGCCAAAGGACCTTGGCGGGTCGGGGTTCCGCGGACCTTGACAAGTTCAGCGAGCCTTGAGATTGAGGTGGCTATGGCAACAATGGGTGGACACCTCCAAGCCATGGGTCGGAATGGAGATCCCCCTAATGACCTTGATCGGGCGCTATTCAACGTTTCCACAAGAGTCACCATTGGGGATGGGCACAAGGCGCGCTTACGGCATGATAGGCGGCTAGATGGTGAGACTCCAAAATACCTTGCCCCCCACTTGTTCGAGCTTATCGATTCAAGAACAGTCCGTGCAATACGAGCTCCGGAACAGGCGCGTGGGTCACCTCGCTCACGGGACGAATCACCACTCCCTCGCAGTTGGAAGAATTTGTCTCACTTTGGGTCGAGGTACGGCAAGTGCACTTAACACCGTGCACCCCGACACCATCACCCGGAGATGGACTGCAAGTGGCGCTTACTCCACCCGATCGGCATATAGGATCCAATTTTTCGGGTCCTCTGAGCTTTCAAGGGAGACCTCATATGGAAGGCACACACCGAGAACAAATGTAAGGTATTCGCTTGGATCATGGCGCGAGAGAAAGCTCTCACGGCCGGACAACCTACGAGAAGAGGGGTTGGCCTCACCAGGAGCATTGCTCCTTGTGCAACGGGCCCATGGAAACATGTCTCCATCTCGCCTTTGCCGTGCCCTTTCACCAAAGCGATGCAGGGAACGTGTCCTCCATCGGGAGCATTTCGACACCGACCTACTCCCATCGGCTCTTGGTCCGATACATCTCATCTCCCGGTGGGAGGAGGTTCAGTCCAGATACCCAAAATTGACGAAAGCGCTTCAATGGTTTAGTCATCTACACCATTTGGAATGTGTGGAAAGAGAGGAACAGGAGAATTTTTTCAAACTCCCATGAGACGGTACCGTGCAAGTGGCCTCAAGAACGAAGGAAGACATCCTACAAAGGAGGAGGGCCCAAAATTGGAGTGTGTAATCTCGTTTTAGCTTTGGTGTGTGTGCTCTTATCGCCCCTACGTTGGGGGCCTATTTCACTCTTGTACATAAATAAACCCTCTTTCTTAACTTAATTGAGAGGCGAGCTCCTGCCATTTTACTTCAAAAAATAATTGACAAGATAAAAGAATATCTTGCATCTCAATATGGATTGCACCCACTACTCGTTGTTTCAGGCGTCTATTTATTATAGCATGGAAAAAGGGAACATGATGCTAATCTGTAGATCAGTAGAAAATTCCTTGACCTAAGAACTGTCCTCATTAATGAGTTGTTTTTTTTTGTTAGTAGTACTACTATCTTATTTTCCTAATGTATGACCCGGTAGCCGGTTATATGAAGAGTCGACTAAATGCGCTTGGACTTGGTACACTTGTTTAAATAGCAATTGAGTTCTAGAACATTTCTTTCAAAGACATCTATATGATTGAAATAGCATTGAAATTAACAATACGAATTGTTCATTAGGTGATATTTTATAATCAAATATTGTGGTGATCATGGTGAATCAATCATTATTAATGATTTGAACTGGGTGCTACTCAGGTGCTCTAACCATTAGGCTAGAGGTCCTTTCACATATGACAATATATTAATATGGTACAAATATCATATATCCAAAGGAATTTGTATTGTAAACACAAGATCCTAGTTAACGATACACAACTTTTTATTTTGTGTCTCGACACGTCATATATCTATCTATATGCATAGCAAAATCTATGTAGAAGAACTAAAATGACCTATAATTTGGAACCGATGGAGTAGCTTATTTCTCTAGAACTCCCCGTGGACTGACCCAAGTAATGCCAAGAGTCAACTAAAGCGTGCTTGGACTTCGTACACATGTTTAAATAACATTTGTCCGAAGACAACTATTAGAAAATTGATATACCGTTGAAATCTTGAACATATTGGTTGTAGGTGATATTTCAGAACCAATGTTACGGTGATCATGGTGAATCAATCATTTTTAATGATTAGAACTGAGATGTTGAATCAACTCGATGAAAAAAAAAAGGTTGTAGTGAATTTCTATTTTAGGAACAAGATGTTACAGTACAATGTAACCTTAATATGGTACGCACACAAGATAATACGACAAGTCGATCGGCCCATGATCAAATTGGTAGACTAACTGTATACAGTTTTACGATCTCACGTGTTCCGTCCCTTCTCATTATAGATGTTCACTAGTTACGTTCGGACTTTTCTCAATGTCAATAAGCGCAACCCGAGAGGAGAGGAAGATGTCATGCACAAGACGCAAAGGAGAAAAGTACAAGTTTCTCTCTTGCGCATAAATATAATATTATCTCAAAACAAACACATGACATGGGCAAACGCTGGTCTGCAGCCTCGTGCACACACACAAAATCACAAATCAAAAGCACACCATCGAACAGACATGGTTCCTGGAGTTCTTGATTCCAAATCTCCATCTCCTCATCGCCATGCACACTTCTTCCTGTGCATCCTCTTCATATTACTGTCCAACACAGTAACACTCTCATCAGCACAAACCAGCAATAGGTCTGAGGATGACCGGCAAGCCCTCCTTTGCTTCAAATCTGGTGTCTCGAACTCTGGCGGTGTTCTTCTTCGATCATGGAGCAACGAGTCACTGAACTTCGCAGAATGGCAAGGGGTCACCTGTGGCTCGGCCCTCCCAATCAGCGTGGTATCCTTGGAATTAAGGTCGATTACAACCGAAAGGAAAACTATCAAGTTGTATAGCAAATCTTACTTCTCTAGTGAAGATGGACCTCTCAAACAATTCAATTTCTGGTAATATACCTGATGAAATAGGCTCACTACGTACTTCAGACTTTGATGCTTTCTGCAAATAGACTTGAAGGTAACATCCCTCCATCATTGGGCATGGCTGCATCTAATAATTCATTGCTTACCACTCTAATCCTCTCACAGAACAACCTATCAGGAGAGATCCCAACAAGCCTATTCAATGATTCATCCAAACTTGTAGTTGACCTTCGATCGAATTCTCTTTCTGGGGTAATTCCACATTTTCATAAGATGGCATCTCTGCAATTTCTTGGCCTTACTGGAAATTTGCTTTCTGGAAATATTCCAGCATCTTTGGGAAATATTTCCTCCTTAACTTCCATCCTACTAGCACAAAATAATTTAAGAGGACCAATTCCAGATACTTTGGGTCAAATCCCCAAGTTGAACATTCTAGACCTAAGCTACAACAGATTGTCAGGGAATGTCCCAGACTTGCTTTACAATGTCTCATCACTCATATCCTTCAATATAAGCAATAACAGGCTTTCTGGAAAGCTACCATCTGATATTGGACACTCACTTCCAAACCTCGTGTCATTGATCATGAGCGGCAATGCTTTGACTGGGGAGGTTCCAGCTTCATTGGCCAACATTTCGAAGCTCCAAGTGATTGATCTGTCAAGCAATTCCCTAAGGAGCTCAGTGCCATCTCTCGGATCCTTGAGATACCTTAATCAACTGCTTCTAGGAAGTAACAAGCTAGAAACTGAAGACTGGGCGTTTCTTACCTCCCTAACAAATTGCAGGCAATTGTTAAAGATAACACTGGATGGGAATGCCCTGAAAGGAAGTCTTCCAAAATCAGTTGGCAACCTTTCTACACGTATACAATGGCTAAACTTCTCAGGTAATCAGATTTCAGGAACTATACCAGCTGAGATAGGAAACCTTGTGAATCTCACTCTGCTTGCCATGGACCAAAATATGCTTTCAGGAATCATTCCCTCAACTATTGGGAATTTAACAAATTTGGTTGTCCTGGCACTATCCATGAACAGATTGTCAGGTGAAATCCCATCCACAATTGGCAATCTTCCTCAACTGAACAAGCTTGACCTGGATGACAACATGTTATCTGGACACATACCAGCAAGTCTAGCACAGTGCACAAGGTTGTCTTTGTTAAATTTATCAGTCAATAACCTGGATGGATCCATACCAAGTGAAATCTTCAGTATTTCTTCGCTTTCTTTGGGGTTGGACTTGTCAAACAACAAACTTACAGGAACAATATCACCACAAATTGGAAAACTAATCAATCTTGTCCTACTGAATGTTTCCAGCAACAAGTTATCCGGCGAAATACCATCCGAACTTGGCGGTGTGTTTTATTGTTAGCACTTCGGATGGAAGACAACATGCTCAGTGGGGCTATTCCTCAGTCTCTCAATACACTGAAGTCCATAAAACAGATGGATAAGTCCATAAAACAGATGGATCTCTCTGAAAACAACTTATCTGGTTACATTCCAGACTTCTTTGAGAATTTCAAAACATTATATCATCTTAATCTATCGTACAACAAACTAGAAGCACCAATTCCAACCAGTGGTATCTTTACAAATTCAAATGCAGTCATGTTAGAAGGTAACAAGGCGTTATGTCAACAATTTGACATATTTGCATTGCCGATCTGCCCCATCACATCAGCAACAAAAAGAAAAATTAATGGGCGCTGCTGGCGATAACAGCTCCACCGATTACTATCGCTTTATTGTCACTCTTATGTGTTGTTTCCACTGTTATGAAGGGAAGAATAACCGAACCATCCGAAAGCTACTGAGAGACAATGAAGAAGGTGTCGTATGGAGACATTCTTAAAGCTACCAACCGGTTCTCCCGATCCAACGATTAGCTCAAGTCATACAAAGATCGGTCTACATAGGTAGGTTTCAGTTTGATACAGACCTTGTTGCCATCAAGGTATTTCATCTTGATGAGCAAGGTTCGCTCAATAGCTTTTTCACAGAGTGTGAAGTGCTAAAACATACCCGACATCGCAATCTTGTTCAAGCAATTACCTTGTGCTCAACAGTTGATTTTGAGAACAATGAATTTAAAGCTATAGTATACGAGTTCATGGCAAATGGTAGCTTGGACATGTGGATACACCCAAGGCTACACCAAGGTAGCACTAGGAGGGTGTTAAGTTTAGGCCGGAGAATTAGTATTGCTGCCCGGATGTGGCTTCGCTCTTGATTATATGCACAACCAATTGACACCTACATTGATTCACTGTGATTTGAAGCCTAGCAATGTTTTGTTGGATTATGACATGACCTCGCGCATTGGGGATTTTGGGTCAGCAGAATTTCTATCTTCAAGTCTTAATAGTAGCCCAGAAGGCTTGATTGGAGCCTCGGGAACCATTGGATATATTCCTCCCGGTAAGTTGTACACCTCATTCTTTTATGGACTATTAAACTTATATTATTTTTTTCTAGTTTATCAGTGCATGATTTTTATTACTCCTATTTTGGCAGAATATGGGATGGGATGCAAAATCTCAACCAGTGGCGATGTCTATGGTTTTGGGGTGTTCCTACTAGAAATGATCACGAAGAAAGCGACCAAGCCCGACACACTATTTTTTGCAATGACCTCAGCCTTCATAAGTATGTAAACTTAGCATTCCCTCACAAAATTAATGAGATTTTAGATCCTCAAATTCTACATGAGAAGGATGTTGTGGTTGCTACTCTATGTATGCAAAGATATATCATACCATTGGTTGAAATTGGGCTTATGTGTTCCATGGAATCACCAAAAGATAGACCAGGAATGCAAGAAGTTTGTGCAAAACTTGAGGTCATCAAAGAGGCTTTTGTCGAAACCTTTTGATAATGCAATGCAATGCAATGGCAATGTAGTCATGGAGATGGAATTTTGGCAAGGAACAATAATTTAAGACATCCGGAGGGATGTATCATGCACGAGGGAGAAAGAAAATGGCTCTCTCTAATGTAGATGGAATTTTGGTAAGGAGCATGAATTAAGGCAACTGGAGGATGTATCATGCACAGGGAGAAAGAAAATGACTCTCTCTAATGTAGGATATATCTTTGCACGCATAGATTGCCAAAAGTTTGAAACACTAAGCCCGTATATAGATGACTACTAAGCTCATCAAACATCGCTGCATTGGGAATTGTAATAACATTCATAGTCAAATGTTTACTCAAGTGATTTTTTTCTAGAGTTAGTGATGACGATATATATATAGAAACTTCCAAGGCATGAAGAGCTCTCTTAACTATATTGTATATTTATTCTCGGGTATTTGTAATTTATGCATAATCACACAAGAATGTTTTACAGTCGGAGGTTTTCACGTACTTTAGCTTATTTGATTTGAGCTACTATGTGCTTCAATTCTTTTTCCCATTTGACCATTAATTTTTCAAGTTTATAACCACATTCTCGGTTCTTGGCTCCCCCAATTATTTGTTATGGGGGCTTCCTCATAAAATTAAGTCCATTTAAGTTTTGAAGGAAACTTGTGATGAACCGCCCTAAACACTGTTTAGCTTTGCGAAAGAACTCATCATTCATTCTTTGGACCAGCCACAAGCACCAACAATACCCTGATTCTTTCTAGATATATAGTTTCCAAAGTCTAGACCTATAATTTTTTTGTGCCTGCTAACATCCTAGGATGTGGCTTAGCATAAATACAAATGAAAAACCTAGTAAACAGTAAAAAACATTTACCTTCAAGGTCTTGAGTGGTTTGCAATAATCAGTCATCCCGGTATGTGCGTCAATATATACATTGCAATATCAACACAATGCAAAGATATGAAGCTTGTGCTCCCATTCTTCGATGGCACCAAACCTCATTCATAAGCATCCGAAATGCCCTTCAAATAGACATAATAGCAATTTTTGCAAATTGTAATCCATATGAATCAGTTCACACCTCAAAAATAATGGAGGGGAAAAAGAAATCGGCTTGCCCTCCGGCCTATATTTGTCAAATATAGTGAATTTGATGACCCGAATCGAGAACCTTCCAATCTGGTAGCGATTATCCGAGGCCAGACAACTTTTCCTCCAAGCCTCGCTAACCAAGTGATTCTTGAACGAACAATCTTTGACCTCACTCTTGTTGGCAATGGCAAGCCGAAATCGCTACGAACTTCGCACTCATAACGGTGAATGCAGAACGAAAGAAAAAGGAACTCACTTCATCCAAGACAGAAAAAGAAGGGCGTTGGGCCACAAGCCCGCAGCAACGCTGTCAAATTCGCCGCATTTAGGAATTATAAGAACATCTAGCTGAGCGAGCAAAACAGAAGAGGCTAATAAAGTGTAAGCTCGGCCCCATGAGAGGCGACCAGCAGCCACGAGAGCAGAGCGCAGTTGTTTTTCCTAGCAGCATTGACTGGGGTCGCGAGGATGCGCCCCGCCCGGGCGTGAGACGATGGGTATGGGGCGCCTGGCGTGGTCGGCCACGGGCCGGAGTGGCCTATTGCAAGAGAGAGTTTGCGGGGACGGCCGCCGGCCGCCGGCGGTGGGAAGTGACAGTTTGCGGGATAGAACCGAACGGTTTGGAGACAACAAATTGAAGGGGCTGTTTGGTGGACTCAGGGGGTGTTTTGTCATGGCGGGTCTGACGGACGAGCACCAGACTATGGAGTAGGGAGAACAGACGACGTGTGGGGCCTAAGTGCCAGTTGTTAATGAACTGTCGAGTGGGGCCTTCGTGCCAGTCGAGTTGCCGTATATGAGCAGCTCAGTTGCGTGTAAGAGAACCATCGTATTTTCTGAAATTGAAACTGAAGCGCGACAGAGGTTCCTCTGTTCGTCGTCGGCGTACTCATCTGTATTCTCACGCCTCCGGCGATCCGCCGGTGGCCAGTAAAGCAGGTGGTATCAAAGACCAGTCCATCCTCGGCAGCGGAGCGGCGTCCCCGGCGTCCGTTTCCTGCTAGTTATCCGGCTCATCGGCTCTGACGGCGGCGACCGCCTCCATCGACACCACCGTCTACCTCTACATCACGGTGAGCAGCCACCTTCCGGTTCCGCTCTCGCTCGTGCTGGTAGTGCATAGTCGCGTGCAGTTCGATCTAGGTTGCGTCAAGTTCTCGCACACCAAGTGCTCGATTGATTTCCAGTTCCGGATTCGCGATTTCCTCCACTGGGTTTCTCTGAACTTCGAGTCCACAAGGCTCCGGTAGGGTTCACTTCCGCAGGATCTGTGGTCTGAGTAATCCGCACAGATCTAGCAGAAGCTACCGTAAATCCGACCACCGGATCGACTTCAGGAACCACTGCGTGTCCGAATTGGGTTCTCTCGAGTTTATTCGTCCAATAGCAGGGTCACATAGCCGATCAGGGTTGTTAGGCGTAGTTCTGACGTAAAATTCCTCAGTCGTTGATTGTGTGAGCTCTGTGGTGGTGTAAGGCGGGGAGTTGTCCGACGGCTCAGGTTGCGGAACAAGTTTCCGTGTAAAATTCCGAGGCCTCGCATCAACTCTAGGCGGCGGTGACAGGAACACACTGATTTGGGGAGGTTTCGACTGAACCGTGCGTGTTACCAGTAGTTGAGGTTGTTGGGGATTTCATCTGATCAGTCAACACGGCGTCTCGAAAACCAGTTAAGCCTTCGGCGCAGACTCAATTCATTCTGCAGCAGATGATGAGTCACGAGGAAGAGGAGAAGGACAAGTGGGATGAAATTTCAGAGAATTTCAATTTGATGTTCCAGCGGCTCACTGATTTGGGCTCCATTCAGCAGGAAGTTAAACAACAACTGAACAGTACTATGCAGAAAGTGGAGCAGTGTACTGAAGAACAAAAATTCATTGCTACTCAGGTAAGAGCCAATGGTCAAGCAGTGGCCCACCTTACTCTGCAGAACATGAGGAGAGATAGAATGTCTGACAGTGAGAGTTCAGAGCTACTGGATGAAGCTGAGGGGGAATTTGAGAATGTCTTTGCCAATGGCAAAGGACCAATGCCTACTGGACCATCCCATCGATTCAGGAGGAACAGGCCTCCACCCAGAGAAGAGGACCTTCCTTATCATGTGCTACCCAAAATGCAATTTCCATTCTTTGAAGGAATTCAACCCAAGATATGGCTGGACAAGTGTGTCAATTATTTCTCTATTTACAAGATCACAGAGAATCTTTGGGTGGCAGCAGCTACTATGCATTTACAGGATAATGCAGCAAAGTGGTGGCAGACATTCAAAATGAACCATCCAAACATCAGCTGGATTCAGTTCTCACAGGCTATCAAGGAGCACTTTGGCAGTGACGATTACAGGTCAGCCATCAATGATCTCTTGGACCTCAAACAGACCACTACTGTGAAAGAATACACTGTCCAATTCAACTCCTTGCAGTATGATGTGTGTATGCATGGATCTCCCTATGATGAGTTGTTCTTTGCAACTCAATTTGTGAGAGGTCTTAAAGAGGAATTCGGGCTATAGTTGAACCACAGGTTCCAACAACTGTGGAAAGAGCTGTGGTTATAGCCAAAATTCAGCAGAAAATTTTGGACAAAAACAAGAGCAAGTTTCAGCCTAAATCTCATCAACAAAGGAACCAGCAGCAGAAATTGGAGGGCAAGCCTGTGAATACTGTTGGCAGTCTTTGGAGAGACAGGCAACTCAGAGACTATCGCAAAGCCAACAATCTGTGTTATCAGTGTGGTGAAAATATGAACCAGGCCATGCAGAACAGTGCTCAAAGAGAGTTAAACCACAACTGAATGCTCTGGCAGTCAATGATTTGGACAGAGAGATAAGTGAAGACACACTGAATGAACTAGCCATTGATGAGGTACTGACTGAAAATTTCTGTCAACTCTCAATCAATGCTATTGCTGGTACCCAGTCATTGGATTGTATCCAATTAAAGGCAACTGTTCAGAACAAGACCATGCTAATCTTGGTTGATAGTGGCAGCAGTCACAGTTTTGTCAGTTCCCATTTTGCTGACTTAACTAATCTGACCACATCACCTGTGGCACATCATCAAGTAAAAGTGGCCAACAGTGAGTGCATCCAAATCAACAATCAAGTCAAGAATATGAGATGGTATATTCAAGGACATACTTTCCACTCTGATATGCTGGTGATGGAGCAATTGCCATATGATGCAATTTTAGGCTATGACTGGTTAGTCAAACACAACCCAATGAACTTTGATTGGACTGCCAAGACTATATCCTTTCCTTATCAAGGGCAAAGCATCACACTGAATGGAATCAAGCCAGCTGAGATGACACTCAACAAGATTACAGTCAGTACAGAAAATGTGTAAATCTCTGAAAGGCAATGAGGTGTGGGCTTTTGCCTTAGTCCATCAACCAGATTCATCCACAACAGCAAAGGTTGAGCTTAACCAAGATGTGCAGGAAGAAGTCAAAGATCTGCTATTACAGTATGCTGACATTTTCCAAGATCCACAGACTCTGCCACCTCATAGAAGCTATGACCAGGCAATCCCACTGCATCCAGATGCCACACCTGTAAATGCAAGGCCATATCATTATTCTCCTCAACACAAGACTGAAATTGAGAATCAGGTTAAACAGCTGCTGGAGGCTGGGCTAATTCAACATAGCCATAGCCCATTTGCATCTCCTATGTTATTGGTTAAAAAGAAAGATGGATAGTGGAGATTCTGTGTAGACTACAGAAAACTCAATGCCATGACAATTAAAAATAGGTTTCCCATGCCTATTGTGGAAGAGATATTGGATGAGTTGGCAGGCTCCAAACTCTTCACTAAGCTGGACATGAGAGCTGGATATCACCAAATCAGGATGCTGCCCCAAGATGAATATAAAACAACATTCAAAACACATCAGGGTCACTATGAATTCAAAGTGATGCCATTTGGGCTCACTAATGCACCTGCCACATTCCAATGCATTATGAACCAACTGTTGCAGCCCTTCTTGAGAAAATTTGTATTAGTGTTCTTGGATGATATGCTGATTTACAGTGCCAACAAAGAAGACCATCTGGAGCATATTCAGCAAGTGTTTGAGGTCTTAAGAGCAAACAACCTCTATTTGAAAGCATCCAAATGCACTTTTGCTCAACCACAGCTAGAGTTTCTTGGCCACATAATTTCTGACACTGGAGTTGCTACTGATCCTGCCAAAACCAGGGATATGCTCAAGTGGCCAGTGCCCACTAATATGACTGAATTAAGAGGATTTCTGGGTCTCACAGGGTATTATAGAAAGTTTGTAAAGCATTATGGTGCTATTGCTAAGCCATTGACTCAAGTTCTTTGACTCAAGACCTTCCAGTGGACAGCTCAAGCTCAACAGGCTTTTGATAACCTCAAAGTGGCTATGAGTTCTACTCCTGTCCTTGCACTGCCTGATTTTCAGAAGCAATTCCAGGTGGAAACAGATGCTTGTGCTGATGGCATAGGGGCTGTCTTAATGCAGCAAGGACAACCAATTGCTTATTTGAGTAAGGCACTAGGGGATAAGCACAAACAGCTATCTATTTATGAGAAGGAGTTTTTGGCACTCCTTATGGCTGTACAAAAGTGGAGGACATATCTTCAGAGGCAAGAATTCCTAATCCTAAATGATCACAGGTCATTGACATATCTTAATGACCAAAGCCTTCAAACTGAGCTACAGAGGAAGGCAATGTCCAGGCTCATGGGATTACAGTTCAAAATCATTTACAGACAGGGTAAAGAAAATGTTGCAGCTGATGCACTATCAAGGGTGGGCCATTTAATGGTTACACAAGCTGTTTCCCAGGTACAGCCACAATGGATACAAGAGGTCACTAATTCTTATGCAACTGATCTCAATGCTCAACAATTACTTGCACAATTAGCTCTCTCCAGTCCCAATGCCCATGGATATTCTTTGGATCAAGGTCTCATCAAAAAAGGATCTACAATCTGGATAGGTAATAACTCAGCCCTTCAAACTAAGTTGATTGCTGCATTTCATTCATCTGCTATTGGTGGCCACTCTGGAGTGAATGCTACATATCAAAGGCTCAAGAAATTGTTTATGTGGAAGGGTATGAAAGCTGATGTGGATAGTTTTGTCAAGTAGTGTGACACTTGTCAGCACACAAAACATTCTCATACACATCCTGTAGGGCTCCTACAGCCACTGCCCATTCCTAATGGCATTTGGCATGACCTAACAATGGATTTTGTGGAGGGTTTACCCAAATCTGAGGGATACAGTGTGATTATGGTGGTGGTTGACAGACTGACAAAGTTTGCCCGGTTCTTACCATTGAAACACCCATTCACTGCCCAGACTGTAGCACATCTTTTTCTGGATAATGTTGTTGCAATACATGGCTTCCCTGTCTCCATGGTCACTGATAGAGATCGAGTCTTTGTCAGCAACTTCTGGAAGCACCTGTTCACATTATACAAGACAATTCTGAATGTTTCCACTTCTTACCACCCTGAAACTGATGGACAGACAGAAAGGGTCAACCAGTGCTTGGAAATGTATCTGAGGTGCTCGGTCCAAGATGCTCCTCATACCTGGAAGTCATGGTTGCCCCTGGCTCAACTGTGGTACAATACATCTTATCACACTGCCTTAGGGTGTTCACCATTCTTTGCCCTGTATGGTACAGAACCAAATCTGGGAGGTAATCCAACTCCTACAGATCAGACCATGCCAGCTGTTACTGAGTTAATAGAGCAGCGCAAGGAGCATCTGGACATGTTAAAAGTTCAGTTGGAAAGAGCCCAGAACAGAATGAAGATTCAGGCTGATAAGAACAGGGTTGACAGGGTCTTTCAGGTGGGGGATCAGGTACTCCTCAGGCTCCAACCCTACACACAATCATCAGTGGCCAGTAGACCTTTTCCAAAACTGGCTTACAAGTACTTTGGACCATACAAGATTTTGGAGAAATTTGGAGCAGTTGCCTACAAACTGGAGCTACCAAGTCATAGTGAGATTCACCCAGTTTTCCATATCTCCCAACTGAAACCCTTCACTCCCAACTACACTCCAGTTTACTCTGAATTGCCAACTCTAACTGATCTCCAAGCTTCAGCAGCTGTTCCAGAGATGGTGCTGTAGCGGCGTCTTTCCAAGAAAGGTAATCATGCTGTTCCTCAGGTGTTGGTGACGTGGACAGGTTTTCCGGTGAGCTCGGCAACCTGGGAGGACTACAACGTTGTCAAGGCTCGCTACCCGGCGGCACCTGCTTGGGGACAAGCAGCTTCTCAAGGCGGGGGAGGTGTCACGGCGGGTTTGACGGACGAGCACCAGACTATGGAGTAGGGAGAAGAGACGACCGAACGGCGTCATGTTATCGTTTCATTAATACTGTCGTGTGGGGCCTAAGTGCCAGTTGTTAATGAACTGTCGAGTAGGGCCTTCGTGCCAGTCGAGTTGCCGTATATGAGCAGCTCAGTTGCGTGTAAGAGAACCATCGTATTTTCTGAAATTGAAACTGAAGCGCGACAGAGGTTCCTCTGTTCGTCGTCGGCGTACTCATCTGTATTCTCATGTCTCCGGCGATCCGCCGGTGGCCACGGGTGTTACATGTTTGGTTAGAAAAGTCCTAGGACTTTTTAGTCTCAAGGACTACTTAAAAAAAGTCCCTCCAAGAGAGTTTTTTTAGGATTAATGGAGGAAAAGTCTCTAATAGTCCCTCCCTGTTTGGTTACTAGGGACTTTTTTTAGTCCTAGAGACTAAAAAGTCTCTCAAACCAAACAACCCCTCAGACTTTTCCCCTATTAATATCTAAAAGACTTTTTTGAAGAGATTTTTTTTAAAAGTTTCTAGGACTAAAAAGTCTCATGACTTTTTTAACCAAACAGCCCCAAAGTATGGTTCGATGACCGCAGTGTAGCATGAGGTTTGTGTGTCGGCTCCTGTTTGCTCCCCTCACGTTCCCCAATCAATCCTAAGAACTATGGGATTAATTAACCTAGAAATTAGTCTTGGAGACCAACAGATTAGCTGAATCCCTATATAGATCGATACAACTGAATTGATGAGTGCGTGGAAACTCGTGTCGCCAAGTGGCTGCGCGGCGTAGGAGGGTCCGCGGCCCCGGCTAGGGAGACGAAAGAGGAAAAACGAAGGAGGGGTTATTTGATGAGATTTTTACCTTTTTTCACCACATCCTTCATTTGTTGGTTTTGTGCGTATTCCTATAGAATTGTCATCGCGAACAGTTACACTCCCACTCTTCGCCATGGCAATTATGTAGGCAAATGAAGGAGTGACATCCGTAACGATGACAAAAAGTTAAAAATCCCTTATTTGATCAAGTACAAATACAATTTTTATAAATTCTTTTGTAGCAAATTATGAGCCAAGTAAATTGTATTCACCATACAACAACTATCCAAGTGGTTGCATATTATTCCAACATATTTAATTTAGTGCCACAACTATCTAGGTGGCACGTTGGTCCAACAACTTGTATGTTGTTTAGTTAGGCAGCCAAATGCGATTGATGCGATTGATGTGCGCCCTAGCACCAATAGCTTCTAGGCAAATTGTCAAGCAATGTTTCAGTCATTTTTGTTTTTTAAACTTGGTTACTCTTTATTCAATAGATCGAAACAATTTATGCTTGCAACCTAGTCAAGCACCATGATTCATACAAAAGAGGGGGTAAAAGGAAGGACGATTTCCCATGCTAAAGGATCATAACAGATCGGGTCTCAATCCTTTGTCATCTAGTTTTGCTCCAATAAGCATTGACTTCCAATAATCTTTTACATAGAGTAAATCCTTCATCTTACTTTTCCATGTTTTATAATTTGTACCTTTTTATGAGATCATTCTGCTAGTATTTGTTTCCATCTTCACCATAAAAATGAATCATCACGTAATCAAGTTGTATACAAGCTAAATACAATAGTCAAATGCTCTTGATACCACTCTATTGGGATAAAAAGAGGTGTAACAATGCACAAATTAACGCCTCATCTTGCTATGAACAATGAAAATATCTACCATCAAATCAGCAAAGGATTTTAACAATCACATGCGCAATTGACAAAATGATTTATGTGGAAACCTCCTCAAGGCGAGGAGTAAAAACCATGAGACCAATCAATCCATTCCAAGCTTTTACTACGAATGAATAATGAGCATAAGGAATCTTCTCTAGAGCATCTACAAGATTACAACGGCAACAACACATTCATTAAACTTGACATCAACTACAACGACAACCATCAAAAAGAGGAATGACAACAAATAAATACGTAAGTCATAGACTTAATCGCCCTCGATAATCAGTTCATATATCATGAAGTGTAACTCCAATATGTACAAAGTTGGTAGGCATATAGATCCACCACTCCTAACACTTATAAAGTTGCTCAAATGAACACTGTTTCACCACCCAAATCGATCATCTACCTAAACTACATCGTACTGAAACTACATTAACTCGGACTAACAAAATACCTCTCAAATCATATGCTCTACCCAACAAATCTTGAAACCAACTAAATATATTGAAGGAATCTGAATGTAGAATGAGCTCACCAAGTTTCATGCCAATCGAACCATATTTGAACCTATATGATCGCAAGCAAGCAAGATGACTAGTTCAGAGCCAACAAATTTGAATAGATTTTCTTCTTTTCTTCTTTCATGTTGTGTAATGTTTGGCTCTCTCTCTCTCTCTCTCTCCAAGTGTAGCAACTACTAACACAAAAGGAGGTTAGGGTTTTCTCTTCTCTTCTGAGGAGCAATCTCCACAATTGAATCCACGGTTCAAAGGAGTTTGGTTTTATGAGCTACAAAGGGTTGATTTGCTGGGCTCTAAAGCATCCTCCTATGGAGGAATATCCCAACAATGAATATGATTAGTCATCAGTCATAGAAATAAGTTTTACACAATTTCACCTAGCATTATATTCTTCACATATATGGATGGTGTTGATATCCATCTATTTCCTCAAATATGGATCTACAAGTGTATAGAGAAAAATAATGTAAAAAACAATTTGGATGCATCCATTTAGTATGCATACAAGAAAATGAGTTCAAATACAAATATCCATATTATAGATTTTAGAGAATTTGGATTTGAATACTCAACTATCTGTCTCCACTCCTATATCTGGAATAAGGATAACTACAGAAGCAACATACACCTTTGTTTGAACTGTGTGCTGTTTCACTCTCTTTTCAAACATTCAACCAAGTGTAGATGACCATCCAATAATTAAAGGAGAGCCATTTGATGGGCTCCATGGTAGTGCCTATAGGTGGGCGTCTTGAATTCAAATCAAGGAGACAAATTCTTCTAGTTGCATAGAGTTGGATATCTTGTCATGATATTTTTAATTTGATGTAATTGCTATCGCTAAGATCTTATTATGTTCTTATATCTTTTTCCATTTGAGATGTCGAGCAAGCCGTGGTTGGTGTTAGGTGGCGTTGGATCCACAATTTGACTTATAATTCTAAGCCATGAAAGTATATACTACAAAAGTAAAATAGTAGAATCGATAGATTTTTTTTTCATCAAAATGTACTTTGAAAACTTTATTTGTGGCAAAATTTTGTTATGAAAACATAATTTTCGAAAAAAATTGAAGTGTACTTACTTTTTAAAAATGGAAAGTTTAAAGTGTGTGGGTATCTTGGAACGGAGGTCACAGCTCCACTAATGAGCTGTGGGTTTTTCCTTCTTGCAAAATTCAAAGTATAATTCTTGCAAAATGCAAAGTATAATTACGGTGGAAACGAAGCTCACGAGCAGGAAACCCAAACAGGAGCACACAGCACTCCCGGCTGGGTCCCACCAGGTGCTCCCACGGTAGCCGCCAAGAGACGAAAAGGGCGCACAGCTCTTGCGTTTTTGACCTCGAGCAGGAGCAGCAGCCAACAAGAGCGGCAGAAGGCATCCATCCTCGCATTTTTATTTCGCTCGCGGTCGCGGCTGCCCCTCGGCGATCTCAAGAGCCCCGGCCGCCTCGCCTCTCTTCCTCAGCCCCCTCTTCGATACCCCCGATAAAACCCCGAGACCCGCGCCGTATCCAGCTGGTCGTGGTCGTCATCCCCTCCCTCCTCCGTCTCCTCCAAGGCAAAGCAAGGAAGCCGTACGCGCGAGGCCCACTGAGGCAGTCCGACCCCATGGCGCTCTCCTGCATGAGGTGCCCCGCCTCCGTTTCCGCCCGACGCGCCGCGGCGCAGCCGTTGGCCACGACGGCCGCGGTCTCCTTCGCCAGATGCGGCGGCCTCGGGAGGTCCGCCACCGCCGCCGCCGCTGCGTGTTGGCGCATCCATGCCGTCGCCTCGCAAGGAGGTGGGTCTCCTCCTCTTCTGTATGCTCTACTCCTGTAATTTAATTTTGTTGGGGGTCAGGAATGGATGATAGAATAGCTCAGAGTCAGAGCGAATATGTTCTGTACGAACTGCGTGGATGAACGTGTAACGAGCTGACTGACAAAGCCAGTTGACATGGTCACAAGGATGTGCGTCCATGCCGATGTTACTGTTTTCGTGTGTGGAAATTGTCTCGTGGTTACATTTTGTCTTCTTCAAATTTCAGATTCACAAGTGATTTGTATGGTAGTGTCCATTTATGATTGAATTGGTGCTAATTCCTTGTCAATCTATGCACTGTCAAGCTCCACTGCATCACTCTGCTGATAGCATGCATGCATGCTTTCTCTGTTTACAGTTAGCACAACCCAAAGTATAAATTTATTTTGTTTTAACCTCAAAGAATGGGGCCTTGTATTTGGGTTAGGCTACAGATGAAGGTGAAGCCCAACAAGAGCCACAAACAAAGACGATGAAAAAAGTCTAAAGGTCGTAGTAATAGTAACAAAAATTTACCCTGTTTCATGGTTCGGGCACTTTGATTGCTAAACAAAATCATAAACCATCTAAAATGTCTGGTGCACAGTGAATGTTTCATATGATCTTGCATTTATCATTCACACCTTTTCATTTGACTATTGTCACTAATCATCAGCGAAAGCTCCCATGGATGCTGAGGTGAAGCATGTTGTCACACCTCCTACCTCCCCAAGGGTGAAAAATGGCTCTCCTTCGGAAATCACTCTGGATGAATTTGAAGACTTGAGCGCTCTATGCAAGGACGACGATGATTCTACTGTTAGCATCACAGTAGTTGGAGCATCTGGTGACCTTGCCAAGAAGAAGATATTTCCTGCCCTTTTTGCTCTCTACTATGAGGATTGCCTTCCTAAGGCATGTGTATATATATGTCTCCATCTTATGATAACATTCGCACCTAGTTTCGTTAAATCTAAATTACAGTATTTTGTCCTCTAGCATTTCACCATCTTTGGCTATGCACGGAGCAAGATGACAGATGCTGAACTGAGGAACATGGTTAGCAAAACGCTGACTTGCAGAATTGATAAAAGGTACTGGAGAAGATTTGCATCCTTATGACTATTCTTTAGAAAGAAAGTGAAGTTTTCTTTAAATGTGAATGCACTTTGCTCAGTGGTCCTCGTACTCTGCTGCTGTGTTTTTTTCCAGGGAAAACTGCAGTGAGAAAATGGAGGAGTTCCTCAAAAGATGCTTCTATCATTCAGGCCAATATGATTCAGAAGAGCATTTCCTAGATCTAGACAAGAAGCTAAAGCAACATGAGGTTTGTGCTTTTTCTCTCTTCAAGTCAAATTGCAAATCCACCATTGGTTTTATTTGTTAAGCTTAAGATTGTCCTGTTTCTAATTGTTTGCATGCATTTTCCATTGAATTACGTATCCTTTCTCCTTTATTTGTTGATCATCCTTGACTCCTTGTTCATTTACATTTCATTTTCTGATGGCGTCTAATTCTCTCAAAATGGTATTGCCAAAACATGTGGTTTCTTGTTTGTTTCCATCTTACTTTTTGTAGCCTCTTCAATGTGCATGTACATTCTTTGAGGGAATGTCTCTTACTATTAAACTTATGGTACATCGAATTTACAGAGAATAATAGAAAAATCCTTTCGGTTAAAGAAGCTATTACAATATTTAAAAAGGCTAGTCCAATATACAATTTTTTATGTTTTAAAATCCATCCTTATCCAAAAAAGTGTACATTCCTTGAGGGAATGCCTGTACTGGTAAACTTATGGCACATAGAATTTACAGAGCATAATTGAAAAACCCTGTCTCTTAAAAAAGTAACTGCAAAAAAAAAAAAGATTCTTTATTTGGAAAAATGTTTGGATGATATTAATTGTCAGGAAGCTTACATCCTACAAATACAAAAAAAGCTCCTATTAATATAGTCAAAAATTACATTGAATAATCCACTAGGACCTCCATTACAACTTTGTCTTTTGTGGACAATTTGGCCACATGATAGACTGGCTTGGTGATGCTCGTCAGAGAAGATTACAGAATCCGAAATGAAATCTCCTGCCCAATAGAAGCCAATGCCTTGAACCACCTCAGAAGTGCATATAGATCTCTGAAGGAACATTTGTCACCAATTTTGCTGTAGTAATCTAACTATGGATCCAACACAGCAAGAGGCCCAGAAGATGGATCCACAGGTATCCACATAAGCGGATGATAAACATCAAACCCCATGGTAATAGGGTTAGATAAGAGTACGTCTGCTGAAGAAAGCTCTGTCACCGGAGTAAACCAGGAGCAACAATGCCTGCATGAAACCATGACCTCGTCATGATTCGAGCAGAAATCATAGGACATAGTGGCTATAACTCTATTCTAGTAACCTACTCCATCCCAAATTATAAGTCGTTTGACTTTTTTGGCTCCAAGTTTGACCATTCGTCTTATTCAAAAAATTTGCGCAAATATTGTCAAATTCAAGTCATTCTTTAAGAACTTATATTAATAAAGAAAGCCACGGCAAAAAAAAAAGTGATATTTTGCACAAATTTTTGAATAAGACGAGTGGTCAAACTTGTTGTCAAAAAAGTCAAACGACTTATAATTTGGGATGGAGGGAGTACCTACCAAGCTGGCCATCGGGATGCCAACTCCCTCCTCTTCCTGAAACTGCAGCCACCTGACAGCCGCTCTTGTCTTTGAAAGAGTTGGTTTCTATTTTTCCTTTATTCTACGCATAATTTTTTTATGTTTCAAAAATCCGTTACCATTAAAAAGGATAGATACAATTGTGATCTGACATTCTGACTAAATCCTTGTTTTGTTGCTGCAGGGTTCCAGAGTTTCTAACCGCCTTTTCTACTTGTCAATACCTCCTAATATATTCTTGGATGTTGTAAAATGTGCAAGCAAATCAGCATCTTCATTGAATGGTTGGACAAGAGTAATTGTTGAGAAGCCCTTCGGCCGAGACTCAGAATCCTCTGCTGCGTTAACAAGAGGTCTGAAGCAGTACCTTGTAGAGGATCAAATTTTCAGGTGAAACATGTCATGGATTTGTAACATATTT
This sequence comes from Hyparrhenia diplandra, assembly GCA_015847255.1. Classification (NCBI taxonomy): domain Eukaryota; kingdom Viridiplantae; phylum Streptophyta; class Magnoliopsida; order Poales; family Poaceae; genus Hyparrhenia; species Hyparrhenia diplandra. The sequence continues at coordinate 336,411 of JADLZK010009250.1, read as the reverse complement.
TCTCTTATAGACTTGACATTTTGTTACTATCTCAATTCTCTGCAAATATCAAAGCAAAATGCCAAAGGAAAAGTTTATGAATTTTATGTTCCTTTTTATACAGGATTGACCATTATTTGGGAAAAGAACTGGTGGAAAATTTGTCTGTCCTTCGCTTCTCGAATCTCGTTTTTGAGCCACTGTGGTCAAGACAATATATAAGAAATGTGCAACTTATATTCTCAGAAGACTTTGGTACTGAAGGACGTGGAGGGTATGATTTTGATGGTTATTTAATTGAACTGTGGTAGTTTCATATGATTTGTATCTTATTATTGTTTCAATTTGCAGATACTTTGATGGCTACGGCATTATTCGAGACATAATGCAGAATCATCTCCTTCAGATACTAGCCTTATTTGCAATGGAAACTCCTATTAGTTTGGAAGCAGAGGATATAAGAAATGAGAAGGTTTGTGCCATGCTCCCATAACTGTAGGCATGGAACATCACATAGTAATTGTACTTAAGAAATTTAGTTATGAACTTAAAATAGCTGTTATGGCCTTATGGGTGTTAGGTTTCATGCACCAACCAAGTGAACCCAAAAACTTAAGTGATTGGGAAGAGGTGGGCAATCCACTACTACTTCACAACACTCCCACTCACGTGCAGCCAAAACAAGGCACAACGGGGAAATAAAGAAGGCAGCGGAGGACTTAAAAGATGCCTCTACCAGGACTTAAAACACGCCTCTGGCTTTCATACCATGTTAGGTTTCATGCACCAACCAAGTGAACCCAGAAGCTTAAGCAATTGGGAAGAGGTGGGCAGTCCACTAATACTTCACACAATGGGCATGCAAATAGAGAGCACTAACTAGGCAGGCAGGGATTCTTTATTTCTTTCATTCGAAATGACTTTTGATATAATTCAAGCAGAATAGACTGATCTTATTGTCTATGTTTTTTTACATGTGTTGACCATGCATTTACATCCTTATGTCATCATTCAAGGGTTTTGTTACATTAGTTCTTATTTTCTGCCAGGTTAAAGTTCTTCGTTCCATGAAGCCGTTGCAGCTGGAAGATGTGGTCATAGGACAGTATAAAAGCCACACAAAAGGTGGTACTACATACCCTGGGTATACTGATGATAAGACAGTGCCAAAGGATAGTGTGACTCCAACGTTTGCTGCTGCGGCACTTTTCATAAATAATGCCAGATGGGATGGAGTTCCCTTTCTTATGAAAGCTGGGAAAGCTTTGCACACGAAACGGTATGTTTCATGTATTTACCTTAACATACAATGCCAGAATCTTCTATTTACTTGGTAAAGCAGGTTCTATGTATGCATATAAACATGTCCCCATTAATTCTGAGGTGAAAACATTAAGCAAGATGGATCATATTTCCTAATATAACATTTCTATCTCCAACACAAAATTGCTTCATGAATCTCTTCTCTTTTTTTTTTTTTCCATGTCAAATGAGGTTTTTTTTTTTTTGAGGTGGGGGGTGGGCGCGGGGATACCCTTATGATGTGTTATTTTGCATGCCAAATATTCTTACATGGAAAATGAACAAATTGCAGAGCTGAGATTAGGGTACAGTTCCGACATGTTCCTGGAAATCTCTACAAGGGGAGTTTTGGCACAGATCTTGATAGGGCCACTAATGAGCTTGTGATACGTGTGCAACCAGATGAAGCTATTTACCTAAAGATTAACAACAAGATTCCTGGCCTCGGTATGCGACTAGATAGGAGTAACTTGAATCTCCATTATGCAGCAAGGTAAGATCAATTTAGCAGCAATTACATTTGTATACCTGGATGACTATTTTATAGTATACCCAAAGTAAATTCTCTATTCACAGCTGCACCACAACAGATATGGCACAATTGTTACTCTAGTGTCAGTTCTTTTCCTCGATTTATTTCAGTACCTTGTTCATTCCATTTTTCAGTCTAGTTCTCACTCCTTTTTTTGCAGTCCAGTTCTCTCACCCCTTTTTTTCAGTCTATTCCATGATTGCTCCTTGCTTTTGTTGGAATGTTTTTGGTTGTTGTTTATGAATGATAGCTTTGAGTTATGTGCATGCTATGTAACATCTGTGGTGGTTCTCTCTCCATCTCGTGGTTTTAATTTTTCTGTCTTTTTAGATTTTTTCAATTATGCTTGGCAATTCTATTAGAAACCATGTATTACCTATTTGTGTAACATGTACAAGTTTAAATTGGACCATTTCTGAAGAAAAAAAAACTAGTAGGGCTTCCCTCTGGCTTGCAGGGTTTCTTGCGGTTTCACAAACCTTGCTGCAGACATGATATATTTGCTTATGAGACATCAATCCATGCTTGTATTCACCAGTCCTTGTGAGAAGTGTACTTTCTTGTCACAGAACCCTAGAGTTGCCTGTTAAATGTTGTATATGCCATGTCTTAGGTACTCAAAGGAGATACCGGATGCTTATGAGAGACTCTTGCTTGATGCAATCGAAGGAGAGCGCAGGCTTTTCATCCGCTCGGATGAGTTGGATGCTGCATGGTCACTCTTCACACCCCTCCTGAAGGAGTTGGAAGAGAAGCGAATAGCTCCTGAGCTCTATCCTTATGGAAGCCGTGGACCTGTCGGCGCCCACTATCTTGCCGCAAAGTACAACGTAAGATGGGGTGACTTGAGTGGGGAGCACTACAAGGCATGAAGCGAAGATGACTAATATCTTTGTGATGTTCTTGCTTTTCCATTTCTGTAACTTTGCACGCCCTGGTAGTGGGATTGATGCAAGAGAGAGAGAGAGATAGAAAAGGTGAGAATAAGGCGGGCAATTAACTAGGTTGGCATGAATCCGTTATTAGACTGAATAGCTGTCAAAAATATCTGTTTCTCAGAAGAACGAACTTAATATCTGCCAAGTTGATCTCATTTTATGAAGTGATCATTGATGGAGTTGGGCCGTCAAGCCTGTCATATCGGCGCCATTTTTCACTACCTGATGGCAAGAAACGGATGACATATTTCTGCATGGCTGGTGCCATTGCCATTTGTTGGCTACTTCACATGTTTAGACCGTTAGACGTTTACTAGGTTGGCAAGCCGGTGAGATTTGGTTTACTGAACCATTTTTACGAGCATTTGCATTAAAGTTAGAAACCAATAGAACATTTACTCACTTTCAAAACACATAGCTAGGTTTTGGATCAGAGGCCCAAGCCCAAAACAGGAAAAATAAGCTGGTTACGTTGGAGCTGGCTAAGGCCCACCAAGTAAGGTCCGAAGTCCAAGCCTTTTATTTCTTTTTCTGAGTAGAAGTCTAGAACAGTTGGCCGAGGGCCTACAACGTGTTCGGAGACGAGCTCCAACACAACCTGCAATTAGGGTGGTAATGGATCCGACCATTTTGTCTTCCTTCCCAATCTTATCTGACCCTTTTCATTTTTAGTTCAAAATTATGTAGTTTTTCGATCCGATTCTAATCCAGGTCGGATCCTTAAATTTCCTAGCCAAAATTAAAGGGCCCTTTACGACCCCTACCTGCAATTATAGGTGGAAGTTGGATGTCCAATGATACCCTCTATTTCAAAAAAAAAAAAAAATTTTCTCTATTCAAAATTTAAATTTCTAGTTTATTTGCTATGCAAATCTATATATGTCTACCTTCTCTGTCTTCCACCTCTGCTAGCAATGGAACCACCCTACCGACTTTGCCTTCCACCTCTGCTAGCAATGGAACCACCCTACCGACGTTGCTGTCCATGCCCAACCCCATGGTTGAGACACACACATGTGCAAGAAACGCTGAAGCATCGACCGTGTGTCTTTCCCTTGTCAGGTTGATGATGCCATCATCACGTCATGCACACATTATGACCGTTTTCCTTTAGGAAAACAAAATCCACACGTACAATAGAAATATACATATACACATAATCATCATGAGCCCTCCGTTTTTAGATCAACACTCAAGATTAGAGGATACCCTTTTGCTGGCGGTCTTTCTTAAGAGTCCCTAAGCTAATTCAAAATCCTGGATTTTATCTTTTTCTTAAAATTAAATCAAGTTATTTATAGTGTTGCCATTCAGCTCAAACCTTATATCTTTTGCATTTTAAATCTGATTAGCTTCGTTTAAGTTGTGTTAGATTCTTAATTTCGTAATCTACATGCTTATCTTACTATTAGTCAGGTTTGAAACTTTTAAATTTTGAGTTTATATTAAGTTTAGTATTTTATTAATGCTAATCTTGTAAAATCCATATCTTTGTTTCTTTAGCTCCGATTTCTATGAAATTGACGTTTATGTGATCGTAGCAATGTGTACTAGTGTTTTAAAGCATTTTCATTTTATTTCCTTGCTGTTGGTGTACTATTCTCATAGTATCTCTTTGTTTGCTTCGTTTTTTATTTTATGGATGGTTGAATGTTGCTATGTGATGGTTAATATAGATGGTGAGCTATTCGTTGCAGAATCTATAACACCCTAGAATTCACATACACCCCGAGATGTAGCGTTGAAAACGGACGGAAACGGATGGAAAAACACAATTTCTACTTTCGTTTCTATATTTGTTGGCGGAAACAGGACCAAGGTTCAGAAAATGCGGGTTGGGAAACAGAATCGAAAATGTGGGTGCACGAAAATGAACCAATACGACCGGAATGCAACGGAGACGGTTGGAAACCGAGAACTTAAACCGAATGCCGCGCATTTTTTAGTGTACAAGATGTGTTCAAAGATACATGCTTATACATAAATCACTATGATTCCATACATATATGCATACATTTAATTATATATGTGTTGAGTATTAAAAAAGGAAACCAAAAAGAAAAGAACTCAACGCACACACACAAAGAAAAACTAAAAATTCAGTTGGAATACACGCCACAGTCCAAATTCGACAACACAAGGCCCATTTGCCCAATCAACAAATGCACAACCCACCCAGGCAAAGGCAACGTAAGGAGATGCAGCTTTAGTTGTTTAGTCCCACCTTGCCCATCCAAGCATGCACGGAGGCACGGATTCACTACATAGTGGGAGGCAGGGATGGACAGCTTACCAAAGCAAAGCATATTGTTGAGCTGCTTGAAATCCGGTAAAGGTTATGAAGTTCTCAAAAATATGAAAATAGATGGGTCAAATGTAGAAAAATGGACGGTTTGGACCGGCAAAAATTTCGTCTGTTTCAACGCTAGTGGGATGTTACTAAACACTACCAAAAATGGTTGCACATAACCAATAAAGATTTTGGTAGCACTTCCTCTTTATTTTAAAGAACAACATGGTAGCAAGACATACATAAACCAACGGAAGCAAACTAGTATTGACGAAGAACCGAACATAAATATGCAATACTCTAATGAGAAAGTTCAACGATCACTCTTTAAATAATTTTTTTTCAAGTCTGATGAACATAACAAAAATTATTTTGTATTAAAACATGAGGACTCTATGCGATACTCTAATGATGAGAAAGTTCAACTATCACTCTTTAAATAATTTCTTTCAAGTCTGATGAACATAACCAAATTATTTTGTATTAAAACATGAGGACTCTAAAAGGAGCGTGTGACGTGCAGCTACTCTCCTTCCCTTCCATGCAACCATCAATTACCTGGATTGAGTAAAGCAAGGGTTACATGAAATATTCTGCAAGCAAACTTGTTTTGACTAGTCATTTAAATTGCAAGTTGAATTAAACATCAATTTAATTTAGAGTTTGATGTGATATCAAAATAACATGAGACTTCCAATTTAGAACATCCCAAAAATAATATAGATCTTCATAAAAACATGGACAAATCACTTCATTATATACTTCGTGAATGCATATGAATGCAATTTAAATGTCTCCTGCCAACACACCCAACAAGGTGTGGAGCTACATCCCATGATGTTGTACCGGTACGGTCATCGTGACCATAGGTCAACAACATAACTTCCAATGCAAATGAATGATGTGAATGTACTTGACATGCTGCAATAAAATTAATATACACCACCAGTTATAGCAATATGAATAATAACATCACCATAAGTAAATAAATAAGGCCACAATTAAGTAAGGTTGAATAAACTAAGATCACAAGTTTTGGATATTAGTTATATGACATTCTTTTAGACAATATGTTGTAGGTCATAAAAACAACAAGCCGAAATGGTAGCAAACCACCGCTACATTTACTTGCCTCTTTACCAAAAAAGATCAAAAGCGCTAGTGATGATCCAAAGTGACACCACCTGCTTAAGTAGTGTAATGTCAGAGGTAGAACTCATTTTAACAAATACAAACAATAGGTAAAGCACTCCTACGCCCCCAGCCCAACATCAAAGGAAACAAAGAATCAAAGCGTCTAGCCGACTACAACAGTCTTGCTTAATCTTTTTGTGCCAATCAATATATTAAGTCTAGATAGCAAACAAATACACTTTTGGAATCTACACAGCAAGGGCTACATTTTTCATGAAGAACTTATATTTTACCATGCCTTTAAGATGGCCTAAACTGCAACTACAAATAGGCTTGAACTATCTAACGATTGAGAGAACAGATCCTCTTATCCAAAAACTATGATCATTATCAATCTAGAAAGCTAATGAAAACTACTATAATTCTCTTATAATTTGTAAGTCATATAAAGCTTCTATGGTTCTCGAGATCCCGCTAAATCCAGGTTTATCCAAATCTTTGGCGTAACATGATAGGTAGATTAGAAAATCCATATCTCCCAAACCATTTGGGATAAAATCATGAAATTTGATGAGCTAGCAGATCTGAAGGCCCTCTACATCTTTCCTATTATCCACTTTCAAAAAAATATATTTAGGTCAAAAATACAGTAGGAGCTATAGTGCTCAACTATTAGGCGAGCGAAAAAAGTTGATTTGACTCCAAAGACAATTCTTCCCCCACAATACCACTTATTTCCACAACCAAAGATCACCCAATACATTTCAATCAGAACACCTAAAGCAGAAATCATCTCACCTTGAATATCTCAAGCTCGGGCAGCAAGAAATAGGTGGGGAAAAGTCGATCTACGCCAAGCCCCTGTTCTGCTCAGTCCTCTCCCCATCCTCAAGCTAGGACAACAAGAAACATGTAGGTTTGGGGAAGGTTCTAGAGAGAGAGGGTGCAGGGAAGAATGGGGAGGCACACCTAGAGGGAAGGGGCATGGATAGGAGGAGGGAGGGCGACATATGAGGAGGGAGGTGCCTTCTAGAGTTGGGGGTGACTTGGGCTTGGGGTGGACAATGGGCTGGCTAGGCCTTGGCTCTTCTAATCCCATTATTCTAGTTTTTTCTAGAGCTCTACATACACCGATTACTGTTCTCGTAAATGGCTTATGGAAAGAATTATGATATACATGATTTTGTTGGCGACATTGAATATAGGGCAAAAGAGCTTTTGTTTTTATTTTTGACGCTCTTAGCTCTCCATAAGGACTTATTTCATTTGTGATCATCCGGGATATACAATACAACCATGGGGTCACATGGCTCCTAGCTCTAGTCGGTTAAAGGATCTTGTATAAATATCTATTGGTAGGGGATATACAGGGGTTTGTACTTGTGGGCTCCTGACATGTTAGAACCCTTTGAAAGGCTTTATATAATTTTCATTGTTTTGGGAGTTGCGAACCTACTGCTTTGGAAATCATAACCCATAGTTAAAGTGTACACCTCCGCGCAGAGCTAAAAACTGTTATAACAACCGTGTTCGCGGTCATGAACGACCTTGGAGACATCTATGTTGACACGTGGGACAGCTCGGTCAGGCAAACAAAGGAAGAGAGAGGAGAGGCGCTACACATGCTTGCAGCCTAGACCGGCCCAAGAGGGGTGATGTTGGACTTCAAAGGAGGAAAGGAAGAGCGGGCCGGAGAGGGAAACAACAGCATTGTAGCTTCGGAGCTACTCCAAGTGAAAAGATGCTATGAGAAAATGCCACATGGGCCAAGAAGAAAAGGGAAACATGCTGATAAGGTCTGGCCCAATCTTCCGAGAGGTAACGGGATAATTTCGATTGTGGAGATCTCGACGTTGACGATCCGGCTTCAAACCAACACGGTTCGAACCCTACAACCGCTACATCACAACTTCGATGGTTATCAACCAAGCATGACTTGATTGACCTCGCCAAGAAGGCTTTCCTACAAGCGAATCGAAGAACACAGGCAAGAACAGATCAGAACGCCTTCTTGCTTACTGATCATACTCGATTGACATGGCATCAATACTATGCTAAGGACTTTGTCGGGTACCAAAATAAATGGCACCCTTGATGCAATCAACCAAAATAAGCAAAAAGCCTCGACACATCATCAACAAGCAAGACGACCCGAGGGGGCCTTCAGCCGAGGGTCCTGACGGGGAGGGAATCAGCGACTCGCCCGACCCCCCCTCTCTGGAGGGACGGATCGGGACAGTTCGCCCGAGACCCTCTCCACCGGGAACGCCCCTCGGCGCCTGTCGATCGGCAACGGACGCGACAACAAGGACGGGTAGGATGTCTGCACCTGACAAAGCTGAGCACCCTGACACCCCAGATTCCCTCGCCAGGGGGATCCCGTGGTGGTCAAATCCTTCTGTGACACCGTCGGCTCGTCCCCCGAGAGCACCGTGGAGGCGTTCGCACCTCACTGCGTCTTGTGACAACCACCCCCACCGTAATGTCACCTCACGTGCCCATCCCGAAGGGTCTCGAAGGATACCGTTGATGAGTCCGGCCCAGGCGGGGTTGGATGAAAAGCCCGACACACCGATCCGGATTCCCCGAATCCCGCAATCTTAGCACCGACAACCGAAAATACGACACACTGATCCGGCTACAACGCCACTAGGGCCTCCTGTTGTGCCTCGGCAATCTTAGCACCGTACTCCGGTGTCCCCACTCAGGGAAAGGCCCAATCGCCCCAAAAGACTAGTCTGATAGGGGAAGGGTGGCTCTCCCTTTTAAGGTGGCTTCCTCCTCCCAAGTTAAGCAAGGTGGGACTATTTTTAGAGGCTCACACGGTCGCCGCCCGACTACAAGCCCAGGCCACTTTGGCCCATTTAGTGTTGCGTCTTTGCCAACGGGTAATAGTGGAGGATGTCCTCATCAACTGTAGCCATGACACCATCCCCTCGGGGGGGGGGGTAAAGCGACAGCTCCCGGTCACCATCAGCGTACCCCTGGACACACATCGCTACCCCCTTGGAGCATCCGCCTCCAGGAAAGCGAGGGTCTCGGAAGTCAATGGCCCCTCGGCGTAAATCATTGCAGATCCACGTCGCCCAAGAGTACACCTGAAGATTAGGGGGAAGGACAACCTCCTTTCCACAATGATGACTAAGGACACCCCTTCTCTACAGCACGGGTACAAGGCACCGGTCGAGCAATTTCCTACACCTAGAGGACATGTACTCGCCGGCCCTCCTTGAGACTATAAAAGGGGGTACCCGGGCATAGAGTAGGTCAGGTCACGCCTTGACTTCACACCATTGGCAGCTTAGCTCAATCACCACGCACGGAGACTTGAGGTTCCGGCCTCTCTCTCTCACCCTGCTTGTATTCCCCTACTACGAGCACCTCGGTGCAGATACACATCCATTCACCCGACTAGACATAGGGCCGACATTGGCCCTAAACCAGTATACATCTTGTGTCATCTCACACCAACCATCCGGTTCCTGGGATGCATAGCACAATTACTGGTCAGTTAGCCATACCCCCGGTTCAAAACATCGACAAACTTGTTTAGTGCATCTAGACATAAATCATGACATAGTCTCATTCATAGAAAATCAAATGATTTCAATGTATGTGTGGCACCACTATTGCTTTCTATGCTTATGTGATCTAGTGGTGGCATATGACATGTTTGTGGGCTTGTAATCCTAGTGTTGAATCTAGAAAATGAGCTAATGATGTGTATTTTAACATGGTGCAAGATAAACCTTATTTATTTGAGGTGTGAACAAGCTTGTCCTCGGTTCAAACTTAAATACATGTTAAGGAAGTGATGTAGATGAGACCACATTCGATCCTTTGATTGACTTGATTTCTCTCATTTACACCTTTTTGGCAAGGTAAGCAAGAAGGCGTTCTGATCTGCTCTGACTTGAATGAAGTGATTTGACAATGGGGTTCGAGCTCAATTCACAAAAGGACTAATCGACACAGGTGTAACGAACAAGAACGGGGGTTACTGAGTTTATAAGCGGAATAATCTTCTCGGTTACAATGAATCAATCAAAGTTTCTCACTGGAAAACTTGAACTAAACAAAACCCGATCTAACCAGTGGCGGCTACTGAGTTTATAATGTGGGGGAATGAAGCTAGGGTTGGGGGTGACCAGCACGGCAGCGCCCACAACTTGGGCTTAAGGACCGACTCCATACATGGCCAAGTTGGCCCAAAATAGGTGACACAACACCTTGCGTGGGTCACACAGAATGATCCACGAAGCATCTAGAGCTGGTAACAGATTCAAAATGACGGCGTCATCGTCCCCTTTCCAAAGAGTCCAAGAGCGTCCAGTTTCGTTGTCGTATGAAGAAGTTATGGCCAAAACAATGACGATGTGTCCGCTGAATCCGAGGGTGACGTGGTAGCTAAGTTGGAGATGAATTCAAGCAGGGGAGGATGATGAGAACATCGCCACGCTAGACACGACGACGCCATGGCCTTCCCCAACTATAGTGGCTTCTCCACCTTGAATATGTGTGTAACCTCATCGTCATCACCTTCTTGGACTACATGCTCAGTATTAGAACAATACTCCTATGTTCAAAATTTTGCACTACCCGCCAATCTTTACCTAAAGATGTTTCTTGCAGGTAAAATATTTTTTTTTTCCGATTGAGTTGCTAGGATGAAAGCATCAGTTTTGTACCATAATGGATGCACATTAATGGATTTGATATGTCCATCATCTTTTAGGCCTCTCATCTTGCCTTCTTGGTTGTACCAATTGCTTCAAAATAGAACCACTGACCGATGGCAATGAAAATTCAAGTTATATTCCAACTCAATTACCTCTTTGAGGACACCATAAAAATCTATGTTGTTCCCACCATGTGAACCTTCAACCATTACACCACTATTTTGTGTTAGCAGATACTTCTCATGATCCACAGTGCTATACTGCACTCCATTAATCATGCAAGCTGCACAAGTCTTAACTCACAGATCTGTCCCATTAGCCAATGCCCATAGTCCTTCACTAACTGATTCTGGATTCTCCTCGCATTTGTTCTTAATCTGTTGCAACAAAAGTGCTTAGTGACACCTTTACATATGCATACTAATGCATTTACTAAACCTAAAAACATAATATGAAGTGACTTAAATGGCACTTAAACCACTTTACAAATCCTTGTTCAACCATTCTATCAACATCTTGATCTTGCACACTTTGCTGCTTGATATCATCCTTGTGCTTTCTACAGGGAAAATGATACTTACTCAGAACATATGTAAATAATGATACTTAATCTCAAACATGCAAATGATAGTCCAAATATCCCTAGGCTTCTTCACCATTATTTAGCACACACCAAATTAACTTATTTAGGACAACATCATTAATGTGTTGGCTCCTATTAGCTCTAACAAGAGTAACACCATGCTTAAAAATACAAATGTTATCAGACAATGGCATATCCACAACACTACCACCATCAGCCTAGTTAAATCTACTATCAATATCCTCCATGTACCTAGAACAAAAAGTTAAGGTGTCACTTGCCACATGTGCCTCAACAATAGATCCTTCCGGCCTTGCCCTATTCCTTACAAAATTCTTCAAAGTTCCTAGTCGCCTTTCTATTGGGTACATCCATCCATACTGAACAAGACCTCTAAGCGAAGGCTCGTAATGAAGATGGACACACAAGTGCACCATGACATCAAAGAAGGCCGGTGGAAAGATTTTTCTCAAGCTTGCATAGGATCAATGGAATTTCTTATTTTAGCCATTTCATAACATCTATCCTTAGATTTCTACTGTATAGTTCCCTGAAGAAGGTCTTGAGCTTTACAATTCCTTCATACATATCCTTCCCCACCAATCCTCTTAGCTTAGCAGGTATGATTCTTTTCAGGAGTATGTGGCAAGAATGTGTTTTCAGCTTTCCATCCACCTTCAAAACCATCTACACTTATGTATCCTGCTAGGTTAGCCGCGTATCCATTAAGAAACTTGATACCTTTGAGAAACTTGCAAAACTTGACTTCCTCATCCTTCCCCAACACATATGTAGCGGTGGAGCACTAACCGAGTTGCCTTTCTATTGTAAGTGCAAATTAAGTCTTATGCCCATATCATACAAATCTAACCTAGCATTTACATTATTCGTTGGTCTTGCCCGGTACATTGAGTAATGTGCTAAGAATGTTTTCACATATGTTTTTCAAACCTTTCCAATATGGCAATCTCAACAACCTAGCTTTGAGGCTATAAATATTTAGACCCTCATTACACTTCCTTTTGTTTCCAGTAATTCCAAGTTGCTTCCCTGGTCCTGTCATCTTTCACATTCTCAAGCTACTCTAGGACCTCATCTTCTCATTTGGATGGCTCATTACATTATCGATTTGGCGTCCTTATTGTCTTGTGCCATTGAGTTTCCTTAGAAGTTTTCTATATATGAAGCATAAATTCTCTTCAACCATGGCAAAAGTGGAAAATGCCTCAATACCTTATGTGGAACCTACTTGGTGCCAGTTTGGTCTTGCCATCTAGACGCCTTGCATACTAGGCACACATTCAAATCAGCATAGCTCTTCCGAAACAATACAAGATTGTTCTTGCATACATGGATGTTTTTGCATCCCAGGACCAACGCTCAAACATATTTCTTTGCCTCATCATATGATTTTGGGAACCCACTCTGCGGGTAACCTGATGACATCACTTCATCATTGTGGAAAATGTTGCATTAGCAATTCGATCACGAGAATTGATATACAACATCCTCACCATAAAAGAGAATTTTGAATGGGTAGATCCTAGGCTAAGTGCTTTCTTTGCATCTTCGAGGACTTGTTCTCCATCATCCTTTGCCATAGCATACAGATCTCCTATCATCTCCGGTACTCCATGATCCTCATCATAATCATCATTGCTGCCCACATCCACATTAATTTGAAAGTCATGGTGACTTCCTTCAACCTCATCCCCCAAATTCTCAACTACTACAACATCTGCCGACTCCTCAGGATGAATCCACCTGGTGTATGTAACTGACATTCCAAATATGTGTATGTGGTCACATACATCTTCATGACTATGCGAAACTAGATTAAGACATCTACGACACGGACATGGTATGTTGCTGGTATCTTTCATTAACAAATTCCATGAACTCTTCAACTCCTTTAATATATGAAGGTGTGAACTTTATACCATAAATCCAGCTTCTATCCATCTATCACTAAATGAACAAAAGCTAAAAAAAATTCAAAAGCAAATCAAACACATGCATATATAGCACAGTGAATAAATAAAAAATCAAACCTTGAACTTTGTCCTCGCCACCGCTGCTCTACCCGTGCCCGACGCTATTGTGCCCTCACCACCACTGTCGTGCCTGCACTCGGTGCTGCTGTGTTGTTGCCATGCCTTCTTGGCCCTCACCATGTGACCCTCGACGCTCTGTAGACACCACCACTCACGTGGGGGAAAAACTATGACGAGGCGGCGACGCCGATCACCCACCTAGGACGCCTCCGTCGCCATGATCGTCCACGTGATTAAGCTCTTGGGGTTTGGTCGATGATTTATCACACAATCATGGGTCTAGGGTCCATGACCTCTGATCCATTCAATTAAGGTACCCACAATTCAATTATCATGTTTAAAAGTTATGAAACATAAAAAAATTCATACCTTCAACAAGAAAGTTTAAGTAGCCTAGTGGTAGCACTATTACTGTCCGAGCACACGGTCATCATTTCGAAGCCCCCTAGTGCGCTTTTTGCCAAAATAATTAAGGGCCAAAGGGGGAGCAGGCCAAGGTGGAGCAGGACCTATTGTGGGCCTTATCGAGTTGGTGGGCCATTTGCCAAAATAATTATGGGCCAAGGCGCAGTGGAACATGACCTGTTGTGGGTCACGTCGAGTTGGTGGGCCGTAGCGCCATGTCCTTCGGTGGGATCTCATGTTGAGGTTGGAGCCGCTAGTGACATCATTACGTCGGACCTCATCATCAGGTGGGACTCGCTGATGGGGCAAACGACAACACTATCTCGTGGACGAGTTGGTTCATCATTCCGGTGGGGGCAAACAACAACACTATCTATGATGAGTACCAAGCTTATCTGTGATGAATTGATTTCATCATTATGATGCGACACACAAGAAACATTATCTATGCCGATTTAGTTTTGTTGATTCATGACAATATTTTAGTTTTCGTCATTATTATTCATGGCTCGGCTCCGTCACTCATGACTTAAATGTGACGATCGTGGAAATTTCATCATAGAAAGAGATTGTTCTATGACAAAATTTTCAAGCATCATGAGGTAATCGTCATGGATGATCACAGTCCCCAATAATATTTACAAAAGGTTGAAGATATTCCACCAAGAACGGAAAAGCTATTTGTTAAAATGGTTAGGCAACTCATCTCTTTTAGGAGGGATGAGTTCATCTTGAGGAAAAAAAAACGATAAGAAAAGAATCAATAAAATACAAAAAAAAATTTTTGAGTAACATTTTCATGAAAAACATGAAGAAATTTTGATAAAAACCATAAAAGTAGAAAAAAAAACAGTAGTTTCACAATTTTGGAGAAAAGGACTTGAAAGGATTTCTTGCCATAACTTTTTCTAAGAAATTATGTTCACAATTTCTTGCCATAACTTTTTTAGTGTGAGTTCAAGAATGAACAATAATAATGCATTTTGTTACCCGGCTAACTGCACATATGTCAAAGAAGTTATGTTAGAGGCTAAAATTGTATTTTTTGAGGCTCTAGACTCATTTGGCGGAAATGGGCCAACCCAAAGTTGGCCTATAAAGGTACATGGTCATTTTCATGCTATAAGCTTGGTGAAAGCTGTGTTACCACATTTATGTCAAACATTGATATCTTGAAAAACAATCGGTCTAAAAAAAAGACATCATACGCCTTTGGGATATTTATCTACGGTCCTATGCTCATTATCTTTGTTTATGTTTGTAGTCTTCAATTTTCTTTCCTCAAGGTAAGGTTGGTTACATAACTACTATTCTAATTATATATATAGTAGTGTACGTATAGTCTACTCAATAGTTCTAGTGATGCTACTTGTGGGTACTTTGCCAAGTGTCCGAAAAAACACACGGTCAAGTGGGTGCTTTGCTTTGAGTGTCACCCTAAAACCATTGGCAGAGATTCCCACTTTGTCAAGTGTTGACGGCGGGCACTAGACAAATCTTGACGATGGTAACAACTTTTGGAAAACTCATAGGATTGCTAGCTTTTCATAGAACCTGTTATCAAAACTTTCAAACTTCTGCTTTCAATATGGATAAGAGACTTGCTGCCCTGCCCTAGGAAGAGCGGCTATAAAAAGCTTGCAAAAACACTCTTGCTTGGTTGGAAGGTATGGTAAAGGTAAAGGCTAACGGCTGCCGCTTTGCAAAGATGCCACCTTTTTGGCACTTGGCAAAGAAAGGGCTTTGCCTAGTTCCCTACGCTCGGAAAAGGAAGACTTTGCTGAGTGCTTTTTTCCCTAGTGTTATGCTTCAGACACTCAACAAATCTTGCCTTTGTTGAGTGCTTGAGACAATGCACTTAGCAAAGTCGGGGATTCAGGTAGTGACACCAGGAGGTGACTACAATCATGGACAACAAGCTAATAAGAATCATGCACCCTAACAGATTTGTTGCAAGACATTAATTAACCAACTATGTGTAGTCTGCTGATTTGGCCGAGTGACGCAACACTAGGATGTGATTGGAATCACGGACGACAAGCAGCTAACAAGGGTGATGCACCCCTCTTAAGTTTGTGTTGCAGGACTTCAACCAGCAACATGATTACCGTGGTAGATCGATACTAGTGACGAAGCCAGTGGGGGGTGTGGGGCAACCCAGACTCCAGCCACCCCTCCCCCCTCTCTACCGCCATGGGGAGGTAGAAGAAAGGAAAGGAGGGTCTGGAGGAAGAAGAAGAGGAAGCCAGCCTTGCCTAATGCCATTCCTGGCTTCATCGCTGATAGATACATACACGTCCAAGACACACACCACTGGCAAACAAGGAAAAAAAAGCTAAAATTATGGTAAAAACAAAAGCACGCAGTAGGTAGAATCCGTTTCATGGAGCTTATCAATCACTACTACACAATTGAACTTGCACGATGTTTGCAAAATATTTTCCGTGGAGGTTTTTTGAGAAACTGCCACGGAAAATAGGTGGCCTGGCAGCCCCCTGTCCAAGAGGAAAACCGCCACGGTTAATAGATTAACCGTGATGGTTTTTGTAAAAAAGCCCGCCACCCAAAATCGGCCTATTAACCAAGGCGGATTACTTATAAGGCCCGCCATGGTAAATATCACCGAGGCCCAGGAGCCCAGCCGAAGTCCAAAACAATTCTCCTATCGGACTTATATAAATACCAGAACTTAGGTTTTTCACTCCTTTATCTCTCTCAGACACTCTCTCCCTCTCCCTCACCCCGTCCCCTCTCTCTCCCTCGCGAGATCCGGGGCGCGAGCACGCGGCGTCGCGAGCTCCTTCCAAATGGGCCGGAGCTCCTTCCAAATGGCGGCGGCGCGAGGAGCAGTGGGCGGACGGGCGAGTCGGCTCGTGCATCCTCCGGGCGGGTGGGATCTGGCGGGGCGGCGACGCGTGGATCCCGACGGCGCGGTGATGCGTGGATCCGGGGCCCTCCTCCTCGGTGGGCGGTATCCGTGCGGGCGAAGTGCGGAGGAGGCGTCGGCCCGGCACGGCGGCGCTTCCTTCTCCTCCGGCGGTGGCCAACCTCCTCCCCTCCATGGCGGCGGCGGCGGCGCCATCGCGCTAACGGGCCCAGCCCGCCCGGATCACGGGCCCGTTAGGGTTTCGGATCGGGTTTTTCTTTTAATTTTTTTATTTTTTTATTTACCGTGGGGGGGTTTTTGGGGTCCCAAAACCACCACGGTTAATCCTTCATTTTCGGTGACCCTAGGCTGCGTGGCGGTTTTAAAAACCGTCACGGAAAATAAAAAACCGCCATAGAAGTTCATTTGAGTAGTAGTGAATGACTCCTGTCATCTGGTATAATGGTGATTGTAAAATGCCAAATTCAGTTTTGACTGAAAACTTAGTGTTAAGGAAAACCATCACACCATCCTCATCGCCCATCAACCGGTGATCCCAAGGATCAGCCTGGGCATTCGGTTTAAACCAAAAATTCGGTTCAGTTTTTTCGGTTCTCGAGAAAATTCGGTTTCCAACAACCAAGCACCGATCGGTTTCTCCCCAAACTGAAAACCGACATGTTCAGTTTTGGTTTATTATTTCAGTTTCTCGGTTTAAACCGAACCGACTGATTTACAGAGAAAAGAAGAGGAAACGGCCGACAGAAGAAGAGACATACGAATCAGCAAATCAGCGTTGACGAAAGGGACAACCAAATTAGTAATACACACGAATAATTCACTTCATGGAGGAGCAAGCAAGAAGAAGAGACAAATCAGTAATCCACACGAAGCAAGCAAGAAGAAGAGACAAAGTAGCAAACAAGCGGACTAGCGGATGCACTACATTGGCCGGTCACTAACGACGCATTTCTAACGTCAACATCCTACCATAAAGGGGGTGAAACCATACATTATCATACTCATATACATTTATCACTAATAAATTCCACTTGTAGTGTCTTGTATTTTATTTTGCAGATTTACAATAAAAGCAAGTGGAAAATGTCGACCAAAGTACGCCATCCGGAAAGCGCACAATTGCAAAACTCAAGCCCGAGGAGCAAATCAACCCAAAACATCAAATGCGGGCGAGCAAAGCCCGGCCCACAAGTTTTCGGGGCGGGAGACGACACCCCACCAAGACCCGGGCCGGGCCGAGCCCGGGGGGCGCGCGCCTGACTACCGGTGCGGCCGCACCCTCCCCGAGGCGGTTTTCAGCCCAGCCTCGGGGAGGCGGTTCGTGCACCTTCCAAACGGGGTTTCCGCCCCTAGTTGGTCGGTTTTGCGCACATTAGGAAGGTTTACTGGTCGGTTTTAGTGTAATTTAGCACTTAGGCCCCCCTCCAAGTGTATAAGTAGGCCCCCCTCTCTCCCTCTCTCAACACACACCATTTGGAGCCTCCTCACTTTCTACTCTTCTTCTCCTCTCCTCTCTACTCCTCCACTTCTCTAGTTCTTTTTAGTCTTTAGTAGTATTTGGAGCAAGGCTAAGCTTCATTGGAGAGCTTGTACTTGGGAGAAGGAATATTCGGTATGAATACATTTATGGTTTATCCTCAAGTCTTGATCTCATATGCTTGTGCAATAGAGCTAGAGTATTTACATGTTATATTCTTGACATGTTGTTCTCGACACAATCATGATAGAAGAACTAGACTATAGTTCCTATGTCATGGTTAGTCGTATAGAACTTAGGGCCTAACCATTCATGCCATGTATTTGAGTAGAGTAAGAGTTGTGCTGAGGTGGCGGTTCGTTGTGTCCTTCGGGGCTTGCTCGTGTCCTATTCCGTCCATCCGTAGGGTGGGGGCCATGGGGGACATGAGTAGTGTCCTAGTATGAGGGGCGTGGTGTCCGGATGCCGGGTATCCTTCGAATATGAGTGCATGCCACGGTTGAGGGGTAGGCGGCTTGGTCGTGACAAGCCTTGACCGTCCCCTTGAAATCCCCCACGTTCGTGTGTGCTGTAGGAGTTCGTAAATGCCTTCCTTTAGGGCGGATGCTCCGGGAGGTCTCCCCGTCCATCTCACTCTCAGCCTAAAACTCTAGTCATCTATGTTTGCATGATTATTAACTTGTTCTTTGCACAGCTACTTTAGAATGCCTGCTCCATTTAGGAATATTCTTTATTCTTTATTTTCCTTTTATCCTTGAGGTTGGCCCAAGTGTGTGTCACACTATCTTAAAATATCATTACTTACCCCTGTATTGAGTATTGGTCAACTGCATAGACATGTCGTCTTGTTCATGCCCCTGCTAGAGTCCTACACCATGCCTTCCTTTGGGAAAATATAAATAACGATACCCTGAATATCTCCGGGTGAAATGCTACAACGGTATTTCCGTGCGCTTGCGGACTTGTTCTGTAAATGCTACAGAATGCCACCTGACATCCCGTGGCGATGGTAGCTGGAATGTAACAATTCCGGTGAAGTCGTTGTGGGGAGTCAACCTGTGGTTCCCAGTGCTCTTGCCTTTTTGGCACTTGCGCTTAGGAAACGCAACAAGCATTTCTGGCGCCGTTGCCGGGGAAGGCATTGGTTATAAAGATTCTAGAAAGACATGTTCATAATGATGTGCATGTGTAAGTAGCCATTACTCATGCAGGCTAATCTTTCATGTTTTCTCCTGTTGTGGATGAAGACAGGATAGTGTTCGATTGGTTTGTCCCTGTTGAACAACTACATCGCAGATCCGGAGGCACTCCTAAGGAAGAACCCAACTCATATCAAATCTTCTCCTGCTACTCCGCCGACAAACAAACCAATCACCCTTGCATCATCTC
Source organism: Hyparrhenia diplandra (assembly GCA_015847255.1). Lineage (NCBI taxonomy): Eukaryota > Viridiplantae > Streptophyta > Magnoliopsida > Poales > Poaceae > Hyparrhenia > Hyparrhenia diplandra. The sequence continues at coordinate 316,762 of JADLZK010009250.1, read as the reverse complement.
GTATTCCACTCATGGCCAAGTCGATCCGTGACCACTCCATCCCCTCTTTTGCCAACGTGCCCGTTGGGCCCGCTGTCAACATGGGAACAGAGAACTTTGAGCTCCGGCCTGGCCTAATCAAGATGGTGCAGGCAAACCAATTTTATGGTTTGCCAAGTGAGGACGCAAGTGCACATCTGCAACACTTCCTTGAGCTCAGTGACACCATTGTCATCCAAGGTGTCACACCGTAAGCCATTAGAATCCATTTGTTTCCCTTCTCCATCACGGGAAGGCAAAAACGATGGTTCTATAAAGAGACGGAAGCTGTCAACACGTGGGACAAGTGTTCCACGGCGTTCCTCACTAAATTCTTCCCCATGAGTAAAACTCACACCCTAAGGGAAGAATTGCCAACTTCCAGCCAGAATTCCATGGAACCCATACCGCGGCTTGGGAAAGGCTACAAGAGTACATCCAAGCATGCCCGCACCATGGGATGGAAAAGTGGCTCGTGATCTGAGAACTTCTACAATGGGTTAACACCCATGTCAAAAGAGCACATTGATGCCACTGCTTTGGAGGTGCCTTCCTCTCCCTCACCATCAATAGAGCAAATGGCTCTTATGGAGAAAATAGTGTCCAATCAAGCTTGGGGAGGAAAGTCTTGGCAAACAAGAAGATAGCATGCGGGACCGTGGAGGAGACGGACATGCACCGCTACAATGGATCTCCTATTGAAAGAACTTGACAAGTGTGCCACCGAAGAAGAAGAAAAACTTACGGCCTTTGTCAAGGCCATAAACTCACACGTAACATGTGAAGTCTGTGGCAATGTTGGCCATTCAGGGAACGACGCCTGAAAACCGTAAAGACGTTACTCACATCAACAACGGGTTCCGTCAACAAGGAGACCATAATGGGTGGAACAACCCGGTCGCACCCACAAAACCAAGGAGCTAATTCAAACTCAAGGTACAATTTGAATCCTCTCTCCTTGGAAGACTTGGTCTTAGACCAAGCAAAAATAATTGAAGAACTTTCAAAGAAGTTGATGCTTAATGATAAAATAATTGAAAACATGATTTTCAAAATTAAAAGTTTAACTTCTTCTTATGAAAGACAACCGAGCTTTAATAAAATAATAGAAACCCAATTAGCTCCGGTTTTACTGGCGCTTTTACTGTTTGTCGGTTCGGGAAAAGTTTTGGGGCAACCCAAAATTTCTCTTGAATCTGTTAAAATGGTCTCAACGAGGTCCGATAAGCCTCTATGTCGGGAAGACAAAGAAGTCTCCTACCGAGCCACCACTCATTATCAAGAAGGAGGACCACGGCCGCCCGACAATCACATGCTCAGTTGGCCCACATGTCTTTGAGGATGCCTTCTGCGACCTTGGATCAAGCATAAACATCATGTCCAAGGTAACATATGATGAAATATTAGGTGGACCTTTGTCCCCTGTACATTTTGAACTGCAGATGGCGGACCTATCACTAAGGAAACCGGAGGGAGTAGCTCAGGACGTTATAGTAAAAATCCGAGAAGCATACATCCCGACGGATTTTGTCATCCTAGACATGGGTCACAAATAGAGAGAGCTGCCCCAATCCTTGGGAGACCATTTCTTAACACTACAAATGCAGTTTTGCACGTGGGATCGGGGCATGCTAGCTTCCATATGCGAGGGCCAAACAATGAGATGCCCATTCAATGGGTTCAACAAGCATAAGAATGCTAAAAACAAGCAGCCCAAGAAGGTAAAGCCACAAAGTGTTAAGCGTGCATGGCGGACATAAGGATGACATCCGCATCCACTTCTCCGGATACGGGTAACACTCCGTCAAGCACTAAATGAATGGAGAAGAGTCCTGCTCGTCGGACTTTAAAAGGTGAGCCCTTGCCGAAGGTAAATCGGTAGTTATCTTTTTATTTTACAATAATAATCTCCAAGTAATAACTCCATGATGCTTACGATAAAAATAAATAAATAAGAATAAAATTGTTTACCTCTGTTGGATGAATCTGGTTTATCAATGCATGCTTCCTCTTTCTATTTTGGCATGTCTTGGTTTGGAAGTTTTGGTTATACGTATGATCATACTTCCATAGGCGTTTTGAATTGAGCATGGTGCTTAGGTCAAAAGTCTACCTTGATCGATTAGACATGGAGTCGAAGTCCGGTTATTGAACCTAAAATTGCTAGTGTAGATTTTGGTCGATCATATGGACTAACCCCTGCAGGAATTTATCAAAATCCATAAGGGTAAGTCTTGAAAGATGACAACAGGGTTAACAAAAAAATAATAATAATAATAATAATAATAATAAAAAAAAAAAAAGAGGGGTAGAGAAGAGAAGAAGAAGAGAGGAGATAAACCTTTCAACCCCAAGATTTTGTCCTGTTACTTTGATGACATCAAAAGACAAGCTTGGGGAGCCTCTAACCACGCCACCGGGCACAACTCGGATCATTGCGTGCTCAAGCTAAGCGAGAACCATAAAAAGGTAAGCAAAAGGCTAGCTTGGGGAGGACTCCAAGAAAGGTAACTTGTATCTCACATTTTGATCATATTCTCTATCTTATGAAATGTTGAGTTACGCTAAAAAGACAAATTTCATTCCTATATATGAGCTATGGAAATGTCTAGTTAAACCCCTTTGTTGAAATGATGAATAGTTGCTCGGTCTTATGTTTCACCTGTGCCTAGTTTATAATTCGAATTTCTCTAAAGTTTGGATTTAGTGGCTAAGTCTAAAAAAAATTCATCCCGAAAAAAAAAAAAAAAACCCCGATTCATGTGGGTTGCATAGGCTCTATCTAGTCTAAGTTGTTGCCAAGTATGATATGGTACAAATGGATTTGCTATGACTTCGTTCAAAAGAGAAACTTGACATCCGGAACCTACTTTGAAAGAAAAATAGAAATGATATGGGCTATGCTAAAAAAAAAGAGATGAAAAATGGACAAGTGTCCGAGGGCGAGTAGAGCCCACATCTCTAAAAAAAAAGAAGAAAAAAGAGAGGAAATAAAAGATAAAGTCTAGGGCGAGCGAGCCCACCTCTCCAAAAAAAAAAAGATATATAGCAATAAAGCCCATGCTTTCTCAAAAATAAATATTATCTAAATAAAAACCCGGATAAAAAGTTGATCAAAAGGATGAATGATAAGCACCTCTGTTATAACCGTTCTATCTGGCAACCGCCCAAGGCTTTGAGAAAAGCTAGAAAGCCCCGCTATGATGAAAGGTAATAAAGGGTGGAAAAAAGATGTGCCATTTTATTCAAACTCAAGTAGAAAATCTTATTATAACCCTGGCACTTGTGAAATGTAATCGGCATAGTAGCAACTCCTGATCGACAACCAAGTACTTATCTCTTTTGCTCGAGGACGCGCAAAGGGTAAGCTTGGGGGAGTTTGTTGACGGTCACTAATGACGCATTTTTAACGTCAACATCCTACCATAAAGGGGGTGAAACCATACATTATCATACTCATATACATTTATCACTAATAAATTCCACTTGTAGTGTCTTGTATTTTATTTTGCAGATTTACAATAAAAGCAAGTGGAAAATCGACCAAAGTACGCCATCCGGAAAGCGCACAATTGCAAAACTCAAGCCCGTGGAGCAAATCGACCCAAAACATCAAATCTGGGCGAGCAAAGCCCGGCCCACAACTTTTCAGGGCGGAGACGACACCCCACCAAGACCGGGCCGGGCGAGCCTGGGGCGCGCGCGCACCGGTAGGTGCGGCCGCACCCTCCCCGAGGCGGTTTTCAGCCCAGCCTCCGGGAGGCGGTTCGTGCACCTTCCAACGGGGTTTCCCGCCCTTAGTTGGTCGGTTTTGCGCACATTAGGAAGGTTTACCAGTCGGTTTTGGTGTAATTTAGCACTTAGGCCCCTCCTCCAAGTGTATAAGTAGGCCCCCTCTCTCCCTCTCTCAACACACACCATTTGGAGCCTCCTCACTTTCTACTCTTCTTCTCCTCTCCTCTCTACTCCTCCACTTCTCTAGTTCTTTTAGTCTTTAGTAGTATTTGGAGCAAGGCTAAGCTTCATTGGAGAGCTTGTACTTGGGAGAAGGAATATTCGGTATGAATACATTTATGGTTTATCCTCAAGTCTTGATCTCATATGCTTGTGCAATAGAGCTAGAGTATTTACATGTTATATTCTTGACATGTTGTTCTCGACACAATAATGATAGAAGAACTAGACTATAGTTCCTATGTCGTGGTTAGTCGTATAGAACTTAGGGCCTAACCATTCATGCCATGTATTTGAGTAGAGTAAGAGTTGTGCTGAGGTGGCGGTTCGTTGTGTCCTTCGGGGCTTGCTCGTGTCCTATTCCGTCCATCCGTAGGGTGGGGGCTATGGGGGACATGAGTAGTGTCCTAGTATGAGGACGTGGTGTCCGGATGCCGTGTATCCTTCGAATATGAGTGCATGCCACGGTTGAGGGGGTAGGCGGCTTGGTCGTGACAAGCCTTGACCGTCCCTTGAAATCCCCACGTTCGGTGTGTCTTTGTAGGAGTTCGTAAATGCCTTCCTTTAGGGCGGATGCTCCGGAGGTCTCCCCCCCATCTCACTCTCGACCTAAAACTCTAGTCATCTATGTTTGCATGATTATTAACTTGTTCTTTGCATAGCTACTTTAGAATACCTGCTCCATTTAGGAATATTCTTTATTCTTTATTTTCCTTTTATCCATGAGGTTTGCCCAAGTGTGTGTCACACTATCTTAAAATATCATTACTTACCCCCAGTATTGAGTATTGGTCAACTGCATAGACATGTCGTCTTGTTCATGCCCCCACGCTAGAGTCCTACACCATGCCTTCCTTTGGGAAAATATAAATAACGATACCCCGAATATCTCCTGGGTGAAATGCTACAACGGTATTTCCGTGCGCTTGCGACTTGTTACAGAAATGCTACTGCATGCCACCCGACAACCCGTGGCGATGGTAGCTGGAATGTAACAATTCCGGTGAAGTCGTTGTGGGGAGTCAACCTGTGGTTCCGTGCTCTTGCCTTTTTGGCACTTGCGCTTAGGAAACGCAACAACTAACTACGCTGCATGGCTGCCGCCAGCGGCTTCTTCATGCGATCGCAACCAGCGTCGGTCGGTCAGGCCGACCCCCGTAGCTCGCCGGACTTGCGCGGTCGCGCCCGAACCAGCACTGCTGGCTGCCCGAAAAGCGCCGCTTGGCCGCCGCCAAGGCTTCAAAGGTTAGGGTTAGGGAGTAAGTTAAATTTACACCTAGGTGCATATGCACCCATGCTCGGACCACGGATACGCATTGTGATCCGTGCTAGCACACTTCTCAATGCACACCGCTCGGTGTGTGCTAGCACGGATCACAATGCGCATCCCGCGGGTCCACACGCAGGGTGCATATGCACCTAGGTGGAAAAAAACCGCTTTCGTCTGCGGTACCGGGTGCTGCGTGGTCTATGTGTGAGGGTTGGTGTTGAGATGTTGGACTGGTGGGCCGGCTGGGGTTGGGTGGGAGTATTGGTGGGCGGTGGGCCACAACTTGTGGGCTTGCTGCGCGCGCTGTGCGGACTAGACTGCTCGTTTGCGAAACATAAATCGGTTTCTCGGTGGATCGGTTGCTTTTGACATAAAAACCGAAGCCGAGACCGATGACCGAAGTTCACAGAAATGGAAACCGAAGCCGAACCGAAAAACCGAAAAACCGACATTTCGGTTCAGTTTCGATTCGGTTCGGATCGTTTTCGGTTTTCAGTAAAAATGTGCCCAGGCTGACCCAAGGAGGCACACAAAATTAATGGTCGATTATAGTGCTACAGGGAGTGAACCACACAAGCCTGGCCCGGTGCTGGAAATGGCTGCTAGCACACACACGGTAGCCAAGGTGTGTGTTACGTTGGCCGACCGTTATAAAGGTGGTGGTGGTTCATCTCTAGTGTCTTTCACGAAAGCTTTCCTGTAGGACGTATTTGCATGGACTGTTTCACTCGATTCCTAGGCGTGACACCTCCCAGGGCATGGATGCTTCTCATGTGGCGGCCGGCCGTGGTAGTGTACGCAGCCAGCCACGCAATCCAGATGACAAAAATAAATGAAGAATAAAATAAAAATTAAAAAATCTGGCAAGCATTTTCACCACTCTACAACTGTCAATATCGATTTTGGCAGCGAATAAAGAAGATATTTGAAATGGAACCCTGGCCAAGGTTGCAGCCTGTAGATATGGCACTGGAAGAAATAATATTTAATGTTAGATATGGCACAGGAAGAAATATTTAATATTATTATATAGTGGGGATCCGTGATATCTGGTACAGATAGATATCACATTATTAGATACCAAATATATATATGAAAGAAATCCTAACCCCACCTAACCCAGAGCCTTCCACTTTTGGAAAGCTCCATGTTGGGCTTGACCGCTTGGAAAGATAGTAGAACACCTGAGTAGTTTGCAAGGAACGACTTTGAGATTGTAGGGTTGGGGCTTTTCACAATTTTCCTATCTACTATGCAAATCTATAAAAATGTATCATACACCTTTAGTATATTTACCTACGCTCATTTTCTTTGTTTATATATGTCTCCAATATTCCATTTTCATCACTCAATAACTATTGTCCTAATTATATATAGTAGTGTACGTGTAGTCTACTGATTGTTCCAGTGATGGTACACCAGGATGTGACTGGAATCATGGACGACAAGCGAACAAGGATGATGCACAATAAATTTGTGTTGCAAGATTTTAAGCAGCTATCTGACGACCGTGGTAGATGGATACATACACATTCGAGACATACACCACTTGCAAACAAGGAAAAAAAAGCAAACATTGTGGTCAAAACAAATGGTTGTGATAGGTAATCCTTTCGTTGGAGCTTACTTACTCCTGCCTTCTGGTATCTAACGGTGACGAAAAAAAATGGTGACCTTCAGTTTTGACAGAAAACTTAGGGGATGTTTGGTTCAAAGGACTTTTTTATGTTTAGACTAAAAAAGGTCTAAGTCCCTAGCAAACCAAACATGGTAGGACTTTTTTTACTACTTTTAGCTAAAAGATCCTAGAAGGCTCTCATGGAGTCTTTTTTTAAAGTCCCTAGAACTAAAAAAATCATGGATTATTGAACCAAACAGGGTCTTAGTGCCCATCAGTGATCGATGGAGCTACACCAAACGGTTGATCAGAGTGTTGTAGGAGTGAACCACACAGGTCTGGCCGGGTGCTAGAAACGACGGCTAGTGCACAACACACTCGTTAGCCAAGGTGGGTGGGTGGGTGGGTGGGTGTGTGTTTTACATTTTTTACAACAAGTTTGTGTTACGTTAGCGGGTTGCGAAGGGTGTGGTGACGGAACTCCCCTCCCAACACTCCTAGTGGGGCAACTCGGGGGACTCCCCCCGCCGTCGCTAGGAGTGCCGCCGGCCTCCCTTCCCAGGGCCACCGTCACGGCCTCCCCTGCTCGCGGCGGCGGCGGCTAGCGTGGTGCCCCTAAAAATTGGGAAGTTGTCGCACCTCCCCCTCCTCCTTGCTCTCTCCCCCTCCAACGCCACCCCTACCCTTCTCCGGCGTTCTCCCGGGCGAGGCCGGCTGGCCGGCACGGCGGATCCATGGTCCTTGGGGCCGGATCCGCGAGTTCCACCTCGGGATCCGCTCCTTCCTACTCCGGCAGCGACCTAGGGTGCCGGCGGCCCTCCGTCCGGATTCGCGCCCCCTGTGCGGAGCTAGGCCCCGTGTCCTAGGCGGCGCCGGCCGGCCGGGGTTGGCGGCCTTGGCGCCGGCAGCCCGCCGACCGAACTTGTGCTCCCTAACGTGGCTCTGCGCTACGACGCTGGTCGGGCTAGGCCTCCACGGCGCCGGGGCTGGCGCGTGGGACGACCTAAGCGTCGCGCCGACGACCATCATCGGTGGCCGGCGATCCGCTTCTTCATCGTTCATCTACATGTGGTGGCGGTGCCACCGTGGTGGTGGGGCCGAGGTGACCTATGTTGGACGCGTCCTTCGCGGGTAGTGCGGGCTTGCTTCTGTGTCTCCGTGGTGGTGCTGCAAGCGTGCCGGGCCACCTCATCGGCGCGGGCTTTGCGAAGAAGGGTGCAAGCATCTCTCGCTCGGTTCCGGGGTGAAAGCCCCGTCTAGCTTTGGATGAGCGATGGCGGCGCCTTGGCGTCATGCCCTCCCTGGAGGCATTGCTTTGGAGCCCGACTAAGCGACGATGATGGCGTAGCCACACATTTGGCTTTCCTGGAGGCGTCGTCGAGGAGCTGCGGGTCATCCTACAGGTTGGGGTCAAAAGACTTTGGTGCTCTCTCTAGCGTTGTCGGCGTTGGCGGACGTCGATCCCCTTCATGAAGGCAATGCTTGAGCACTCCTGCAGTCCGCCTCTGCATGGCCGTTCAGGTCCTCTTGCTCGTTCGGGTCGTCTTGTTGTCCCTTTTTGAGCTTCACAGTTATCCTCATCTGGGTATGTTTTGTTGGTGTTCGTTGTAGCCGTAGTCTTGGTCGTTGGTCGTTGGTTCAGGCGGATGTTTTGCCGCCGGTGATCTTTTACGAGCTTGCGTTTCCGGTGTGCGTGTCCTACTGAGGTCGCGGTCATTATGAGCCTGTGTCTCCGGTAGGCGCGTGCTGTCGAGGTCACGGTCGTTACAAGCCTGCGTTTCCGGTGTGAGTGTGCCGCCGAGGTCACGGTCGTCTCCGGCGGATGCTTTGCCGCCGTTGTGGTCGTTGTCTTTCCGGCAGATGCTTTACTGTCGAGGTTGGTCTGGATGGATGCTTTGCCGTTGAAGTGCTAGCGGATGCTTTGCCGCTTCTTATCATCTACGGCTCCGTTCACTATTTGCTACATAGGTGTGGAGTTTTCTTTTATATTAGGTCCAGCATGTGGGGTTGTTAGGTGGAGGGTCCCTCGCCCCTCACGTTTCTTGCTTTTCGTCCGTGTTTCAGGGCTTCGTTGGTAATCCGGGCGATTCCATTGTATTATCTATGTGTAGGTCTATTGACCATTCTTTTTTTGTTTAATGAAAAACGAACTATATGTATCCCCAGTCTCAAAAAAAAAAAGGTGTGTGTTACGATGGCCGACCGTTATAAAGATGGTGGTGGTTATCCCTAGTCTCTTTCGTGGAAGCTTCCTATTCGTACTTGCAGGGGCTGTTATACACTCGATTCCTGGGTGCGGAGCATGCATGCATGTGGCGGCCGTGGTAGCGTACGTAGCTTATGGATGCGCATCCCCTCGCTAGTTTCAGAAAAAACTAAAGGTGCTAGGAACAGGGGTTATCCAGCCAGCCACGTCGTGGTTTCGAAGGATAAAAATAAATGAAGAATAAAATGATAAGCATTTTTACCGCTCTACAAATGTCAATCGATTTTGGCAGTGATTAAAGAAGAGAATTGAAATGGAACCAGGGCCAAGGCTGCAGCCTAGATATGGCAGTGGAAAAGACATTTAATATTAGATATGGCAGTGAAAGATTTAATATTGGTATATAGTGGGCTGGTACAGATAGATTTCATATTATTAAATACCAAATATATGTGTGAAAGAAAGTCTAACCCCACCTAACCCAAACACCTTCCGTTTTTGCTTACAAAAGGGAGCGGGCCTCCGGCCTGCGCCCACTCTAACCTTTTTCTCTTCTCTCTCTAAATATTAGTATACAGTGAGCTGGTATAGATAGATATTATTATTAAATACCAAATATATTTTTAAAAGAAAGTCTAGCCCCACCTAACCCAAACGCCTTCTGCTTTTGCATACAAAAAGGAGTGGAGCCACCGGCCTGCGCCCACTCTAACCATTTTCTCCTCTCTCTCTCTCCACCACCAGTGACACTAGTCCACAATCCTTTGACTGTGTTGCTATCACTCGGATTTTAGAGCCTAGCTTTGGGATCTGCGAAATCCTTGAGAGGATCTTAGAGCCTAGCTTTGACTGTGTTGCTGATCTTGTAGCCTAGTTTTGGGATCTGTGAAATTCTCGAGAGGATCTCTGCAGATCGATCGAGAATTCCAAGCAGCAATCAGCAGGTTTGTGGCCTGCTTTCGATCTGTTGCTAGCTCCTGGGTTTGTGCGATCTGTGGATCGCGTGTGACAGATCTGAATGGATGGGTCAGGTCGTCATCGTCTGCCACTGTATGGCTATGATCCATACACGAACTCGTTTGTGCTATTGCCGCCCGACTATGGATACGGATATGGTGTAGGGTATGGCTGGAATCCTCCATACCAACATCAAGGCCATATGCAGAACTTGCCTCCTTATTCCACCAGCTCCTCACTTCCATTAGGTGCTGCTTTTTTTATTTTAAATGAAAAAGAATTTTATTTCATCCCTTTCTTTTTGCGAGGAATTGTATTTCTTCGTTCCCTATGCAAGTAGTTGTTTGATCGATCTATGGGGAGCGAGTATTGCCATGCCTTTAGCTTTCACTTTTTTGGGGTTATTTTCGATGCAGCCTAGTGTGCTTATATATGCATGCGACCATCAAGAAGTTTGTTGACTGATCTAGGTCATCGATCTGGTTGTGACGAACGCAGGTCGTCGTCGTCCACTGGCAGCAGCGGGACAAAGAGGAAGAGGAAGGGGTCGTGGTCGTCACCGCCGCTTGAACCAGCCACGCCAGCACGGTGGCCCTGGACTGCTAGGCTCCAACCCTTCAAGCCAGCGACCACCTCGGCTGCCCCCTCCAAGGAGAAGTGCGCCTGGCGAGCCAAGTTCATCAAGACAGCCACCTGCGCAAGTGCAGCCTCCACCAGTTCCTGTTCCTCTTCCTCCAGAGAACATGGACCCGACTCCTCCTCCACCACCAGCTGCTTCTTCATCGTCATCGTCCCCAAGCTCCCATGCGATGACTCCTTCCGTTTCAGATCCGGTGAAAGATTCTCATACCGGCGTCGATGTGAACATGACTGCTGCTGCTGCTAAGACGGATGATTCCCAAGATGATGTGGTAGTAGGCTTGAGTGGCAGCAGCACAGCCGCCACAGACAAGAAGAGATTGCTGGCGCCACTTGATCCACCAGCACCACCCGTGAAAAATTCTGGTGTCGATGTGAGCATGGCTCGCAGGAATGATGGTGACCAGGGTGATGTGCTGGGTTTGAACCTCTTCATGGCCAAGAAAAGGCTGCTTTCAACAAAGGCCTCGTCTTTGGCCGCAGAGGAAGAAGAGGCTAAGAGGGCCGCCGCTAGGAACAAGAAGACTCGCCTTGCCTGGGGTCAGGGCCTTGCAAAATTTGAGAATCGGTACAAGAAGGATGATGAGAATACACATAAACTTGTAACTCATGATGGAGCCACTGGTTTACCGCCTGCTTCATCTCATGGATCAAATCCGCCACCTGCAGGTGAAGCCATACAAACTAAAATCCTACCTGCAGTATATATGACAATGATCTCTATGCTATATATATGCTTGTCTGTGGAAATGGTGTTTCTGCGCTTAACAAATCCCTTTGGTTTCCCTCCTGCTGTCTGTATACCTGTAGGCAGCAAAGGTCATGGTGGCAATAACAGCTTGGACGACGACATGGCTGAAATGAGGGTTTCCCAAGTTACTCCGTCGTTCTCCAAGGGGAGTAGTCGTCCACTAACAGGTGACCACACATGTAAACTTGCCGGTAGGAGTAATATATAGCACCTGATGATCTATACTGGCCAGTCATGTTTTTATGACTTTTATTTATGATATGAAATTGTTGTGAATTTCTGTCTACAGGAGACCTCGACGATCTTGGGAAGAATGGAAGCATAAGCAGATCGACTGAATCCCCTGCTGATAAAGTGCCGGCAGGTTTATCTGGCAAACATAGCCCCTCATCACCTGCAGGTGATGATCTCCCGGTGCTTCGTCCATATATATATGTCTATACATTCTAGGAAGGGGATGACTGATGCTGGAATATTAGTATATCTTTACATAGACAACTATCACATGTCAACATTTGCATGACATTGATCTCTATGCTATGCTTGTCCGTAGAAATTGTGTTTCTGTGCTTAACCAAATCCCTTTGCTTTCCCTCCTGTGTACTTGTAGGAAGCAAAGGTCATGGTGACAATAGCTTGGACGACGACATGGCCGAAATGAGGGTTTCCCAAGTTACTACTACTACGCCCGCATTGTTCTCCAAGGGGACTAGTAGTCGTCCACTAACAGGTGACTACACATGTAAACTTGCCGGTATATAATATATAACACCTGATGAAATCTAGACTGGACAGTCATGTTTCTATGATTTTTATTTATGATATGTAATTGCTGTGAATTTCTATCTGCAGGAGACCTCGGCGATCTTGGCAAGAATGGAAGCATAAGCAGATCGACTGAATCACCTGCTGATGAAGTGCCGGCAGGTTTCTCTGGCAAACATAGCCCCTCATCACCTGCAGGTGATGATCTCGCGGTGGTTCGTCCATATATATATGTCTATACATTCTAGGAAGGGGATGACTGATGTTGGAATATTAGTATATCTTTACATTATATAGAACAAAATCTCGGTTCGAAAAATCCGAAATTTCTGAAATTTCCGTTTACTGGTCGGGTCCGATATTTTTAATTTATCGTCCGGAAGTTTCAAAATTTTAGAATCTGTCCATCATATAGACCCCAAAGCCCGCCCATTTAATCCATGCTTCATTTTTTCTCCTCTTCTCTTCTAGGTTCAAGTTGCCACCGCCGTAACACACTCGCACACTCCAACCGTGTCGTTGGCTTGCTCATTGAATAGGCAATTGATAATATGTTTTATTTAGTTTTTTGTGTTAAATGGGTTAGAAATGATCTATGTGTTTCCTGAATAAAATGAGTTATTTTTAACTTTTATCCGAAATTTTATTTCTATCGCCGATAAATTTCCGATTATCCGATATTCTCGTTGTTTATCGCTGGCCACCGAGATTTTTAAAATATCGGTAGAGAAAACACAAACACAGATATAGACAACTATCACATGTCAACATTTGCGAACTAAAATCCTATCTGTATATATGATATTGATCTCTATGCTATGCTTGTCCGTACAAATTGTGTCTTTGTGCTTAACAAATCCCTTTGCTTTCCCTCCTGTGTACCTGTAGGAAGCAAAGGTCATGGTGATAATAACAGCTTGGACGACATGGTCGAAATGAGGGTTTCCCAAGTTACTACTGCGCCTGCATTGTTCCCCAAGGGATCTAGTCGTCCAGTAACAAGTATACATGCCGGTATATAACACCTGACCTCTATGCTGGCTAGGCATGTTTTTTTATGATTTTTATTTATGAAATTGCTATGAATTTCCATCTGCAGGAGACCTCGGCGATCATGGAAAGAATGGAAGCATAAGCAGCTTAACTGAATCCCCTGCTGATGAAGTGCCGGCAGGTTTCTCTGGCAAACATAGCCCCTCACCTGCAGGTGATGGTCTCCCGGTGGTTCGTCCATATATATATACATTCTAGGAAGGGTGACTGATGCTGGAATATTATATATCTTTACATTATATAGACATCTATCACATGTCAACATTTGCGAACTAATAAATAAATGTCATAACCATACTGCACCAAAGAGTCTGATCAAAACACTAATTCTCCTTAGGTTTTCTTAAATGTATGTGAATCTGAATACCTATATTAATTGCCTACTTTTGAACTTCTGTTCAAGCTTTTCCTCATGCTTTCTGTATTGCGGTACTATTCTCTACAGCTTGGTAGCTTTTGAAGGTGAATAGTTTTATATTGTTGTAATTACCTCAGGAGTTGTTGCAAGCTTGTGTATTTTCGAGTCCATTCTTATTGATAAACCCTTTTTTGTTCCTGAGGAATTGTTATCTATTTGGAGTATGCATGCTTATTTAGTGATCAAGTTTGTGTAATCTGTTTCGACATATCCATAATCATACCATGCATGAATGTTAGCAATGAAAAGCACTTAAGATTCATGACATAAATAGATGTTATAACTGTATACCATAACAACTATAACACTGACTTTGCTTGCTCTTGTTGTTTTTTTTTTCGAAACAAAGATGCGGGTATATGTGGATATATACCTATATATATTGGTTAATTTTGCCTTAGGAATTATATGATGGTTTTGTACTATACAGTTTTATGTTTTACTATTCCCTGTAATATGTTTTTTGAGGTGAAAGCCACAAACCTATGCAATATTGCATTTGCTTTTGTTCCATGAAAATTGACCTATAATATTATACTTCCCAGTATATAGCTACTGCCCTGATATATGTTTATGAGCTCACCAAATTACTGTAATTTCTATTTCTACCTGTAGGAGGCATTCTATTTCGTGGAAGTATCTCCCCTAAAGTGTCTGCTCTCCCCCAAAGGTAGCCCGCCACCAGGTGACTGATTTGTACACTTTCAACTAATTCATATAATATAACACCTCGACCAGATGTTTCTGTGATTACCAACATTTTTTGTGTGATTTTTCAGCTGCAGTGGACAACAACATTAACAGTTCTTCAAGCATGACGGCAATTGCAGTGACTGAGCCTGCTTCTTCCTCTCAGGGAAATGATGCACCACCAGCAGGTAACTGGACCTTTTGACTTTCAAGTCAAAAAGCTAATTTGTCATATTAACTATGCGTTTGTGACAGTGATAATGCATGAACTGTAGAGGTGTTTAATACAGTACACATCACCACATAATCTTTTTTGCTCGCCCTTTTATTTTTGGGTGTGGATACCTAGAAAAAATTATTGGTTCTCCCGTTGGGATCCTTGTGCTTCCTCCAGTTTTGTCTGCTTATTTTTTGCATGTGTTCCTGGATGTGGACATTTTTTTTATGAAGTGATGGAGCTCTGCAATCACATGTTTTATTTCTATTAGTTGATACATCCTCCATAGGAGATGGCTGAAGCCAGAAAATATATGTACCCCCATTATCTAACAGTTATCACATGTCAACATTTGTTAACTAATAAATAAATGTTATAACCATATTGCACCACAGAGATTGATTGAAACACCGATTCTGCTTGCCAGTTGATTTTTTTTAATATATGCGGCGTTGTTTTTTCTATCATGCAGTCTGTCACCAGATGATGTAAATCTGTCAGTATATATAGCATGCATGTAGGTAGTCCAGATATGTATGTGATGATCAAGTTTGCTTATTCTTTTTTTTTTTCGAAAGCATGCATTGTGCACGTACTGCATTAAGGGAAATCAGAGTTATTGATTACATCCGACTTACCGTTAGGCGAGATGCCATCAAGTAAGAAGGTCACACACGACACAAGTCGCCAGCTCGAACGGCGCAGCAAGCTAGGATGTACTAAGTCTGGTTAACTAGTTGTGCGACTAAGGAAAAGTGTGCGGGTCCGCATCACAACTCGTCGTCCTGCTCAACGAAAGCGCCTACCTGCATCAGCGGGAAGAGTTCCTGGACTGTGAGCTCCTATGGGGAGGACAGTTCGGACGTGAAGTGGTCGTGGAAGCGGGCTGCCAGGGTTGGTTCCGGGGAGTTTGACGGATCCTCCGCTCTCTTTCCGTTCCACTTGTTGAGGAGCACTCTGCAGGCTTAGCGTTCCGGACGAGGGTCCCTATACACGGACTTCTTCGCGAGCCGAGCGCTACGGCGGATGGAGTGGTCGCCGAGGACAAGGTGGGATGCACGCTGACGGGGAGGCAAACACAAAAGAGGCTCCTTGATGGGGATGATGAGGGAACCCAGGAAGGCGATGACTGAAGCGGCGGTGGGTGGCGCAACGACTGGAGGCACGTCAGTGCTCGGAGCGGACATGCGGACTGTCGTCCCCACTATAGCTGTGGTGTCCGAGACGACCTTGGGCGCGGGAGGTCGAGGTGTGGAAGCACCGTCCCCATAGGCCGTCTCATCCATCATTGCTGGGGTATCCTAGTTGGGAGCAGGGGACGACAACTAGAGCTGGGGGCTGAAGTCCATGGAGTCTCCCGCCTCAGTCTCCACAAGGTCACTCCCTCGGAGAACATCCAACTCGACGGCATCCGCGGGCCGCTGTAGCTCCGCGAGCACAAGGTCAGCCCACCAATCGCAGGGAGGCGACTATAGCTCGGACTGTGGAGGCAGGGGTGGCACCGCGATGGACGGATGCGTGGCAAGGGAGCCCACGAGCTCATCAGTCATCGGGTCCACTCGAGCAGGGGGGAACGACGCCCACAAGAAGGTCGAGCGCGAGCGGGTCTTCAGGTGTGTCGTCATTGCCGACCTACAGCGAAGGCCTGACGCCAATCCCCAGCCAGGTCCGGGCCGAAGTCGAGGGGATCGGACAGAGGATCTTCCCGATGAGGTGGGGAGGTGCCGGCGACCCGGCCGCCCCTAGGGATGCCATGCCCCGGACACGGTCATCGACAACAAGGCGGTCTTGAGCACATCCTAGACATGGCATCGAGGCTCCAGCGCCCCCGCTCCCGAGGATCTGCCGTGGTGGGAGGCGACGCCTATGCTCGCAGTTCCTCGCCTGCCCCTTGGGCTGAGGCAGATGAGGCAGCGGGGCGGGGCGGAGCAACGGGTGGCGATGTGGTCCCCGGCTAGCAATTGAAGCATAGCCCGACGAGGGATGGCGGCACAGCCGCCGACGACGAGGGGTGGGCAAGGCACGGCGTCGTCCCATGCCGGTGCCTTTGGATGAGAGTGACGCCGTCGCCGTCGACGGGGTGCGCCGACGGCATAGGAGGGCCCCCGGTGGGACCGTGCTCGCAACGACGGCGACGACGGCGGTCACCTGAAGGCGGAGGTCGGCAATGGTGCCCCAATCGTTGGAGAGCAGTGGCGCGCGTGGCAGGCTATCGGCCTAGCCTGCGTGTGGCCGGCACCCTAGGCATAGGAAGAGGGAGCACCATATGGGCATCGACGGAGTCAGTGGAAGGTCGACGGCGACGGCGACGCCGCTTGCGCCTGGGCTAGTAGTACCCGGCGCCAGGGGCAGCGTTCGTGCTGGCAGAGGTAGGGGGCTTCACCGGTCCCTCCGTGTGGCCCATGACAGAGTCCAGGAATGCCCCCGGCGAGGAGGGGATAGACAAGCGCACCACACGGTGGTGGGGGGCCTCCAGCTCGACAAACATGTCTTGTCCGAGCATTCGGAGAAAGAGCCGTCAATCCACCACATACCCTTGGGTCTCCCAATAGAGGGGACAGGGGTGGTGGTAGGCGCCGACGAGGTCGGAGCAGCATCGGGAGCCGGAGCCACCGAAGCAGCCGAGGGTGACCGAGGCGTCGACGGGGTCGGAGCGGAAGGCCGCACGAGCACAACCTCTGCCCCCACCAACAACAAAGTCTCAATCCGAGCCGACCGAGTAGCGCCACCCGCTGCTCTAGGCAAGCTCGGCGAGGAGCTGTCCGCGGGCAGCAGTAGCCGCGGGCTGGAATTGGCCTGCACATGGACAGCGGCCAGCAGTAGCCGCGGGCTGGAATCGGCCTGCTGTGTCAACGGCGGCTCGAGGTGGCTGGATGCCGTTGGCGAGGCCACCACGACCCTGTCCATCCACGTAGGGGCAGTGGAGGTTGCTGGTGGCGGCGACATTTCCCTAGGACCCGTCACTGAAGAGGCCGCAGACTCGATGCGGGGCATCGTCTCGAAGTCGGGTCTTTGCGCAGGGGCAGCTGCCGGCGTTCCCACCTCCACTCCGAGTGGTGCCCCCGTGTGGGGCGTCAACACTAGAAGCACGCCGGAGGCCGCTACGGCACCGGGGCCATCTCACCATCTTCCGAGGCGACAACGACCGGGGCGACATCGCCCGTCGGGCAGGCCCCCGCAGCGGGCCCTGGACCGCAACGACGGCGGCGCGGCTATGGGTGCGGAGGCCCCCATCGGAACGACGACGATGTCGGGGCTAGGCGGCACACGAGGCACCATGCCTCCGCTGAGCCGACCGAAGGGGAGACGGTCGCTCTCCAGGCCGGCTCGGCGAGGGGGGGGGGGCGCCCGGGGCGGGTAGCCCCGCGGGGACTGACCCCGTCCCGTCGCCCGACCGGCCTCCAGGGGAGAGGAGGCGGGGGAATGGCGCCCGCCACCGGCCTCGGCCGGGGCCGGAGGTGAAGGCGGCGCGAAGCCCCCCCGGCACGCGAGCCCGGGGCCGAGGAGGTGGGGAGAAACGAGCATGGGCGGGGACGGCCGATGGATCCGGACCAGGGGGGTGGGGGACGGGGGGGGCTGGGGTGGGGGATGGCGGCGGTGGGGAGGGGCCAGTGGGTGGGGAACGGGCAACGGCTCTATTCGAGCCCCTAAAGTTTGCTTATTCTGGTTGGATATCCATAATCGTACCATACATGGCTCCTTAACTATCCGAAATGAAGAGCTTAAGATTCATGAAATAAATAGATGTTATAACTGTACACAACAACAACTCTAATAATGATTTTTCTTGCTCTTGTATACTTTAATATGTTTCTTGAAACAACAATGCTGGTATGTGGATACCAATATAGATTAATTATACCTTAATAAAGTTTATGCCGGTTTTGTCCTGTTTTATGTCTATTATTCTCAACATTTTCCTTGAGGTGATCACAAACCTATGCAGTTGCATTTCGTTTTAGCTATGCAAAACATTACATAAATCATTACTGTTTTTCTATGAGCATATATGTTTTACATGTGAAAGAAAGTAAATGAAAGTACATCGTCTCTGCTCCGCCGTTAGAGCCGGCGCCTTGTGTTTGTGTTTCACCCATTTTGACCTTTTGCATCTCACTATCGGCTAATGTGGGGTCTGTAATAACTCTACTTTCTCTTAATGCAATACGTGCATAAGCATGCTTTCGAAAAAAATATGTTAGTTTGTTAAGCTTTCAGTTTTTGTTTCAGTTCTGTTGTGGTACATAAATCATTACTATTTCTGCTACTTTTATTAATTCCATATATTGAATTTCAAACCATGTATATACACAATCATTGTTTTCTTTAATTTATTCTTTCCTGATATCCTGTTTTGAAGCAGATGAAAGTGTTGAAGATATTCCACGAAGAAAGGAAAAAGTTATTGTTAAAATGGTTAGGCCTAGGCGGATTATTAAGAACATGAATGTTTTCTCTGATGAGGAGCCAGAAACTAATGAAAGGATGAATGCCGAGGCAGAAGTTTTAGTAGGCGAATCGAATTATGTGTCATCTCCACTTGGAATGAGATCTAGTCAAGCTGGTTGTTTGACCATCTCCAACACTGAGGCACCAGTGTTGGATAATTTCAATGATGACAACAGTTCTAATGAGGCAGGAAACTGTGTGGTTGGTGGGTCATGTGGACAGGACACTCTGAAAATAATGTTTTATCCAGACGAGAGTAGTGCCAAGCTAGCAAATAGTGCCATGCAATGGAAAGCAACAGAAAATAAGCTGGCTAGCTCAAATATTGATGATGGTAGAATGGCCCCATCGGATATGGAAAACCCTAATAGCAAAGACCACCCCAGCAATACCTCTGATCCAGCTGCTATGTTAAGAGGTCCGGCATTTGTAAAACATATGATGGAATATGATCAAGCAATGGAGAAGGAGGAACATGAAAGAAATGACAGCAGTCCATGCGTTGCCACTAATGCTTCTTTAGTAAGGGATGATGGTCTTATACAGCAACTGAGGGCTTCAGAAGCAAGAAACTCAGAAAATAATGATGCTAAGGTCAAAAGCTTGGAGGAAAATCCTGTGCAAAGTGTTGCTTCAACACAGTGCAATAGTATTCAATTGAGTGGCAGTGTGACTTCTCAGAAGGGCAAAGGTATTATGCCAAGTCCTGAAGTGAATGATCTCAATGAACCTGCTATTCAGATCTCAAATGAAGCACCAAAAACTGACCATCTGCCATCAAGTTCTGGTCATGCTGCCTTGGACATAGTTGATGCAAACTCTTCTTACATTGCAATGGATATAGATCTGAATATACCTCTTGATGTGACACCACCAGATGCTGTGAGCATAGTAGACCTGGGGAACAGCAGTAGCGATAGCGAGGCAACAGATTCTGATTCAACAATGGATATAAGTCCCTCACAGACTACTACTGCTACTGTAACTCAAACTGGTCAGCAGCAGCCTGCTAATCAACCTGGCTCTATGATGCTTTTTGGTCGAGTCGTCTATCAAGCACCATCCTCCGGGACAACAAACCAAACTCCCAATCAGAGAAACCAGACTGTTGTCCCCTCAAGCAACATGCCGTTTAATCCAGTGGATTCTGTGACAAGGCAAGGAGGCCGTGGCCAAGCATATCCTTCATGGGCTACTAGTACTAGCGTTTGGAGAGGTGGTGTCCCAAACAACCAGCTGGGCCAACAAGCAGTGTTGTCAAACAGGATGCTTTACGGTGGCTCGACTAATGGTGCTTCATCTTCTTCAGTAGCTTCGCCACTCCAGCCTGGGACTGGGAGCCGTGCCCTGGTCAACATGGTGAACCAGCAGAGACAACAGGCTCTGGCAAACATCACTCCATACAACATAATGAGGAGTGGCGTACCTGCAGTGCCCGCCTCTCCTCATCTGATACAAGGAAGCAGCACTGCTGGTCCTGCCGGTATCGCCGTTAACTTCAGTGCCTACAATTCGGTTCCACAGCAGTGGCAGTACCCTGTCATTGATACTAGTATTAGACTGGTGGTTGGCTTACCCCCTTTCTACTACCCTGGTTCCACTGCAAACCCGGGTCCTGCTACAGCTGCTAATACTATACTATCTATTGGAACAAATAATGGAGAAGGCGCATCAACAAGCATTGTTAGGTAAACACATAACTCAAACTAACGGAGTTCTCTCTCTCTCTCTATCTCTATCCGTCTTTGTGTGTAACACTGTTTCTTTGGTGCTATTGTTAGGGCTCCTGTTAATACCATGTTATCTCTTGGAACAAACAATGGAGAAGGTGCATCAACAAGCAACACTGCTAGGTAAACAGACAACCCAAACTATAACGGAGTTCTCTCTTTGTGTCTCTCTACTATCTGTCAGTCTGCGTGTGTAACGATGTTTCTTTGGTATTATTGTTGTTAGGGCTCCACCAGCAGCAGGTAGAGGAAGAGGCAGAGGGAGAGGGAGAGGCGGTCCTAATTCATGGCTCTCACTCCACCGAGGTAATCAAGAATAGAGTGCAAGCAGGAAGCAACCATCATGTGGCCACCAATGCTCTTATGGAGGGCTGCTTGTGGGCATCGTCGATGAGTCATCGGTTTTATGCTATTGCTACTTTGGCTACTACTGCAGAATTATCGTACTTTGGTTGTTTAAGTCAGTTGCTGTGCTCTCTCGGTGGGAGCTGGAACCCGTATTTCCTACCCCCTTGTTTTCGTTTTACCGCTTTGCTGAAACTTGATTCCGTCGGATAATACTTGGTTTTAAATTTCCCTTTTCTAGTAGTCCAAACAACTATGTCTCTGTTGGCTGGTGATGAAATAATGACATTGGTTTGACAGTAAAGTTAATTGGTGTATATGCATGAAGCCTATGTGATTGTATGTTCTTGTTTACACAATCCAGCTTGCAAAATATGGTTTTCTTAGCTCGCTTGATGTCCTCTTTTAATCAAGAAAGTGCACATGTAGACTAGATTGGTAGGCAAATGCATGATGAATTTATCCTGTGATTGATCATTGATATATATTGATTTTATAGGGTTTCCATTTTTTTCAAAATGCGAGATTTTTTGTACTGTTTGCATATGCGCTGCACAGTAGGTTACATAGATAGGAATTTGCTAACATGCATACGGAATCTTTGCAAATCTGCTGTTTGATATTTGCAACACATAAGATTACATGGAAAACAGAATGCCATGTGTTGGACTGTTGACTGGAGTTAATGTATGAAGCCTGATAATTTACATGCATCTACTGTGGTTCATAATTATGAATAAACTAGCTGTTCATAATTATGAATAAACAGGGCAGATCTATATATGTAGTTTGGGAACTCAATTGTAGAAGCCTTGATGGAAAACCGAAAAAAAAATTTGAACTAGACATGTAATTTAAGATGACCTGGGCAGTGGTGTGTAGAAGAGTTGTGATAACAATTGATGTCACCATTGTCTCTTGGGTTCTTTAATTATCAAAGTCAATCGATATGACCTAGTATGTTCAGGCTATGTAGGTTGGAGGGTTCTATTTCTATGAAATAGATTTCGACAGTGAGTCTAACAAAGAAGACACTTGCATATATGTAAAAACAAAGGATGCCAAATACAAGAAATTTTTGGCAAATATATTTACTCTGTACTACACAAACCGGTTACAGTCTGGAGCTTCTCGGGTAACTCACGTCTGCCAGAAAATTTTGAACCACTTGATCTTCTTTTCATGGCCTTCAATTACTCCACCGTACCACTTATTACGGAAGACATATGTATCATCGTCTAACTGGTTTGAAAGAAAGAGGCGGAGTAATTTTGTTTTTGAGTGCAAGAGGCGGAGTAATTACTCCACCGCTCTTTTTTTTTTTAGATTACACAGTATAACGCATACATTCAACACGCACACATACTCACCCCTATGAACACACGTACGCAAACCCTACCCCTATGAGCACCTTCGAAGGACTGAGCCGATCTTGAAGTTCACGAAGTCACACAGGCGCCTCGCTGTCGACGGGAACGTCGCCTACCACTTAATGTGCAGCGCCGGAAAATCCTGAAACAAACCTAGGATAAAGTGTCGCACCCAGGATTTGAACCCTGGGTGGGAGCCCCACAACCAATGGCCTTTGCCATTGCGCTGTGAACCCCTTGACAATTACTCCACCGCTCTTGACGCCCCCTCTGAATGTCACTTGATTTTAGAGGCCCATACTAGTTTTGGCCCAATTTGAGGAAAAAAAAACCCTCTATAAAGCAACACAATGCAAGTACTACATTGGTTTCCAATAGGATAAGACCATTTCTAGTCCCTAGAAAATAGGGGTACATGGTCGATTTAGGTATATCCAACATACGCTCGTCGTTTTGCATCTACTAACCCCCAATTTTATCCTTTCCAATCCATTTCTGTTGTTGGTTGCATCTCTCCGTGAGATTCATTGGCGTTCAAGGTAGCCTAGTTGATCCTAGAACAACCCTAGGTGTGCTCATGAGTGAGGAGCAGCCCATGAGAGGCCATCTTAGAGGTCATTTGGGCACTGGGAAGGTCCTGGGGCATCCATGGAGTTTGGTCCTAGGGCATCCATGCGATGGCGTTTTTTTTCATTTACTATGGCGGTTTTTGAGATGGCCACCAACAAAAGATCATGGTTCATCATCAATTAACCGCGGCGGTTTCTAACACCCTAAAAACTGCCACGGTTAATCAGAAAAAATAATAAAAAATGTCGTGGGGGTGGTGCTCGTTGCTGGATCCACCGGTGCCGGATCTAGGGCCATGTCACCGCTGGATCCACACAGATCCACACCGTGGGGGTCGAGCTCACGGCTGAATCCACGTCGTGGGGTGGAGGAGCCGGCCCCGCCAGTGGATGCCAGCACCGCCGGTGGAGGACTCGCCGCTGCCCCGAAGCATCGCCACGCGCCACCGCCCTGCAGTGACGCCTTGCAAAGCCGCCGCCACGGCACCGCCACCCCCACCACCGAGCAAGAAAGAGGGAGATGGGAGGGAAGGGGAGCAAGAAAGAGGGAGATGGAGAAGTGGAGATGGAGACGGCCGCCGGTAGAGGGCTGAGGGGAGGAAGAGGAGTTGCGGAGGGTCTCGGTCGCGGGCAAGAGGAAGTGCGGCGCTCAGAGAAGTGAGTGCGGGTGTAGGAGCGCGTGAGTGCAAAGAAACCCTAGGCTGGTTTGGGCCGCTCAGTTGCGAAGTGGGCTAAGTGTCTGGCCTCATCTACCATGACAGTTTTTTTACAATAACTAACACGGTTAATTGATTTACCATGGTGATTAAAAAAACCACCACGGTTAATCAAAAAGAACTGCCACGTTTAATCGAGACATTAACCGTGGTGTTTTTTTTTAAAAAAAGCACCATAGTTAATAAAAGCTAAGTGTCTTGTAAAAGATTTTATGTAGAAGTGAGGGGATCCATACGAGGGACTCCGATGAGGACTACGGGAAACATTAATTTCTCGATACCTTAAGAAAAATGATCTCACTTGTAGTTCCACTTCTCTAGCTCATTTAAGCTTCCACCATGGCATTGCTTTCTGATTATGCCCTTACCTATACTCGTCTATCTTGCTAGGTCAGTTGATAGAATCAAAATCATTTTTTTTAGATAATGGATATCAAATCCGGCCTCTACATCTAGAGACATACACAGCCAAAAGTTACAAAAAGAGAGAAAAAAATAAAAGAGAGAAAAGTCAAAGTCTTATACATCGACCAGGACAATACAGCAAAACGATATAAATGCTTTGACCCTCTATTTTGATCAACGAGAGGGCTTCCTTGGCTTGCTCTTCACGCCGCAGCTGAGTCTCGAATGCCGTACTGCAGGGGCTCAAGAAGGCTTTCGCAAGGAAGGAAATTACAGCAACGCCTCCAAGGGGGAATATGACGCCGACTCGTCATCGCCGCCGCCCGTGAGCCACCAGGGCGGGGTTTTCACCCATAATCCAAGTTCCCGTAAAAGCACATCCAAGCCGAACCTGCAGACGATGATATGCCGGAGATGATCGGTAGAGTCTTCACCAACTGCAGTGAGGCAACCTTTGATGTGGACGGCAGGTGATCTGAGCACGGCATCCTTTGATGTGGACGCCGGCCGCCTTTGCGGTCGCTGCGGAGCAGCGTGGTCGGCGCTCGGGGTCTAAATGCGACCCCTAGACGCCGCCATTCGCCGTTGCAATAGGGCCCCTCCGGCCAACGCATTATTGGTGGGCGCCGACGGCCGGCGGAGGGGGTCACCCTGCCCCCGAGTCCAGATCTGGGGTCAACCACCCGCCGGGTCCCTCCCCGTCCATTGCGGGAGAGGGGCCGGTCGGCCGAGTCGTGCCCGACCACGGCACGGAGGGCTCGCGAGTTGGAAATCCGCGACGAGCCCGCACGACCGCCGCCGCCGCCCGGCGTCGCCGTTCCAGGGCCGGATTCGGGGCGGGAGCGCGGATTCGCGCTCCTGGCCCCCAGCTAGCACGCCGCCATCGCCGGTGGCCGGCCTAGATGCGGCCGGTCGTCACCGGGGCCGGTGGTCGACGGAGCCGAGGCTCCCTCGCACCACGGCGCCCGCCCACCGCCGGATCAAGGCCGGAAATCGCCGGTTCCGGTGGCGGAGGGCATGGATCCATGCTCCCAAGCCCGCTGCTCGTCGCCGGCCATCGTCATCTTCAGCGCCCGACTTTTGTTCACGGGAGAGGAGGGGGGAGAGAGGGGGTGGGAGTGTGTTTGTGGGCGGGGCCGCCACCACCACTCACCGGAGGGGCGGCGACGCGGCCAAGGTGGTGGCCGGCAAATGAGGGCTCTTGGCGGCGTGGTGGGTCGCCTCCCGAGTCACCCCTCGAGAGAAATCTGGTTGCATAATTAAGTCTTTTGTGTTAGAGATAACCATACTTAGAGAAAAACTACAATACAAGATCTTTTATAGACTTTAACAAGTAGGTTTAGAGGTTATTTATTTTAAGGTTACTAATTCACCTCCCTTCACTCTTAGTCTTTTATAGACTTTAACAAGTAGGTTTAGAGGTTATTTATTTTAAGGTTACTAATTCACCTCCCTCCACTCTTAGGCATCACACTCCCTGTCACGGCAACAATAACTTGGTGAGATGTAGATGCCGTGAATAGAGAGAAAGTCAGTGAAAATGCATTCAGATGATAGCCCTTTGTGCCGATCTTGAGGTAGCCGAGCTACAGGGCCTAGAAACCATGGTCGATGAAGTCGTGCTGAAGATGGTCGCGGTCGACATAGTTGTCGCCCAGTTGCCTTATTGATGGAGCTACAGGTGCACGAGGGGCACCATTGTGGTGATATAGACGCGTGAAGGCATACGTCATGGGAGGAGGCGATGCCGAAGTCAATGCTGTCAGGGCCGTCGTGGATTTAGAAGAAAGGCGATGACGTAATCGAGGTAGACGGGGTGAGAATGGGAGGGTCGATGCTGAAGTTGATGCAGTCAAGCCGCTTGAGTGCCCAGGCAGGGCTGGATTTGCCAGATCCGCCAACAAGTCGGGGACAAAAGCACGCATCTGTGTTGACAATGTCGAGCGTACAAGGTAGAGGGCCTAACCATAGTGATGTGGTTGTGATGGACGAAGTAGAAGCAATGTAGGAGGAGATGTATCAGCGAAAAGGACTTAGCAACGGTGCGAGGGCCGGCAAGCTAGGCTCAGCGACAATGAGGGTAGCAATAGCTCGATGATGAAGGCCCAATCAGCAGGACGAAGATGTTGTGTAGACGGAAGTGGACATGCCGGTGAGCATGGCTCAGCGATGATGGGAGAAGCATAGTTATCAATGCACAAGGGATGATGACGTTGATGCAACGGCGAAGTGGACACGTGGGCGGCGATGTTGTGGCCTGACAAAGCAACATAGTAATAGCCCTGCTGCTCGAAGAAGATGTGTGTAGAACTCTATGGTGTGGCGATGACGAACCGACGTGTTAGACCTGCAGGCTAAATGACCAAGAAGTGACATAGGAAGGCATCGCCTCCACATCGCAAGCTTTGGCCATCGCAAGCTTTGGCCAAGCCTCACAACCAAAGATGTCGATGACAATGTAGTCGATGTCGATGCTAGAGTTGTTCATGTGAGGTCGATAGGCGATGGGCAACACAACCCTAATCAGTGATTGGGTAAACAAAAAAGAAACAAGGTCTTGGGAGCAAAGGATGTCGGCGTGCTTGGCGGAACGCAAGGCGGCCAGGTGCTATGTCTGGACGAGCCCCATGATCCTCCTTGTGGCAACATCAGAGGATGGCGAGGCCACGGGAGTACCATCACCGCCTGGATCGTGCAAACAATTTGCGGGGGCGCAATGCATGGGCCTAGTCATGGCGTGTGGGGGTGCGTCGTGAGCACCACAGCGGCATCGGCGACTGCAACCGATGCTGAGTCAAAGCCGCGTGGACATCATGGGCATCCGTCGTGAGCATCGTTGAGGCCGTGCCGAGGGCCACTAGGGTTATGCGATTGCTACTGGTGTCGAGCTAAATTCGTGTGGATCGCACAAGCATTGCGACTCGCGAAGCCTATCGGTCTTGTGGGACCAACCATGAGCACGGCCACACACACCGCACATGGTTGGGAACACATGCTAGCCACACACACTACACATCCTAAATTGGCATGCATGCCACACATTCTCTAACATATAAGAACAAATAATGGAGAAGGTGCATCAACAAGCAATATTATGTAAATAGACAACTCAAACTAATGGAGTTCTCCACTACCCTGGATCAGCATATCACTATCGGGTCGAAACCCCCCTTCACTTCCAGAAAATGAACCAGCACAACCAAATCAGTAGTGACGTGGAGTTCAAATCAATGTTGGGTCATCAAATCGGCGGCGACATATAAGGCTTTCATTAGTCCCACTACTAGATAACTGATTTTACGTGGCGGACTTTTTTGATTTTGCGTGGCGGTTTTAAAACCGCCACCAATGGAAGGTCACGCAAAATGCCCGATTTTCCGTGGCCGTCAAAATGCCCGCCATGGTTAATAATAAAAAAAAAAAAAAATAAAAGCCCAGATCTAGGCCCAAATGGGCCTAGATCCGGGCTCGCAGCTAGGGTTCCTCGCCGCCCGCCGCCCGCGGCCGGATCTCGCCGCCGGAGGCGCCCGCCGCCGGTTCCCGCGTCGCCGCCCTTGGACGCCGGATCCCGACCGCCGGAGCCACCGGATGTCGAATCCCGCCGCCGGCGAAGCCCGCCGATCCCGCCGCCGGAGCGCGCAAGGCCGGATCCCGCGCTCCCCGCCCTTGACGCCGGATCCGACCACCACCTCCGCCTAGGCCGCGGGATCCGGCGGATCTAGCCACCACCGCCGCTCGCCGCGGATCCGGCGGATCCGCCACCACCGCCGCCTCGCCGCCGGATCCGACGCCGCCGCCGACGCCGCGCGCGTGGCGCCGCCGATCCGCCCGCGACGCGACGCCGGCGACGCCACTCGACACCAGCGTGCGGCGCACGCCGACCGACGCCAGCGTGCCCGCCGCCGACGCCTCGTCCCCGTCTTGGCGCTGCCGCTGACGCCCCGCGCGCGCCCGTCGCCGTCGTCTCTCGTCGCTGGGTCGAAGGAGTGGGAAGAGGAGCGGGGACGGGAGAAGGGCGCCGGGGGAGGGAGAGTCCATCGGGGAGGAAGAGTTGGAGTTTGGATTTTGGAATGAGTTGCGGGTGAGAGACTGAGGGAATGAGTTAGGGTTTGGAACTCCCGGCGCTTATATACGTGGTTCCTTTTAATTGGGCTGGATATTTGGGCCTTATTAACCATGGTGGTTTTTTTATAAAAACTGCCACGGTTAATCTATTTACCATGGTGGTTTTTAAAACCGCCACGGTTAATTAAAAAAACCGCCATGGTAAATCAAGCCATTTACCGTGGCGGTTTTCTAAATGCCCGCCAAGGAAAATCTTTTCCAAGTGCCTCGTAAAATCAATTCTGTAGTAGTGTCCATCCTACCATCCCTAGGTTAATCCTTTTATGTGAACCAAGAGGATAAAAGCATAAGTGGGCACTACTAGAATCCACTAGTTTCCTAGGGCGAGAACCCTAGGGAATGACCCAAAAAACTGTAGGGAAACAATTTACCTAGAAATTTTTGTAAGGAAAGCCCCCTAGGGAGGATTTCGATGGGAAAGCCAAAGTGCCCTACGGTTTTCATGTCCTAGGGCGTTACAATGGTGGTAGGTGCGGTTTGCTAAATCTGTAGAGTAGACCTAAGTTGTTTGGATTGGACTCTAGGGCATTACAATGGACTCTATGACGTTGCAGTATATATGCCACTAATCTAAGGTTTGGTTGCCGGATTGGGATTTGATCCTTTCTACTAGAGTTGATGCCCTATATTACAAACCTAAGGGTCATGGGCTGCTATTCTAGGGTTTCATGTCCTAACCTTCAGTTGGTGGTGGCACAAGGCAAGGCAACATCCCTTGTCCTTTGGTCATGACCGACAATACTAAATCGTCCCTAACATCTTGTGCTAGAGCATCGAGGTGACCAACAGAAGCTATGGTTGCTATTGTGCCTTCTTTAGGTTCACCTTCTCATGGCGTCCAATGCATACCAAGAGTCTGGCCACACACATGGTGAGACTGATAAGCGAACCTAGCCACACAAATATGATGAGCATGTGTTCGTCCGTATCATTTTGTGTCACACACATAAGGTAGGCATGCATTCATCCTATCTGTGTTGTGTCACGCACATATGGCATGCAAGCATTCATCTTTTCCAAGTTGTGTCACGCCCTAGTCGTGACCCCAGCTAGAGGTGGTCGACATTCCTTGCGACAGTAAAGAGACACCACTATAAAAACGATTTGTAGCAACAACACCCATTTTTGTATGGGCGGTGGTGGTGCCAGCATCGCCATTGACTTTAGTATCTTCAATTTGGTTCTAGAGCAGCGGTAGTACCCTGTCATCGATACAAGTATTAGACTGGTGGTTGGCTTACCCTCTTTCTACTACTCTAGCACCACTGCAAACCAAGCTTCTGCTACAGCTGCTAATACCATGCTATTGATAGGAAGACAAGTGGAATACTAAAATGAATGCGTGATGGATTACTAAAATCACAAATACATATAGAGATGCTAGTAGTGCTCACATCGCACATGGTTGGGAACACATGTCCGCCACACACACCACCACACATCCTAAACTGGCATGCAGGCCACACATTCTCTAACATTTCCCACAGTCACAATGGGAGCACCACAAACGGTGAGACCGAGAGAAAAAATCGGGAAAACACAAATAAAAGGATAGCCCTTTGTGCCGATCTTGAGGTAGCCGAGCTACAGGGCGTAGAAGTTGTGGTGATTGAAGCAGTGATGAAGATGGTAGCAGTCGACGTAGTTGTGTCCAGGTTGCCTTGTTGATGGAGCTGTAGGCGCACAAGGGGCACCATTGTGGTGACAAAGGCTCATCAAGGCAGTCATCATGGGAGGAGGCAATGCCAAAGTTGATGTTGTCAGCGTCGTCGTGGACGTAGTAGAAAGGCAATGATGTAATTGAGGTAGATGGGGTGGGAACGAGAGGGTCAGTGTTGAAGTCGATATAGTTAAGCCTCCTAAGCACCTAGGCAGGGCTAGATTTGCCAGATCTGCCAACACGTCAGGGACGAAAGCACGCGTAGGTATTGCCAATACCGGGCGTACAAGGTAGAGGGCCCTAACCATAGTGATGTGGTTGTGATGGACAAAGTAGAAGCAATGCGGGAGAAAACGTATTGGCAAAAATGACTCGGTGATGATGCAAGGGACGGTGAGTTAGGCTCAGCGACGGCGATGGTAGCGACGGCTCGATGATGAAGGCCCAATCAAGAGGGACGAAGACCTTGTGCGCACGAAAGAGGACGCCTTGCCGGCGAGCATGCATGGTTCAGCGATGACAAGAACAACACGCTTATCAATGCACTAGGGATGATGATGTTGATGCAATGGTGAAGTGGTCACATGGGCTGCGATGTTGTGGCCTAATGAGGTGACACAGTAGTAGCCCTGTTGCTTGAAGAAGTTACGTGTAGAAATCTGCGGTGTGGTGATAACGAACCAACGTAGTAGACGTGCAGGTTAAATGACGAAGAAGTGACACATGAAGGATCCCCTCCGCATCACAAGCCTCGGCCAATCTGCACAACCAAAGATGTAGATGTCAATGTAGTCGATGCCAATGTCAGAGTAGTTCACGCGAGGTCGATAGGCAATGGGCAACACAACCCCGATGAGTGATTGGGTAAACAAAAAGAGGCAAGGTCACGGAGTACCATCACCGCCTAGATTGTGTGGACCGCGTCGCCGAGGGCACAACGCATGGGCCTAGTCACGGAGTGTGGGGCTCGTCGTGAGCACCATCGCGGGCTAGGGCGAAAGTGCTACCGTGCCGAAGTCGGCCGTCTTGGGACCTCATGGGTATCCATATTGAGCACCGTCCGAGGCCACACCGAGTGCCATAGGGTAATGTGAGTGCCGCGGTGCCAAGTCAAAGTCACGGGGACCACGCGGGCCTTGCGGCTCGCGAAGCCTATCGGGTCTCGTGGGCCCAAACACAAGCACGACCACACACACCACACATGGTTGGGAACACCTACCAGCTACACACACCACACATCCTAAACCGGCATGCATGCCACAAATAATGGAGAAGACGCATCAACAAGCAATATTAGGTGTTGACACAAAAAAAAACGGTCCTCACGCCAACACACTAAGCATGCCGAAAAAAGCTAGCTTGAACATCCGAGCATGCTAGTCAATTTGACCGGTAATTGACAAGAAGAACGAGTTCATCAAGAACTACAAGCGTAACATGTCGGGTGTTGCCGGCGGTTCGAAAATGTGACTCAAAGAGTCGATGTCACGTAGCGCTTAAAATGCATGAAATCAGCAATTCTATCAAGATGTGTATTAACATGAGATCGATTCAAATATGTGTGTTTAGGTAAGCTGTAGGATGAAGCATTAAAATAAATGTTGACGGATCCTTCACTACAACCGATCAAATATGTGTGTTTAACCGGTGTTCTGACTTATTATGTCATAGATAAATGAGATCGATTCAATCAACGTAAACATATATGAGGAATATCCGAAAAATCTCGCTTTAATATAAGAAAGGTGACACATGCATGCATATCAATCCGAATTATTAAAAGAAGCAATTCACGTAATGTATAAATCTGATATAAACAATGAACAAATAGAGATCCATTAAAACTGGTCTAAAGGCTTGTGGTCTTAACAAACTCTAGATTACTTATCATTTAGATAGATCTATATCCATGCATTACTCATAAAAGCATGACCGTGTCGGCCAAAATAGCCGAATCAGGGTCCATGAAGCCTGAACAAGCATATCTAAGTACGAGCAAACTATCATATTAAAGTAAAGCTGATCTAATAGGCCAGTGGCTCTAAATCAACCATCTAATCCGCTAGCATCTAGATAAGCTTAAACCCACAACATGTAATGATTAGATTGACAAACTCTAGTCGATAAGCATGTGAAAACAACCATCAATGATAAAAGTAAACATGAACAAGCATTGAGACGATCATAATCAATATAGATCTAAGGCCAAAGCTTTACCAATCCAATAGGGCAAAGAGCGTGTTCATAATATTAAAATAAATAGATCGAAGCATGAACAACACAGGTAACTTAATGAATCTATTAGACTTAGCCAAATCTAATGGAGCCAATAACCCAATGTTAAGGCTGGTCTAAAGGCCAACGGCCTTAACAAAGCTACTTCACCATCGATTACAAAGTCCGTCGGATGACTAAGTAAGATATAACAAAGGTTGACGGTACTTACAAGGAACTCAGAGGTCGACGGATCGATGAACCTATTGATGCAAAAAGTGATCATGCCAACACACCTGGCAGGCTAGGAGAATTGAGCCTGAATGAACCAGACGTGCCAGTCAAGTTGACCCTGCAGTTGACAAGGAGAGGAATGTTTATCAATTTGACTCGGGTGTTTCCTAGTAGCTGATAAAACATGTAAAGTCGACAATCACGTTAACTGTGTGTGATGGCATGAACCCAAAGTAGCCGACTTGTGTGAGTTGTGGGATATGTGTAGAGAAACGTGGCAAAATCCTTCGTTACAACCGATTAATAAGTGTGTCTGTTTAACCGACTATCACAGCTTAAGGGCAAAACCATACCATGAGTATGAACATATATGAGGAATATGCGAACAAATCTCGCCCTAGATATAACGAGATAATACATACATATATATCTAAATTAAACAATGAACAAGCGAGATTCATCAAGACCGGTGTAAAATGTTGGCGGTCTTAACTAGCCCTTTTCGCTAAACATGCCAAATCTACGTTCACCTAGTCTAACGGCCACGGGCTTCAAAACTTATTATGTAAAGCTAGATCATTCGATGTCTAAATAGATCTACATCCATGTATTGATCGCTAGTATCCGAATAAAAGTATAAAAGATGGAACACATGCATATATGTTCTTCGATGCCTAGACATTGGGAATTCTCAGATCTAATCCAACCGACCGCCGAACACTTAGCTTTCATAAACCCTCGATGCATCCAAGCTAGACAGATCCACATGCACGCATTACTTGTGAAATCATAACTCGTGTGGGCTAAAATAGACAAATCGGGGTCCACGGCGTGAACAAAAACACATCTAAACATGATTAGACCTTACATGGCTAAACAAACCAGGTAATCTAGCGGTTATCTATTAACCAACCACCCTAATCATATCTAGATGAATCTGAACCCACAACATATAACGATCTAGATTGATAGACTTTGGCCAATAAGCACGTGAAAATGACCATCAATGGTAAAAGTAAACACAACATGCATAGAGACGATCATAATCAATATAAATCTAAGGCCAAAGCACTTATCAATCTAGTCGGGCAAACAATGTGTTCATATGGTAAACATAAAAAAATCTGAGCATGAACATCATGGGTAACTTAATGAATCTACTAGACTTAGCCAGATCTAATAGAGTCGATAACTTAATGCTAAGGCTGGTCTAGAAGGCCAGCGGCCCTAGCAAAGCTACCTCGCCATCGATTACAAAGTTCGCCAGACGACTAGGTAAGATATAATGACGGTTGTTAGAACTTACGAGCGACGCAGAGCGGATCACAAGAAGCTACAGAAGAACTCGATGACTCGACTAAAGGACTCGATAAGGTGGCCAGAACCGATTTGTGTTGTTGATTGATTGAATGTCTTTTACAATAGTCAGGGCTTACATATTTATAGCCCAAGGATCTACACGAGTCTTTATAGAATACGACTAAAATACGGAGAATAAACCCTAATTTGAAGATAACTTGGCCTCCAATCTTCCCCTTCTACTTGGAGTCCGCAATGTTGTTCTGTCCATCTGACGTGGCAGATTGATCCACGCATCATCCTCATTTTTAGCTCCTTGAATGTATCAAGCCAACGTTGCTCTTTTTCATGTTTATCTGATTCCTAATGATGTCATCTCAGCCGAAGACTTCTCTCTTTAACCTTCGGCAACTCCTAGAACCGGTGCCTCTGTTTGCCATGATTTTTGTGCCAAATCCTTGAGCAAAATCTGGTGTCAACACATTGAAGGAATATGGGATCACTACGCTAGCTAGAAAACAAAACTTTTCTACCCATAAACCAAGAACTACTGCTAGTTTTAGATCACGGGATTACCACTAGACGCACAGGTGCAGCGGATGTGTCGACCCTCGACATAGATGTGCGCGTTGCGGCGAAGCGTCGCCGCGCTTGCTCACGTCCGTCCTCCACGTGCAGTTCGTCCTTGTGCTCCAGATGCAGCACCTCCGAGGTATCCCACACGTATAGGGAGGAAGCAATGCGCCCCGGACTACTAGGTCCGCGAGGAGCAAGAGATGAGGGTGTGGGCGGCGGCGGTTGCCAAAATGGCGTGGCTTAACCTAGCCCAGCGCCCACCTCTCATATATATATATAGTCCCTAACAGGGCCCTCGAAGCCGGAGGCCCATTAGTAACCCTAAGCCTCGTCTAATTGGATCAGATCTGAATTAGGCCTCCTTCCCCTTAAGCGTGCGACCCTATGGGCTCACGCACACATAGACATGGCCCGAGTACTCTTACTTGACCAATAGCTGACAGCGGCCTCTAGCAAGATGTGTCAACTCCCATGTGTATGCAATGATCATATCAGATGAACCACCACAAACTCACATACATGTTATTCACTTGCCACACGATATTTGGTCCACCTCGTGAGTTAACACTTAACCCAAGCACGGCCATGCATTTCTTGATCCAATCATTCGAAAGTGGTCCAGTGATATCTCTCTCACTTGGAGAGGGGCAATTCCATCTTGATTGACTACGCCCGATAGCATGCTTCCCGACAAACCCGTAAGACCACCTTTATAGCTACCCAATTATGGAGGAACGTTTGATAGTCCCTAAGTAGGTCGTTTTACATCTTGAGTACATACGACAATCTCAGGTCTAAAAACATAACGTACATGATGCATAAAGAGATAATAATAACATCTCACGTCGGGTCAATCCAGCCCCATGTCATACATGTTCCCACACTATTAGTTTGACATCTCCATGTCTATGACTTGTGAAACATAGTCATCAACCAATATGTTTGCTGATCTAATATTCATGTGTGTCCTCACATGAACTCCGACCAAAGACAATTACAGAATAACCATACAATTCACATAATTGCCAATTGATACAAGTTGTCTTTAATGGATATTCATGAACACATAATATATCATGGATACAAGGCGATACAATCATCTCTATGATTATCTCTAGGGCATATTCCCAACACACATGCCCCCCCATTTTGGGATAAAACTTCGTTTTGTTCCAAATTCAGCCTCAAGTCTTCCTCTGGCCTTGCCCCCCGAGCATGTAGTCCAATAACCAATGACCTCCAAATCTTTTTTGGCCGCCTTTCACAACAAATCAACCTTTGCGTTGTGTTTCACCGATCTTTCTCTTTTTACCATATAATAGCTGACCGGCGATATTTTCACTCAACCGCCCCTTCAACTATTCCAGACGCGTCTTCCGGCTTTCCTCGACACTGCCATTAACTCGGGCACCTTCCCGAAACATCCTACGTGGTTATTTCTCTATAAAAAAAACCACTAGGGTCACGAAAATCAGCCGCACCATCGGCTATTCTCCTCCTGCCTCCCTTCTTCCCTTTGCTTAGAATCAAGAGAGAAAGAGCGTTGTACGAGGCCTGCCGCTATCGGCAGTTGTACGAGGAGATGAAAGAGCGTTCCTCTCAAATCACCAGTCAAGCGGGCATCAAGGGACTCCACAGGAGCACAACTTAGCACAGGCCCTCGCTGCTTATGATGGTTCATCTCACTTAACACATAAATTTGATTTTCTACTCTTTGTCAAGCAATGATCCATGCCCAACTCCAATGCAGGAGTAACCGAGCGTCTGGCGGCCCTGGAGGAAGATGTGATTTCTTTCACCAACAACATCTACGCTCAAGGCCAAACTCCTTTGCGGCGTCTCCAGGTGGCTCCGATCCGTGTCAGTGACGTTGCCCTTTACGGCGTTCAGCTTGGCGTCGCCACCGGACTAGGCGCCATGAGCTCCCAGACGGAGGAGAATCTCTCTCTCTCCAACCCACCGGCTTTGTTAGGAGGAGTCTTCCGAGGAACCTTGCCGCACTAGAAGAGCACTACCAAGAACATGGCGACGCCATAACATACCAGCTCGATCCTCATATTGCAATAAACAAGGTCTTTGACACTTAGGTTGTACTTAGGGAAAACAATGTTCACTTTGAATGAAGTACCCTTTGATGCCAAGCACTCTTACGCTTAGTCTTCCGGCACGTTTTCCAACAGTTTTGTAAATAGGGTTTGCATTTTCAAATTTGTCAAAAATACGAAAAAGTGGTCTCCAACAGTTTTACAATTTGGATTGGCATTTTGGGCAACTTGGCAAAAACCATCCTCAACTTGGCAAATATGCTAAGCTGGGAGAGACTTGGCAAATCATCTCCTTGCTTACATGTTGCGTATTGACCACAAAAATAAAATTATCTCCCTATTTGCATGCTGCATATTGCTTTTTTTGTTCTTTCTGCCAAGCTAAATTTGCAAAACTATAGGAGAACCACAGTTTTTTCCCTACATATATTTTTGTGACTCGGCAAATCACAAGTTTTGCTAAGGTCAGTCTCAATGGGGGTTTCGTGAGTGTTTCATGCACATTAAATACAAATACCACATCAAAAAAACTTCACTTTTTGCATGAAACTCCTAGGAGAGAGAAGGAAAAAGTTTCACCATGCTAAAACCTTTGGGCACTATTTCACATGCATTTTCACATGCATTGGAAATGGAGTGAAATCCCCATTGAGACAGAAATAGTGTTTCACCATGGAACTATGGAATTCAACCATGCAATGAGAGAGAGGTTGTGGAACCCGTGAGCCTATGAAACTGTGCAATGAAACTGTGCATTGAGGGAGACGCCTATTTCATACCAAAGTTTCACATCTTGAAAACCGTGAGGTGAAACTCTCCATTGAGACTGGCCTAAGTACATTTTGCAAAACTGTTGGAGCTGGCTATTTTGCCGATCCGAAGCAGTGAATTTATCACAATAAAACAGCTCCAGCTACCCGGCTTAGTCCACATACTGTCACACCCCATTTCTGAGGTTCCTTAATCACACGTATTTGCGCCAGGATCACACACAAATACGCCTAATTAAGTATAGATATGATATCAAAAACTATACTTTTATTGCTATTGGGGAAAACATGATACATGGTTTGGGTTTACATGACTTGGCCATAGGCCTACTATTATAACCCTATCAGAGATCCTACGCAGCACCTATAACAGGGCTCCATTCCTACAGGCAAGCTTGGAGTGCGGACAAACCCTTGGACTTACTCCTATTGCACGATCCTATAACTCGGTCACAACAACGTAACTCCTTCATGTGCATCTCCGTCTTCTGAGGTACTCCTCATGGTTCCATCCTTGCGTCGGCCTTTGTAGCTTGATTTCCTTGGATACACTCCTGCAGCTGACATTCTAAAAAATAGAAAGGAGGGGTGAGTACTTTCGTACTCAGCAAGTCCAAACCAGGGGGGTGGTAATTATTAGAGGGTTGGGCCCTAGCAGACTCACTAAAACTGCTCTCGCTAGTTCCCAAGTTAATTATTATCCCAGCTCAAGG
The DNA here is from genome assembly GCA_015847255.1 of Hyparrhenia diplandra. Taxonomy (NCBI): domain Eukaryota; kingdom Viridiplantae; phylum Streptophyta; class Magnoliopsida; order Poales; family Poaceae; genus Hyparrhenia; species Hyparrhenia diplandra. Next base: position 278,986 of record JADLZK010009250.1, on the reverse strand, counting down.
TAACAAGTCACATACCAGATTCTCTTATGTGTTTCTAATCATGGATGTCCCGGCCTAGCATTTGCCCATTCCAAGGACGTGGCTATTCGAATAGATTTAGTTAACTCTGCAGAGGTTGTACAAATTTCCCCACACGATAGGCGTTGTCTACACCACAGCTAATGGTTCGACAGGCCCAACGAGATCCCGTACCCGCTTGAGTGCTACTCTAGGTATATTGGTATAATCTTCACCACGACTTCTTAGGGGTTGGAAGGATGACGCATCATCCTAGACAATATGGTGATACCAAATCACCCACGGCTTTACAGGTAATACCTTATTACCCAACCTATACTGTCAACACTAACCCAATCATCAATCATAAATATGTGCACCTAGCACTGCGCCCATCATCGCGCCCAAACACTTACGTGGAAGATCACTCAAAGATCCACGCCAACCGGACCATGGGGCCACTCTCCCCACGTCTGCTCCTAATAGGTCGTTTGCTTGCTCCGGCCGCCTTGGATCCCAATTATACCTCAACCCAACGGGGTGTGAATCAAGCCGCCCATATCGGCATGTGGCTGTACGAAATATCGCACTAGGTAGAAGTTCCATGAACTGGTCCTTAGGGAGGCGAGTATCTCTCCGTAGGAACCCCTCGCGGCGATTCCCGATGTGGTATTTAGGCTCTACCAGACTACCACTACTCACCTCTTTTGTTGGTTAGGGTTCATTAGGCATTCTCATGTTTCTCTTTAATTACAACGTATGAGCGTAGATAACGTGGATGATTACGTCATCCGGCTTAGCTCCATAGCTACGTTATCAGGCTCATACCTCTATTTACTACTCCAATTATCATCATCATCATCATCATTAATTAAGGTCATGATTAGGGGGGTAAGGACTTGCCTCTATCCGCTGATGAGTATATCCAAGGTTCTTGGTCTTGATGCTTCTGTCTCCTGTGGCTTGGTGCAGCGATGCCTCGGGTTCTGTTGGACGATCGTACGATCCTTGGCGGCGACAAACATGAAACACAAGCACAGTAATAAGAGCAACAACGTTCCTACGCGGGTTAGCTCTGGGGAAGTGATGGATAGACTACTATCTACTCCTATCATTATTCTGTAAGTTTGAAGTATGATAGGGTAGAGAGAATCCATCCATCTAGGTTGTTCCTACGGGCTAGGTTTGTGTATTGCGGTTGCATGAGGAAGAACCAAACCACTTTGTTAACGTTCACTATCATGTGAACCTGAAAGATGTGGCTTAGGTAAACTTCCTACAGGACCGCACCGGGTTAGAGACACATAAGCTCATGCATATGTATGTGTCTAGGGTTAGCAGGGTTAGGGTCCTATTCTAGGGGTAGCCACACATATGCGTATACCCATACGTCGGGCATACCCTATGTGTGTAGAGAACACGTATACTAGAGTGTCACAGAGTACACATACACAAGTATACGGCTAGGTCAGGAGAGTTAGCCATGCGTAGATATGGTCGATAGGTATATATGTATATTTATTTATACCACTCTATACATTTATATACATACATATCCTACCACGTATATCTAGCATGTGGACAACTACGTGTGTATACATTCGAGTACTCGTGTACGTGGGAGTGTACACGCATACAAGAATATACGGTGTGAGGTGTGGTTAGCATCAGGGGTGAACTAGGGTTTACGTATTCTACGGTGCGCGATTAAAATAAATTAAAAGCATACAATAACTAGAATTTAAATGGGCATCAAATATTGGAACAAGGGCATGGAAATGTAGGGTATATTATTTGAGGAATTTAGGAAGTGGAATGGATTAAATTGGAGGTGGAATGAAAAAGATATTAATTTCCAAAGTTTTATTAAAGGATTTATAAAGTAATTGAACTTTGGAAATTAATCTGGAATTTAGGATTTATGGAAACTGAAATGTATGGACTTGGGTAGGATCTAGAGTGTACCTAGTTTATTTAGAAATTTTTCTGGGAATTTTTGGAAGGCTGGAAAATGGGTTTTTAAACCTCCGTGTACGTTTAGCCGGGTACGCGTAGCAATTTATCTTGCTGCCGATGCGTGGGTCAGGGTTGCAGTGGGCTCGGTCTGGCACTGTGCTGTGCACCGATCTCGTGCACCCGCCCGTTCCTTCTCTGGTTCAGTGGACCACGTCCACCGAGGGGAGAGGGAGGAGTGGACCCTATGACACATGGGTCCCGCAGGGAGGGGATATGGTTCTGTTTTTCCCCAATCTTATCCCGTCGGCATCCCGTTCTCACCCGAGCGAAGCAAGAGAGAGGAAGGGGAAGGAGAGGGAGTGGGTCGCCGGCGGTGGGAGCTCCGGTTAGTCGCGGCGGCGGTGTCCGGCTCGTTGGTGGCGGCGTGCGCGAGCTGGTGGCTTGGGCTCGGCGCGTGCGGGTGGCATGGTTGGGCGAGCGTGGCGTGCTCGGCGGCGAGCAGCGCGGCATGGCGGGGCTGGGCTGGAGTGGTGGCGCGGGGCTCGTGGCGGCGGCGTGGCTAGGCAGAGGCGAGCGGCGGTGGTGCTTGGCGGGCGAGGCTTAAGCGGCGGCGCTGGTGGTGGCTGTGGGCGTGGCTGTGGGCATGGACAGGCGGATGGTGGCGCAGGGCGGCAGTGCACGGCGTGGCGGTGGGCACGGCGTGGCAAGGGCTGCGGTGGGTGGCGAGCGGCAAGGCGTGGGCGTGGAGCTGGGCGCGCGGCGTGAGTGGGCGAGCACGAGCAGAGCAGCGGAGCGGGTGACGCGCGGCGGCGTTCCCGTCGGCCTCCGGGCCTAGACTAGAGGCGGAGCAAGGGCGAAGAGGAGGAGAGGCAGGATCGCAGTATCGCGCAAGCCTCGTTTCCCGTCCCTTCCCTGCGCTCTAGCTTGGTGGAGGCGAGGCTCCATGGCGGCCACGACGGGGTATTTATAGTCGCGGCAAGGAGCTCCGACGGCCGCGATATTTTCCGGCAGCGGCAGCAGGGTACAGCTCAGCGGCGGACGGCTGGTGACGAGCTGGTGGCGAGCTGGCGTACAGCGCAGTCGTCGTGGTCATGGCGACTCAAGCACAGCAGCAAAAGCCGGCGTGTGTCGGCGGACGACGACGAGCAACAAAGGCGGTCCGGCCTGTGGTCCACCGGGTTGCTGTGGCCGCGTCGTCGGCACAGCGGATGTCGGCACGCGACGACGACGGAGGAGGGCGAGGATATTTTCCGGCATGCGTGGTGATGATGGGACAACTCGGCCTGGAGGGTCAGCAGGGTTGCTGTGTTTCCTGTGTGGAGGTCGACGACAGGTGATGGTGGGCTGGCTCCTGGCGAGCAGAGGTCTGGCGGGGGGCTGTTTGCAGGTCAAAGGTGCTGTGCGGCGCGTGCTTTGCGTGGGGAGCAGATGGGCAGAGGTGGGAGGTAGAGATGACAGGTGGGGCCAGTGTGTAAGTGAGAGGGAGAGGAGGATGGGTGTTGTTGGGCTGGCTGCTGCCTTAGCTGGACCGAGCTGGGCCAAAAGGAGAAGGAGCCCGACGGCACTTCTCATTTTATTTTCCATTTTCCTTTTATATCTCTATTTCCCATGTATTTATATACACTTGCATATACGTATGTATTTGGATATGTCCCGTATACGCCTAAGGTATATCTATACGTATATGTATGCGTGACCAAACTTATGTACACGTTTATGTACTTATAATATATGGCCATGCGTTCATGTATATTATCACACATGGGATGGTTTCTCTAATTCCCAGAAATTAAACTAAGTACCTTCGGATGAATTTGGATTTGAATTTTGATGATGAGGTTGGAAATATGGTGGTTGATAAATCAAGGGGAGGGTCAAAAGGAAGGCTATGTGAATTGGATTTTGAGGATGGTTGGAGGTAGGGTGGTTGATGGATCGGAGAGGATCAAGGGGAAATATATTTGGTGAAGGATGATCAAGGAAGTGATGACAAGGAATAATTATTTGATGCCGAAATAAACTCTAGCTCAACAAGCATACAAGCAAACACTCAAGCAAGGGCCTAAATTCTATATGGTGAATTTTGATACAAGGTTTTCAAAAACAGGTTTAGAGTTGAGCGGGAAATAAATCAAGTTTTAGTTGAAATTATAAAAAGTTTAAAAATTTTAATGAATTTTAAAATGATGTAAAAACATGGGTGTTACACATACTCCCCCCTCTACGCCTATTAGCATTCCTCCTGGTTGCTTTCTCTTGCTTAGATTCCCAACTTCCCACATGGCAAACGTCGATCGCGGAAAAGCGCCGATGGAGGGGGCTAAGGACGTGTACAACGCCAATTAATACGGCGTCTGTGATTCGTCTGTAAGCCGATGTTTTTGCAAAAACATCCCTCCCTCAGCCCAAAACGGGCTGCGTCGCCCGCCTCACGGACGGCGATGAGGGCTCGTTGTCCGAGAACCAACGGACGAGCCGCCGCGCGTTGTACCTGCCGTCTCCACTCGACGACGGCGTCGCGAGATCTGCTGCGGCTGCACTTGGCGGAGGTAGCTTGCTCGTCTCACCGCGTCGTGGCCACCGATCGTCGGCTCTTGTTGGCCTCCAAATGCCAAATGCGCGCTGCCAGTCGTCACCCCGCGCCGCCCAAGCCGAGCCCCGCCGCCATGCGTTGCTCCCGCCGTCCTCCATGGACTGCTCCCGCCGTCCTCCATGGACTGCTCCTGCCGCGCTAAGTGAGGAGTGGATCGATGTGGTGACGACCCATGGGCAGCCATGCGCTGCTCCCGAGCTGCATGGAGGAGAGAGGATAATGTGTGTGCGCATATGCTTGGGTGGGGAGATATTTTCCTTCCATGAGTGGATAGGAAAAGGCCACGTAACCTCCATAGCATAACAATTTCATCGAACGTCATTATATTAGCACTAACAAAAAAAATTAGATAAAAAATCATTATATAATAAAATTATTTTCATGGTAAAAATAGCCACATAATAATATACACAAATACATTTGTAGTTGATCTTAAGATGCATGCACAATATTAAATAGCTTACAGACGGACCCTCTGTCTATGGGTTGTATGAGTTGCCTTCACATTTGACTGTATAATAAATTCGAGGTTCTGCGGACGACCCGCCGTCTGTGGGTTGTACATGTCCTAATGTCGGGGAATCCAGACGCCGACCCCGTAGCTCGAGGTATTATTTGTGTCTTCTTACTTGGAGCAATGTTTCAAAGTATATGATAATTATACCACATTTTTTTCATGCAAAATTATTCACGCATACTATGTATATATATGTATATGAGGACTGGGCGATAGCCCAGTTGATTGGTTCCCAGGTGCTGGAACCAACCGCTCCTGAGTTCGATCTCCATCGGGGACGGATTTACGCGCCTCATTTTCTTCTTAATGAAAAACCACCTAGTTCTTCCTAAGCTGGATCTCTTTTTTTTTTTTTTTTTTTTTTTTGGCCATGTATATATATGTATATACTATATTTCGGGCTTGACGTTTATATATCAGTGGCCAGTTGGGCCGTGGAGCACCCTGAGCTCAGCCCAAGTAGAGCCCATACCGCTGGAATTCGATCCGTTTACAAAAAAAAAGTGAATTTGATCGGTCGCTACTCGCTAGATACGCTCGCAGACTCGCAGACAGCCGCGCCGTCGGACCCCTTCGCGGATTCTCCCTTTAGTCTACCTCTACCGCAATTCCCGTGATCCCGTCGGTTGCCTTCTTCTACTCTTGACACACCGATCGCCGCTGGAGACTTGATCGGTGCCTGGTCCACTTGCGCCGCCGGCTGATAACAAGTGAGGTTTGCTGGCAGTGTCCATTGCATCATACTAAATATTTACATCTACTAAGCCGATTCATCTACAGCGGGGGGAATCAAGGCAACTCCATATTTACCTTGATCGATCGGTGATTCTTTGGTGCCGTGGCCGGCGAAGTGGCTACTTGCCTGTCGGGTTCACGTTAAATCGTTCACATGTTAAATTTAAAGCGACAAAAGAAAAATTATATGATGGACCACCCTAGCTTGAAATGCTAGCTCTGTCATGGTTATATAGGGTGTGTTTGGTTCGTTTTCAATGCCTGGCTAGCCAAACTAAGCCAGGCTAGCCCAAGCCTGTCCCAATGAAGCCAACTCACTGTTGTTTGGTTGTATGCACTATGTTAGCCTGTCTAGTTTTAGTATGTGTTTGGTTGTCCGTTTTATTTTGATATGGTCACCTCTTCATTGTATTGGTAAGATTACCCCCTTCAGTTATTTCATCAAACACGCGGCGGTCATGCGAGCTGCATAGCACATGGCACAACGGGCAGCAGCGCACGACAACAAATGGAGCACGACGAGCATGTACAACGGGTCTTCAGGCAATTTACACAAGACATGACGAGCTGCAGCACACGCAACGATGAGCACAGCACATGGCACGAGCATGCCTGCGAGCACAAGAAGCCCAAGCACCACGGCAATTTATCGAACACCCAGTGAATGTCGGAGCTGGACACGCCACGATCGTCTCCATGGCTCTTCTCTGCCCCTCTCGTCGACGGGAACGTGGCGCCGACGGCTTCACCCCACCACCACGACATCAGGAGCAGGGCGTCCGCGTCGACCGCGCCATGACTCGAGCGGTGGAACAGGGCATGGCGGCGGCCAGGCTCAGGCAGCATGCGAGTGTATCTTCACGGACGATACCAGGGACATGCTCTGCACCACGTCCACTTCCATGGGCGCCTTCACTGGCGCCACCGCTGACTGCAGCTTGGGCACCATCGAGTGCTCCGGCGATACCAGCAGGGACGACTTCTACGACTGCAGTCTCGTGGACGGATTCAACGTGTCGATGCTCGTCGCGCCGCAGGCCGCCAACGGAGCAGCGGTGCCGCCGGCCGGGTGCGCGGCCCGACATGAACGCAGCGGCGTGCCACGCGGACCTGCCGTCGCCGGGCGTGGGACGAGGCGGCGGTGGCATGCGGTGCGCGTCGCGAGGCCTTAGCGGCGCCGCCAAGCGACAAAGAACAACAGCCGCCCGCATGAGCTTTCGTGTTGGTGGCCAAGCACCACCGTCGATCTCGTATCTTTGGCCGGAGTTCACCAACGCATCCAAGCCATGGCGGCGCAACCTAGGCATCCGGATCCACGAGCTCCGGTGGAGGGAGGAGGAGATCCGCGAGCACCCGGGCGCGTGAACATGGGGCCGCCATATCCGCGAGCTCCGGTGGGGAAGGAGACGCACCTGTAGGATCGCTGGACGCCTAGAGGGGGAGTGAATAGGCATGTTTCAAAAATCACTTCAAATCACTGTCAGTTTCCTGAGCGGCACCGCCGCTCGGGTCAAGCGGCACCGCCGCTCCAAGCGGCACCACCGCTACTCTGAGCGGCACCGCCGCTCCTGCAGAAGAAGGTCGGCTCACAGTTCAAAATCTGTCCAATGAAAAGTAGATCGAGTAATTTTCCTTGGTTCCTGGACAGGTATAGACTGCAGATCGAGAGCTGAAACAAGCAGATCGAGAGTATATAGATAGATCGGTCTCAAACCCTAAATCCTCTCAACAACAACAATATGGATGCAATAGAAAGTAAATCAAGCACACGGTGACACGGTGATTTATCCCGTGGTTCAGCTCGCCACCAAAGCTTGCCTAAGTCCACGTTGTTGAGGTTCCACAAAGGAATGAGCTCACCACAAAGGTTTGCCTCTTTACCTCGTTCACAAATCTAGGAACCGAATCCTAGAGATGTGGGGTAATGTATTAGATGCAAGAGGGTGTTACAAACCTCCCTAGGCTGCCACAAAAGTTGGCAAGCTCAAGGGCGACGCACTAGCCGGCTAGGAGCAAGCTCCAAGAGTAAAAGACCACAACCGCCGGCCAAAGTGCGAACAAAGTGCCTCTAGAACGATAAAGATCAGTGGAGCTCCCTTCCAATTGAAGTTTGCAGCCCTCACACTCAAGAATCGATGGTGGAATCGATGGATTAGCTTGAGGGGGTGAGAAGCTTCAATGGAGGAGAGAGAGCTGTGCACTTGGATGTTTTCTGTCGAATGTGAGCCAGGAGCACGAAGAGGTGACCGTTGGGGTAGAAAAGGAAAGTCTAAATACTATCCTCCCAACGGGTCGGATCACGAGCGGCACCGCCAAGACATGATCAAGCGGCACTGCCAAGCCTGGGCACCGCACCGCTCCCCCGAAGGGCGGCACCGCCGCCTCAGCCTTAGTCAGCAGGGAAGTAGAAAGTGTTTGAATGGCTGACTAAGTTTGGAGCTGGAGGTTATGTGGTGTGAAAATGAGCACTTGGTTGCACGCTTTGGCACAGTGATTCTAATCCCTCTTAATAGTACGGCATGCCCTATACTCAATTTCAAAATGTAAAATGAATATAAACCTCCTTTCTTGAAGTACCAGCTGTATATCGAATTGGGGTACTCCTCCTTTAGGTTTGCAATGTCCTCTTGGCTTGTTGCCTGCTTGTCAACTCGATAAATCTCATTAGTCCTCTATTTAGATTGTCATCAACGCCAAAACCCACATTAGAGGTTGATTGCACTTACAGCACCTGGTCTTCCTACGGGCACCAGCGGGGAAGAAGCACCGCCGGTGGGAGGGAGAAGGAAGAGCACCGACGGGGACTCGGGCACGGTGACTCGGTCACGGAGCTGCGAGCGGGGCGTGTGAGGCGCTTCTCACCGCGCGGAGGTGAGACGAACGCGTCCACGGAGCCAGCCGGAGCCTGGCCAGGAAAGAAACACCACCCCTGCAATTCAATCTGGGCCTAGCTATCTTAGTACGGATGGCCAGCTTGGGCCTGGCTAGGCACCCCGATTTGCAATCAAACACGAAATTCTTAGCCCAAACTAGCCTGGCTAGCCCAAATGGCTGCTACCAAACACACACATATATTACATCATCTTAACATCCTTATGGTGTCATCAGCTGCACCGGCCCAGACAGCACCTTCTCCATCAGGATCAGAATACATCACTTGCTCATGAAGTCGTTAACAGGTAGCCGTCAGCACCCACTTCACTTTCGGCGAAGTGTCTCGCAGCTCAGCTTCCCTACTCGTTTCTGTGCCTCATGATGCTCTAGCCCTCTAGAGATTCGATCGTTCTCCTTACTACTAGCCCGTCTAAAGTGCACGTTGGTTGAATAAATTGACACAGGAGGCCAAGCCGGCCGCTTACACAGACCAAAGCTACCAACTAGCTGAAATGGAGGCCAGCAGCCGCCGCGTCTCACTTCTGCCACTGGTGGTGATCATCGTCGGTTGCTGTGCCTGCTGGGACGGCTGCCGCGCGCAGATCCCGATCCCGGCGAGGATGGACGGGTTCGTGTACGGCGGGAAGCCGCCGGCGTGGGGCAAGACGGTGGTGGTCGAGGCGTTCTTGGACCCCGTGTGCCCCGACAGCCGCGACGCGTGGCCGGCGCTGAAGAAGGTCGTGGAGCACTATAGCTCACGTGTTTCCGTCGTCGTTCATCTCTTCCCGCTGCCGTGAGTGATGGATGCAACTTAATTCCTGTTGTTGTTGGTTCTCTTCTGTTTTCCTTTCTTGAAATTTATTCATGCACCGCTATATATGTAGGTATTGATTTGTATATTTGCATACGGTTAAATAGAACTCGATCCTTTCAGTTTGCAGAGAGCCACAGTTCCATAACATATCACTGACCACTACACATATCAAAAACTACACTTTCTGAACTTGAAATCTTCAGAAACTGGACACATATGTAGTTCATCCATTTATGTACTCATATGCAGCAAAAGTTAGGATACAAACCTACTTTTGGAAAAAAAAAAAAAATAAAAAAAAAGATAAATTCCACTTGTATGTGCACTACAAGACAAAAAAAATAGATTTTGTCTTCTGGTGTGTACATCATGAATTTTGTCATTTTCATCCCTAACTTTTCAAAAAAATATTTACCATAATTTTTTATGAATTTGTTAAAATTAGCATCTATAATAATACCATATAACAACGCAATCAGGACACATTTTATAGTAGACTTGATAAAAAAAAAAAGGTTATGGTAAAAGTTGATTATAATTCTAGAAGTTTACTTGAGAAAATTAAAATGATATCCTTTTTATAGAGGAGGGAATTGATATTATATTCATATTCTAATAATAATAAAAATAGTAGTTAAAACAGGGCGCAAAAGTCAAGTAGAATTAAGTCGTCAAGTATTTATGGCTGAATGGGAGTGCTTTTAACACCATAATATCGTGGCTTATCTTTTGTAGACATTTATCTTGCATCACATATTCAGAGTGACACATTCCTTTTTTTGTGTGGAGGTAGTTCATGTCTACTTTCATGATTCCATGCAATCAATGTACGCATATTTGACTCGGCAGAGCATGTCAGTTTCTCGAAGAAACTAAAAGACCTATTTGCCCTCAGTCTGGTGACGCTTGAAATTGTCTTGTGCATCACAGGATTCCAGCAGTACCGCAGTAGACTGACCTGGACCTGGTTGTCCAAATCGATATTTGTCGGCAAAGAAGACAAATGCACCTATTCGGCTATTCCTACCTAAAAAATCATTAAAAATTTAATGAAAAAATATGTGATCCATCTGGTTTATCAAACAGTAAAGTTGGCAGTTAGGAAGAGGGGACTTGCTGATAAGAAATTGAAAAAATAAATAAATAAACGTCCCATAACATAATGTGCTTTTGGGCTTCTTGGTATGAGTCACTTCACCAGGCCCAGTGTTCTTGGTATGAGTCATTATTTTAGGTAAAGATAAAGAAAATGATAGAGTAATTGATCTTCCTTTTTTTTAGATTAGTGATCTTGCTTTATCGTACAGGACATACTTTATAAAAAAAAAAAAAAAAGCATTCTTCACCTAACAAGAGATTCCAGGATTTGTTTATCTTACTTTCATTTCCAGGCCACCACAATCTAAAACGTTTACAACTATACAATGCATACTTCCACAAAAAGCATATGGCTCACAACCTTATATGTTTTCATCGACTAATGATTGGTTCTGACTGTGTTGTAAACTAGGGGCCATGGCCATGGCCAATAATCGCACTATAAATTGTCTCTAATGCTTTTTTGAGCTCTCCCGTTGGGATTAAGTACCCGCATGTAAATATGCATATTAACAACGGGTACTTAAAGAAACCACAGCTATAAATTCATTTCTAGTTACGATTCTTGCCTAGTGCATAAATTCGTTTCTAGATAAAAGTAATAACTTTTTATATGAAAACGGATGAAGACAAACTTGTATCAAATGCTGAACAAAATATACAACTTTGTAGTTGGCCAAATATTAAATAGTCATTCTTAGATGCTAGTATATTTTAAAAATAAAAAATACAAGTTTAGGAAATAATTTTTAGAGGAGGTTACTTAACAAACTGAAAGTAGTCATCTAAAAAAAGTTCAGAAGTAATGGTTCTCTGTTGTAAGAAAAAAAATTAGTGAAATGGTAAAAATGCCTCATGTGAAGGAGGGAGGTTGTAGGATTTTATGGGATTAAATTCTCAAAAACAAACGAGTATATATTTGCATGACTCGCGATCGTGGCCGCTAAGTTCTTCGGTGGCATGGCGTGGTGGCATGGCATGGGCGTAGCAACAGGTTATTTTCCCTATTTTCTCACACTGTTTTCAAAATTAAATTCTACTAGTGGTTTTGCATTACACTAGCAGATTATGGCTACTAGGCCTCATTCATTTCTACCGGAAGGGCCAGGAATGTGGGGGCCGGATTCACATGGCCTGATTTGAAGTCAAGTCAGGCCCATTGACCATTCGGTTAGATTCAGCCCGGAATAAAAACGGGCCGTTGCAAATCTTTATTTCATCTTTTAGGTCCAAGTGAAACAACAGGATCCATTTTTTTTTTGAAAAGAGTTTCATTAAACTCGGCTTTTAAGAAAGCCCGCACGGTACAGAAACATTACTGGGGATACCAGTTTACATGAAGTCCAAAACATAAATTCGAAATGAAAAAGGCCTAAAGCTCTATTACATCTGTTGATATGAGCTTGATTGGTGTAAAAGCCTTCACCACTTCATGATCTTCTCCCCGACCTGGGCGATGCACTCTCTGTCTTCGCCTTCAAAGAAGATCTCCCACCGCTGCATAAAGGAAATCGCCATGTATATAACATCGGTGGGTGAATTTGGAAACTTCTTTTCAATGGACATTCTGTTTCTATTGGTCCAAAGAGCCCAAGTCAGACTAGCAAACAGAAACATAATCAATCTAGTTGGCAGCAGCCCTTTGCTACGCAACCAATTAACAGTAAACTCATCTAAAGATCTGGGGCCCTCTAGCTGCCAAATATCTCTAATCATTTGCCAAACAAACTTAGCCATATGGCATTTAAAGAAAACATGGTCCACAAATTCTAACCCATCATCAAGACAACAGTTTCCTGAACCTTTCCACCCTCTTTTCAATAAAGATTGCTTGACTTGTAATTTGTTATTAAACATTTGCCACAAGAAGAATTTGATTTTCGAAGGAACTTTGCATTTCCAAATGAACCCAAATACCTTGCTTGGCATACCCCTATCGCTTATAAACCTCAGAGAGACATTTTGTAGTGTACTTGTTTGGACTTATCTAGTTCCCAAATCACTTGGTCTTTCTCATTTGATAATGTGAATTCAGCTAACTCTGTTGTTAGCTCCAACCATCTATCAAATTCATCCTGAGAAAGAGATCTCCTAAAATTAATTTGCCATTCCTCATCTACCCAGCACTCAGATACTAGACAATTAGGTTCCCTGGCTAGAATATATAGATCTTCATATGCCACAGCTAGAGGTACTTTCTTTGCCCAACAATCTTGCCAAAACCTGCATAACTCCCCATTCCCCAATTTGAAGCTACTTCCCCAATTAAAAAGATCTTTCACTCTATGGAGCCCCTTCCAGAATTGTGATCCTCTTGTTGGTTTTGAAGTGAAGAAAGAAGAGTTTCTCATGTATTTTGCCTTAAGAATCCTGTACCATAAGGCATTGGGCTCTTTATGAATTTTCCAAATCCACTTTACCAACAGGCACTCATTCATAATTCTAGTATTAATAATCCCTAGACCCCCTTGGTCCTTAGGCCTGCTTACCATGTCTAATTTTGCCATGTGATATTTGAATTTCTTATCAGCACCTTGCCAAATAAAACCAGACCTGATACTGTCCATTTTATCATGAACTCCTCCTTGGAGGTCATAGAAACCCATACAGAAGATAGGAATACTTTGCTCGGGTAGGAGTTAGTCGGGGTCGTCTTCCCACTAAAGCAATGTGTTTTCCTTTCCAAGGATCTAACCTCTTCCCTATTTTGTCCTAAAGGAAAGCAAATTTGTGTATCCCTAAATGTTTATCACTCACAGGAATTCCTAAGTATTTTAAAGGAAGATCTCCTAACACACAATTTAACTTGTTGACCATTTCAATTTTTTTTTTTCGTTTGGTCCACCCCAAAAGCATACACCTCACTCTTGTGATAGTTGATTTTAAGGCCGACATCCACTCAAAGCAAAGATAGGATCAATTTAAGATTTCTAATGGAATTATCCGAGTCATTAATCATTATGACTGTATCATCTCGCATATTGTATATGAGATATTTCCCGAGGAATCAAGTGATCTAACACCCCTTGATATGTCCTTTGCTCACGACTCTCTCAATCGGATCAAGCTAGTGTATCGGCTACTAGATAAAAAGTAATGGGGACAGAGGGTCCCCTTGTCTTAATCCCCTGAAAGTCTTAAAGTATGGACTCCTCTCACCATTGACATTCACACATACCGCCCCCCTTGGACAGTTTGCATGACCCACTTAATCCACTTGTCCGGAAAGGCTCTCCCCTTGAGCACTTGTTCCAAAAGGACCAACTCACCCTATCATATGCTTTCTCAAAATCAATTTTCAAGATCAGCCCTTTCTTCTTTGATCTAGTTAGTTCATGTATGGTTTCATGTAAAACAATAACTCCTTCTAGGGTGTTTCTTCCTTTCACAAAACCAATGCGGTTTTCACCTACAATTCGCCAACCTCTTTGGAGTGATCCTATCGGTGAGAGCCTTAGTGAACCATTTAAAATCCACATTAAGGAGGCAAATAGGTCTGAATTGTTTAATGTTATTAGCTTCCTTAATCTTGGGAACCAAAGTAATCACCCCATAGTTAAGTCTTCTGATGTCCAATTGTCCTTCCCAAAAATCATTGAACATTGCCATCACATCTCCCCTGATGTGTTCCCAAAACTTTTTGAAAAAAATTGCCCCAAACCCATTGGGACCTGGTGCTGAATTATTTTTCATCTCCATGATGGTTTTCCTAACTTCCTCCTCCCTAAACTGGGTTATCAGCATATTTTGTTCTTCCTCATTCACTTTCAAAGCTTCTGGCCGAAAGGAGCTACTAAGACCGATATCCTGTTCACTACTATGCCCAAAAAGTTGTTTGTAAAAATCCAAAATATGTTGTGTCACTCTCTTACGTCCACTAAATTCTTCCCCATCGGCTTCAAGTGATAGGATGGTACTCTTTCTTCTTCTACCATTGGCAAAACGGGTGGAAAATTTGGGTATTAGCATCTCCTTGAAGAATCCAATTTTTCCTCGCTCTCTCGCCTCCGGTCTGCGCTCTTCTAGTTTAAGAATATCTTCTAATCTTGCTTCTAAATTAATTCTCTCTTCCCACTCTTCTAACTCAAGAAGTCTGATTTCAGCATGTTGGTCTATTTCCTCTATTCTATTTACTAGATTTTGCTTTATCTTTCTCTGCTCCCCAGTTAATTTCCTACTCCATCCTATGAGAAATTGTCTCAGATGTTGGAGGCAACCATGCCACCGATCTAGAGAATATTGGTCAACCCCCCTTCTAACCTATCAAAACTCCATCTAGAACATACTAATTCTGAGAAATTTTCCTGCAGGAGCCATTGTTCTTGGAAGAAAAAATAGTTTGATCTAGTTGCTCCTTGCATCCCTAGATCCAATATCATTGGGCAGTGATCTGAGCCTACTCTGGCTTTTGCCCAAGCAAAACACTTAGAGTAATAGCTATCCCATTCAGAAGAAGCCAGAATTCTATCCAATTTGATTAAAGTTGGATTTTGTTGTTTATTTGACCATGTAAACTTAACTCCAGTTACATGTATTTCCCTCAGCAAAAAATTTCCAATGAAAGTATTGAACAGACCCATGAGTCTGTGGTCCCCTTGACCCTTATTTCTATCTCCATCACTTCTAATCAAGTTAAAATCTCCCCCCAATAGAATTGGTAAAGAAACTGAATCACAAAAGTCAGTTAATTCTTGAATAAAGTCCCCAGAGAGATCATGATTTGCAGGGCCATATATATTGCGGATCCAAAATCTATGATTTGAGCTTTTGATTCTAACCGTAATGTTTAAGGAATAAAGATTTTGAACAAGTATCCTCCAATTCTATGATATCATTATTAAAGCCCACCATGAGGCCTCTAGAGTGTCCCCTTGCTGGAGACCAGATCCATTGAAACTCTTTCATGCCCTCTAACTCTCTAAGTTCTTTCTCTTCAAAGCCTTGTTTTATTGTTTCTTGCAGAGCTACCAGATCTAAATTTTCCTGAAGAATATGAGTTTTAACATAATTTCTCCTATGAAAAGTTCCCAACCCCCTCACATTCCAAAACATGAACCTCATTTAATAATATTCTAAGGAAGGTACCCATCTAGCTCTCCTGGACTACTTAACAGCAAGCCCTCCTTGGGCTTCTGTATAGTGTCCCTATCTTTATTACAGATGACCCCCATGGCCAACTCCTGTAACTGATCTTCTGTCCCCTCATATGTTTTCTCAGATTATTTCTCCATGAAACATCTAAAGTTGGCTTCTGCTAGTGCAGCTCTAGCTTTTTCTTCTGTTTTGAAGGCATCTATGTGTTGATCCATGTTTTCAGATTCTAATCCTAAATCTACCATTACTTCATGCAAAATTTCATTTGGAGTATTGTTCAGAATGGTAAAGGGATTTAGAGACTTAGATGTACCTGTGACTCCATCTTTTTCTGCAGCTCTCATTATTACTTTTGCAGTAACTGACATGCCATCCCTTGGCGGTCTAGTACTAGTCCTTGTTGCTACCACCACCTTTCTTCCCTTCTTTGATTTGGATCTCTTGCTCTTGGGTGACTTCCAGTTCTTCTCACCATCAGAGACTTCCCTGTCAAAATTCTGCAAAGATAAACTATCCATTAAATCTTCCCCTGTACTAGACTCCACCATGGTATCACCTATTTCCAGAGGCTCCATGCCTGACGAATGTATATCACTCTCACTAATTACCTTATGGGTTTGTTCCAGTGTCAACTTGGTCTTCTCTTTGCCAAAATCCTGAATAAGAGACTCTTCCTGAGTTAACCCCTCCACAACTTCTTGGCTGTCCCCTTCAGCTTCATTTGGGATCATCAGTTTGGGCCACTTACTCTTATCCATTAGATATTTTCCTTCCCTCCCAGAAACTACAAATTGACTATCATTTGGGATCAAATCCTCTATTAGATCCTTGGCAGTCTCATCATGTTTCATCTGTCCTCCTTTATCATCATAGTGTTGTTCCTGATTCTTGAGCTTGTTGTTCAAAGTTTCCTCAGCAGCTTGGATCTGATTCAGGTCCAGGATACCTAAGGTGGGATGTATAGCAGCAATTGGGATTTGTTCTGTCTGCTTTGATTCTAAAAAACCCTCTAGGTCTTCCTCCATGATATCCTCAGAACAGTTGCCCAGACCTTTGTCCATTCTCTCCAATCTGTCAAACTTTCCATTGTTCCTTTTGCTACTGTCTCCTTTCTGGTAATAATCCCTTTTTCCTTCCCTGGTTTTGTCTGAGTCATCATTCCTGTGTGGACCTTGACCAGGAGCAGGAAGAGCTCCCTTGCTCCCTTTTGTAGATTGTTCTACCTCAAATTTGAAGAACCTGCCCTCCCCATTTAGAAAGAATTCTATCTCTCCATTAATGGAGGCTCAGCAACCAAAGCAGTGATCTCCTTGATCAAACTCCCACTTCTCGACAACTCGGGATCATCATGGATTCTCGACCCATATCATGGATTTGAAGAATACGGTTTGAAGAAGTTTTGGGATCAATTTCAGTCTTCATCAAACTCCCTATAAGTTTGTACAGAGACATCTTGAATTCAGTGAGTCTAGTGAAGGTCTCCATTGAATTCTTATCAGGGAAGACCACTGGATACTCTTGTAGATCCATTCTTTTGACCTGGAAATCCCAATCCTCCCTCACAAGGTTCTGCAACTCCTTGTTAATTTTCTCTTCATTAGCTTCCCCAAGTAGAATGGTCAAGATTCCAGTATTCTGGCTCTTCTTTATTGTATCTTCAGGAATGTCTATTGCATAGAATCCTTAACCAGGCACCCCAAACCCAAACATCTTGACTTTCCTGTTGTGTTTTGCAGTCAACTGCCATGTGCCCCTTTTGCTTGCACTTGTAACAAAGTGGTTCTTCCTCACACCAACTTTGTAGGTGTCCAATTACCTCCACATCTAAAACATCTAATCTCAGGCATTTGTGTTGTATGGATTACCTTCACCCATACCCTGTCTCCTGTCAGCACGGCCTCTACCTCCTTAGTCTGCAGCTTGGCATGCCCATTTCTAATTGTACCTGTTGTAGCCTTCCTCCTTGTATTGCCAATTTCCTTTTCCTTTCTCAAAGATCCTCCCTGCGCCTTGATAGCTTCCTTTAGTCTCTATCTTCTCAATCTTTCTTCCTTTGAAACCAGCTCTTTCACCTTCACCTTGAAGGTGGGGACCTCTCTGGATTTGGTGCCTCAGATCTTGATCTCTATAGTATTCCTCCCCAAGTAGATCATCTTCTTCTATCCACCCTTCTTGCCTACGCTTCCCCTCTGCGGCCGTTCTTTGCGCCATGCGTCTTGGCGGCTACAAAGGAGGAAGATAGTTTTACGTGGAGGACGAGTAGAAGTGATTTTCTTTACTGAAACCCTAGCCTCCAACACTCTTGTTGGTTTCTTTGGGTGTGCAATATCAAAAGTTAATCTGCCCTTGGGTATCCAATATAAGCCCGGCCCAATGGGATTCTTTTTAACAGGCCTCCAAGAGTGTCCAAACCTTTCATCGTGAATCATTTTCCCTGCCTTCGCGCCTACTTCCTCTGTTTCCCATGTTACCAATTTTCCCCTGTTTTGGTGTGTACCCTCCTTGTCACCTCCCATGGTGAATTGGAGGACCTGCACAGGATTCTCCTCAATACCCTCTGTTTGTGACAATTTCATTAGTTTTTGCATGGTTTCTTCCAGCCTATCACTTGCCTCTGCTAACTCTACTATATCCCTTGCCGAGTCTGTGAATAATTGCTCTTTGATTTCCTTGGCAATTTTGGTGCATGCTGCTTTTCTTCCTCCTTTTGTCGAAGAACAATATCCACGTTCATCCCTCAACAGGTCTGAAAGCTTATTGGGCGCCATAGTCAACCTCCTTGGAGCTCCCTTGCTCACACTCAGGCTCTCCACGATTGTAGGTGAGACCTGCTCTGGAATGTCCTTCCCCCAATCCTTGGTAGCGCTCAAATCCGACCCCATTCCATCAAACCCCTTGTCACCTTCCCTCAAATCCCCCGAATCCCTAGATTCCTTCTGTTGAATCATATCCCCGCTTTGCCCCCTAGAAGAAGATCCAGCATCCTCTCCCATTGGATTCCATTCGCTACGGAGCAGATTCGGAGCAGAATGAGAAGCTCCGGGTATCGTGGCGGAAACGGAATAGGCATCACGAAAAACGGAGAAGAAATGGGGGGGAAGGTCGGAGATCTGAAATACCACGGTCAATCGAAGGAGCGTCGAGAGCGGGAGCGATTCTCCTACTTTGGAGCGGGAGATATGTCGTAGATCGCCACCGATGATCGCTGGAGTCGAGTGTCGGGCCGCCGCCCTAAGTCGCCCCTAAGTCGGCTTTGTTCCTTTTGAATCCAGCTCACAGTCCGATCGGGCCCGGTGCGGTGACGATCAACAGGATCCATTTGAGCCGGCCCAAAAATGGAAGCAGGCGGTTTGCACTAGACAACTGAACGAAGCAGGGGTTAATCAACGAGATTTTATATCGGAAGTGCTAGGAAACAAACAGAAGGTTAATCAATTATGTTTTGTTTGTCCCGGTAGGTTAAGATTGGAAGGTAGCATAAACATATATTAGAAGCGCATAATAATGCAAAAATACTATAATAGATGTTGCATTCAAAATTTGTGTGCAAAACTTTGCCAAAAAAGAACTAAAAATTGATTGTGTGAAATGTGCAGTTACCACAGCTATGCCTTCATTGCGTGTCGGTCAATTCATACGGCGAACAAGCTAAATCCGTCATTCGTGTACCCTCTGCTCGAGAAATTCTTCAAGGACCAGGTTCTGTCTCTATAGTCATTGATGCATGAATGAACAGGTTCAGTCTCTATAGTCATTGATGCATGAACACAAAATAACTTCTACTCCCTATTTCAAATTATTGATTATTTAAATTATTTAGATATATAAGTTTTATTATGTATCTCTATAAATATGATGTAGATATTTCATAATAAATATCTGCAATGTTCTTAATAATCCTTCACTATCCTTTATGAAATAACAATTGCATCATGCAATCAATTTACAGGAAGGTTACTATAATCAGCCAACCTACGAAAAATCAAGAGCTAAAGTAGTTAACGAAATAACCAAGAACCTTGTTGCGCCCATCATCGGTGAAACTAATTTGGCGGCATACAGAGCAGGTTTCAACGATTCACAATCTGATCAGGCTGCAAGGATATCTTTCAAGGTGAGAAAAATGAGACTACCATATGCATCGCTGTGGTAGATAGTGTATATATTTATACTTTTGCAAAGCATCAAAAACAAATAAGCCCCGGCACATTGATTTAGCTTGGTGAAATGTTTTCTCTTTTTTTCTACTTGAATGTAGAACGGCTGTGCACGAGGTGTGACCGGGACACCCTACTTCTTTGTGAATGGCATACCAATAATCAAGGATTCTGGTTCTGCACTGGATTACAAGTACTGGATATCTGTCCTGGATCCCTTGGTTGGAAAGATGTAACGCAGCTGCTAGTTTGTACTTCATCAATAAAGTCCTAGTGGAAAGTAAGCAAAACCTGAATGAGTGACGAACAAATAATATTATTAGCATCATCATTTCGGGTATAAGATGTGGATGGAAAAAAATATATATATAAGCAGCGGTTAATTCTTTCAGGCACATATCTGGCGCAACTCGCTCTGATTCAAATTATGGTCCACTTCAAGTTCGTACTAAGTCAAACTATTTGAAATTTGATCAAGTTTTTTGGAAAGAAAATATTGGCATCTGCAAATTGAAAACTATTAATGATCCCTAAAAATGCCAATTGAAAATAATTAAGCATATTTCGACCGGTCTAGAAGAAGCCCATTTATGTCTTATGTGATGTGCGCGTGCAAGCCATTAATTAAGTGGAAAAAGTCCGAATTCCCTCCCCCAACTATCACGAAAGTTCACTTTTCCTCCCTCAACGCCAAAACCGGACAAATCACCTCCCTCAACTTTTCAAACAATGCAAATTACCTCCCTCGGCGGTTTTTGAGGGCGGTATTGCTTTCAATAACAGCGGTTTGCATTTTTTTTTTTTTAAAAAAATTTCGGTTGAATCTTTAAAAAATCATAGTAAATCACAGAAAAATCAAAAAAATAAAAAAATCCAATTTTGTTAGACTCCACACAATTGTATCTACACATTGAATATATAAAAAAGAAAAAGACAAAACCATCGTAGCAAAAAAACTTATATTAAAGTATATCATATTATGTATTGACTGTGTAAATCTAATCATGTGGAGTCCAACAAAATTGGATTTTTATTTTATGATTTTTCTATGATTTACTATGATTTTTCAAAGATTTAACCGGATTTTTTTAAAAAGAAAAGGCAAACTGTTGTTCTTTGTAGCAATACCGCCCTCAAAACCGGCTTCGAGGAGGTAATTTGCATGGTTTGAAAAGTTGAGGGAGGTGATTTGTCCTCGTTTTAGCGTTGAGGGAGGAAAACGAACTTTCGTGATAGTTGGGGAGGAATCCGACTTTTTCCTAATTAAGTTGGTTGGTCCATCCTAGTTGAGCACTTGAGCGGCCCGATCCAGTACAACAAACCTAAAGCCCAGAAGCTCTCCACCAAATATTGGTTTTAACTTTCTCTCATTGAATTTGACCATGAAAGCAGACAAATCTTCAACTTTATATACATTTATTTAAAAGAAGTATATCTAACCTCATTTGATTATTATACAAATCCAATTTACCTCTTTCAGTTTGAAAACTGGATTTCTTTTTTGTACTTCTCTAACTTATGAAACCATCCTTTTAGAGCAATTTTCATTGACCTGGCGTTGCGTTAGCCAAAAGGGTGATAAATTAGACTACATTGATTGATAGTTAGGGTCAATTTGAATTTAACAAAAAATATAGAAATATATTTTTAAAATATTATCAAAATATCTTTATGAACATATACACTAAAAATCTATAAAAAAAATATTAATCATCTCTAGAGCCCTTTTTTTTTTTTTTTTGAGGTAACGGAGATCTCTAGAGCCCGTTGTGCAAACTGCAAACAACTATCCTTAGCACCAATGTCTCATTTAATCATCAATGCATGCACGAAAAGTTCCAAATACAAGTTTTTATTGCACATTAACATGTATCACGTGGTTTAACTTTATATAAAGGGAACATCACGATGACAAGGCATGCAAACTCATAAGCTCGTATCATCAATGTAGCCATTGTGCGACATCTCATACTCCCAAACCGACATATGTGAACTAGCAAAATGATGTCTAGATGAACACGACCCTCCTCGTTCACCATCAACCTCAAAACCCTAGCCACCTATCCAGACTACCTCCATAGCCACCTATCAAAACCCTAGCATGAGAAGGGTGAGAGCGTGGTAGCAAGCGCGGACCATGGATAAGACCGGAAGCTAAGATCTGATGGACCATACAATGATGGAGTTAAAAGTAAAAGGAAGTTTTTGCTGAGGTAAAAGTAAATGGAAGGTGGATAAGATGAGGGACCATACCAGCATGTGGCACAATGAAAGACAAATTATCCACATGAAAACTATCATAATTAAAGGATATATACCAATAGTTGAGGTAGCATATTTAGATGAATTCTGAAATTGAGGGCAAAATTAATCAAACAATTGCCGAGGGTAAGAACTGACTTATTCTCACTTGAAAAAAAAACATCAAAACTAGGTTCTTCATGGAACATTGTTTCTCGGTATCGTTTTCTATAAGTATGGTATGTATAGTTCCAATCATAGGGGTAAGCTTTATGCATATATATATAATAAGGTGCTAGCGCTTGGACGTCCGATGGCTATGAAATCCACCGGACGCCCTCCAGCCCAGCCCACCTAACTTGTCCACTCTGCCTACTCAGACTCACAACAAATACGTCCCGCCCCACTGCCACAGCATCTACGCGCTGGGCTCGTGGGTATGTCCCGCCAGCTCCATTCTACCGGGGCATGTGGTTCTGCTCGCTCTATTTTTCATCCGCGTGAGGAAGTTTCAGAAAGCAGATGTACTTTGCAACCTCTCGAACTAGTTTAATAACAAAACAGAGGAATACAATTTTAACAGATGAAAACATTTGGAATAGGTGAAACATTCTGAAAGTTATAATTGCAACATATGTGTGTAGCCATTGCAAGACATGCAACATAACCGATATACTTTTGCAACATTAAAATGAGAACACCTACAACATGCATATAAAATAGCTGCAACATGTAGATTAAACACTTCAAACACTTGCAATATCGACGACAACACCTGCAACATCCACACGAAACACCTGCAGCATTTCAAACTTATCATTGCAACATTTTTCTAACTCAAGAAAGAGGGTAAAGAAGGGAGGTGGGAGGTCTTCGGTTTTGAACGAGCTGGCGCTAGAGAAACATGGAATCACTTGGATCTCGCCACTCCGGATCTCAGAGTGATCGAGTCACTTGGATCTCAGGCCCTGACATTGGAGGAAGGCAGGCCAGATATGGAGCACGGCGTAGCCAGGGGCTAGGGCGCATGCAACCTGGGCCTTAGCACGGGAGGGCGCGCATGGCTCAGCTCAGGGAGAGGCACGGCCTATGGGTCTATGCGCGAGGATCCCTAGGCGAGGACTGGCTTGAGGCTGAGCGGGTAGTGGTGGTGGTGCTTAGAGGAGGCTGCCGGCCTGTCACGATGGAGCACGGGGTGCGGAAGACAACGACTGTGGAGGCGAAGGCGAGCGCAGCAAAGAGATTTTTTTTTTTTCTTTATTTTTTATAAGGATAAGGAGGGAGGGGAAGGGATAAAGACGAGCGGAGCGCACCACGCCAAGTGAGGTGACCGTCCGATTTTTTTACTTGACCATGGGATGGCCTATTGATAGCATTTCCGTATATATAAGTGCTTGTTGAAGAAAATCTCTCATTAGCTAGACCTTTATATGCCCCTTCTCTATATGGGCTGAGGCTGGCCGCTCATGACTTGTTTTTGCCAAACCTATTACGGCCTCAGATGTTTACATACATCCAGGTGCACTCGTCTTGATAAATTTGGAAATTTATCCTTATGAAGTGAGTTTCGCCCAAATGTCATCAAACTTATGGGCCTCGCTAAATTGCAATTATGAAGTGATGTACACCCATTAAAAATGCCATTTTTAGATTTTGAATCACATTTAATATTTTTTTCCAAAAAAGATCTAAAGTAACTATATTGCAACTTTGTCCCATTGTTTTGTTAGAGCATGTCCAAAAGACTAGCCAAATAGTTTTGTAAAGCTAAATTTAGCTATTATTAAGAAAATACATCCTCCAACAAACTCTTCTAAAATGGCTAGCTCTTCATCCCTTCATCTTCGCTTTCTATTCTTGAAGAGCCTACCTCACGAACCATCTTTTACATAGTCTCTTTGAGTACTCTATTTTAGAGAGTCATATAGAGAGTCTCTGTTGGAAGATGTATTTTCTTATTAATAGCTAAATTTAGCTTTACAAAACTATTTCACTAGTCTTTTGGACATGCTCTTATCAACTCTATTTTAGAGAGTAGCTAAAACATGCTCTTAGCTCATTCTCCCTTGGCCGCTTCCTTCCGGCGTCAATGTGTCATCTTTGAATGACTCGTTTGAATTTGATAATTTATTGAGAGTAACGTTTTTTATTGAGAGTCAGCTTGTGCGTGGGCAAGCTAAAGTGCTCAACATGATGAAGATGCATGAATGGATGGATGGAAATGGAGGCAAGCCGAAGGCAAAGGTATAATTTAGTTTAGTTATCAATAACCTATATATTACACATGAAATTTAAAAAGAGGGAGAGGGAGCAAGCTCTACTGCTACCATGTTCCATGTTCCATGTTCCCTTGTTGCTGCCCTATTTACAATTCTAATAAGAAAAAAATAGTATTCTTCGATCATTTATTTTTCTGGTACAACAATTGGAACAATTTAGCATTTTGAGGAGGAACCCCAAAAAAAACAAGAAAATGGGGAGCGGTGGGTCATTACTGGTGTACTAGCTTGTACTAGGTCTGTGTTCTTCTGGAAACAAAATCACATGGGTACTTGCTAGATTTATTTATTTACCAAAGTTAAAGAAGGAAATTCCATTCCGACAGACGCAGACCACCAAAGTGGTAACAAGTCTTTAACAACCCACGATCTGAAAGCAAGCAAAGCGGCAATCTAAAAAGCAGACCAACCCAGCGCAGCGCGCACCGCCCCGCCAATTGCGACGCCGCCGCCGCCGTTGCTGACACTGTGGCCGCGAGAAGTGCCAACCCACCGCCGCCCGACGGCCGTCGCTTCCACCCGGCGCCGAAGCAGCTTTATCCGAGCTCCAATTCGCCGGATCGATCACATGCGTCCATCTCTCAAATGAGCTCCCAACTCCGCACCACTTTACTCTTCCTCCCGCTCTTCGCCGCCGCCGCCGCTGCTGCTTGGGGCCGCGCCTCGACTGTGCCGTCGCTGGAGTTCCACCACCGGTTCTCCGCGCCGCTGCGGCGGTGGGGCCGAGTCCCGAGGGCGCGCGCTCCCTGGCGGGTGGCCGGACCCCGGAAGCGCCGCGTACGTCGCTGCCCTTGCCGGGCACGATCGCCACCGCGCGGTGGTGTCGGCTGCAGGAGGCGGCGGTAGCAGCGGCACACCTCCACTCACTTTTGCCGAGGGAAATGCCACCCTCAAGGTCAGCAACCTCGGATTGTAAGGCCTCTGTCTCTGTCTGTCTGTCAGAATCGTGTACGTTTGTGTTTCCGTATCTGATAATTTCACCCACCAGAAAACTAATTTTGTCTGGATTCTGGTCTAGTTTGCACTATGCTCTTGTGACCGTTGGCACACCGGGCCAGACGTTCATGGTGGCGCTGGACACAGGCAGCGACCTCTTCTGGCTGCCTTGCCAGTGTGACGGCTGCACGCCGCCAGCTACAGCTGCTTCTGGATCAGTAAGAACTCACCTGTCAGCAGAATTCTTTTGATCTGTTGGGAGATGGTGTAGGACTCAGAACTGAGCGTCAATTCACACTGCGTGTGTTTGCAAGGGTTCCGACTTCAGCAACTTATGAATGATTTGTTCAGTGTATTCAGGATTTAGTGCATGCTAAAATTGTGCTGTATCTTGCCTTTATTTGTTTTCTGAGTAACTAGCTTCATGGTTAGAGACTGTATACACTCCTAATTCTTGATCTGTTTCCCTTGGTAGCCTTTTACCGATGTTCTAATTTCTGCAAGTGTTATGCTTAACTGCATCCCTCCCTAACAATATTTTTGTTAACTGCAAGTCTCATATTGGTTAATGTTCTGTTATCTTCTGGTATGCCTATTCATGTAACAGCAAAGCTTTGAGGAGACTCATGGTTAGACTAATGTTAAACTCATTGAGTCCATCAGACTTTGTAATGATTTTAGACTGATGCCTTTCTTTAAAGCCGGGCTGTATCCATTAGCTAAAAACAATGTAACAGCAAGGGCTATAATGATAATTTCTTTCATCTGAAAATGTGTTTATTTGCCTAGTGAGGTTCATTTCCACACTGCTGTCATGAACATAATCAAACACAAAATTTGAAGCAGAATTCGGTAAAAGGGGAAGTAAATTGGGATGTTTATAGATGCCATGTACTCATATAATTTTGTAGCATATCACAGTGTAGAGAATTTGAATCTGCATTTATTTAGTAAAAGGGAAGTAAAAGGGCCATTCTAGCATGCTGTGTGAAAGGCTACACATATGGGGGTGGACATTCATTATTCATTTACATTATAAGAAGTAGATTGATGATCAATAATTGTTTGTTGTTGCTCAAGAACACTGTTTTGTAGTGGTGCATGTAAACAACTGATCAGGTCTGGAACTACTGATCTGGAAATTGATGTATGACAGTATTTTTTTTTTTTTATGTTGGAACTGATTACATGCATGTTCTTTGAAATTTATCCTTTACGTCACCATCTGAGTTTCAGGCTACATTTTACATCCCTGGTATGTCATCAACTAGCAAAGCAGTTCCGTGCAATAGCAACTTTTGTGATCTTCAAAAAGAATGCTCCACAGCATTGCAATGTCCATACAAGATGGTGTATGTATCTGCGGGCACATCGTCATCTGGATTTTTAGTTGAGGATGTGCTTTATCTCTCAACAGAGAACGCCCATCCTCAAATTCTCAAGGCACAAATAATGCTTGGGTAATAATTTCTTTGGAATCTGGATCTATTTACAGAATACATTGCATGCAGTATCTGAAGATTTTTTTTTTTTTACTTTTTATTCATTAGTTGTGGACAGACTCAAACTGGGTCATTTCTGGATGCTGCTGCTCCTAATGGTCTTTTTGGACTTGGGATAGATGAGGTTTCAGTTCCCAGCATTTTAGCACAGAAAGGTCTGACATCTAATTCGTTCTCGATGTGCTTTGGTCGTGATGGTATTGGGAGAATCAGCTTTGGAGACCAAGGCAGCTCAGACCAAGAAGAGACACCTCTTGACATCAACAAACAACAGTGAGTAACCTCTTGACACCCTTGACATCAACCTCCACCTCTTGATATTTAATTCCTTTGTTTATTCTGTGTTCTCCAGTCCCACATATGCCATCACTATAAGTGGGATTACTATTGGAAATAAACAAACAGATTTGGACTTCATTACTATTTTTGACACTGGTACCTCCTTCACATACTTGGCAGACCCAGCGTATACTTATATTACCCAGAGTGTAAGTAAACATCTGATATATGATTTTGCCTTACATAAAATTGACAAGGATTTTTTTCACCAAATGGGAATTTGTCTCTGGTCAGAAAGACAGAAATTTTTTCATGTAACTGTTGGTGTGTCTCCCTTTTTCAGTTTCATGCACAAGTTCAGGCAAATCGCCATGCTGCTGACTCCAGGATTCCATTTGAATATTGCTACGATTTGAGGTTATTTTTTCTTAATTGTTATATACTCAACTATTACATTATATGTTTTGCCATTCGACTATAAAATAATTATCTAAGCTAAACTTATCCAGCTCTAGTGAAGCAAGGTTTCCAATTCCTGATATAATCCTAAGAACAGTTACTGGAAGTCTGTTTCCTGTTATTGATCCAGGGCAAGTAATCTCCATTCAGGTGCATTGAGATCATGATTCTTTTATTTGTATCTATAGTGTAAGACTGAAATAATATCATTGTGTCATAACATCTTGTAACCATTTGTATGTTTTCCAGGAACATGAGTACGTTTATTGCCTGGCTATTGTCAAGAGCATGAAGCTCAACATTATTGGACGTAAGCTCGACATCTTGTAACTCTTCAGTTATTCTCTATCATTTCTAGTATTAGATTGGTACGACGCCAGGTCTTGCTACGGAGGAAGTACGGCGGCGAGTGGAGAGTGCGTGTTCGTGGAAGCTTGCTACGACGGATGGGAGCCGTGGTGCGGCGACAAAAGGGAGATCGGGAATAGTAAATGATGCCAGGAGCCCTTAGGGAGATATAATCTCAATCCTGGGCTGCTTTCATTAATCAACAGAGTTGGACTCTTATACTACCTAACCTCAACAGACTCCTGGATAACAAACTCAATCTCAACTCAAACTCCTAACAGACCCAATCTAAACAAACTTAATCTAGACTCTTGACAAGATAGGGACGCCTGAACCGGCTCCCGTGGCAACCTTGGCCTGAGCTCATCTGCTCGGTCTGGCTTGGCCTAGCCACTTTGCTGACCTCTCCTACGATAGACATTGCCCACCATAACATAGATACTTTCTAGTTGATAGCTGATAGCTGCAATGCTATATTGTTTTATTATTTGCCTGTTCCCAACCACAATGTTTGGTACTTTTCCAGTTTTCCTGCCTCCAAATGTTTGTTATTGTTGCCAATATCAACATGTGGACATCATTTCAACCGGATGGTGTTTCTTGACTTATGTGATCGAAGTCCAAGACATATACTCTTGCTGTCTGTAAATTGTAGAAACACATGTTCTTTATGATCATGACATTACTTAGTGTCTACTGACATATTGTTTTTTTTTTTTTTGTGTGTGTGTGTGTGTGTGTGTGTGTGGGGGTGGTGGTGGGGTGGGTGGGGGGTGGTAAATCTACTAACAGTTTTTTGGGTTAAATCTATTAACATATTGTTTCAAAAGCTGTGATCATACTGATCACTGGTGGTAGATGCAACATGAAAGTAAGTAGGTACTACCAGCTATTAGGCTACTTAAACTCCTTTTAAAAGGAAGGAGTGGACTGTTCTTTGAAGGTAGAAGAGAAGAGAACAAAAGGGTGCCGTGTGCTGGAAATATTGGACTAATTACTGTAGTGGTGAACAAACAGAATTTGACTTTTTTGGATAAATTTGATATTTTATTAATGCTGTTATTAAACTAGAGTTTGAGGCAAAAATTTAAAGCATTACTTTTGAAAAGAATATAAAAAATTTGCAGTAGTAAGTCAAATTCAAAATGAATAAAAACTTTTTGACTAACTACTGAGTAAACTAGATAATGATATGACATTATCAGCCAGAAAGTACCTCTGTTTACGTTAAATTGAATTTTTCTTCTGAAATTTATATAATTATTTCTCCAGTTTGCTTTGAATTTTCTACTGCCGTCGTCCTTTAAGTATCCAAGTGAAATAATCTCACATGGTTCAGTTTGCCTAAAGAAATGGTGAACTTGTCATTCAAGCTTAAGATTACCCTAAAATGATAAATAAACACACTGAATACAACATAAGTTTACTTCTTTCCCCAGAAAATTTCATGACTGGTCTTCGTGTGGTGTTCGATCGAGAAAGGAAAATTCTTGGATGGAAGAAATTTAATTGTAAGTAAAACATGCATTACTCTGTTGTGTCCCAAACAAAGTTGCTTATTATGTTCTACATGGAATGAAGGTTATGATACTGATAGTTCAAATCCTCTCTCCATCAACTCCCGGAATGCATCAGGTTTCTCATCTTCAACAACTGAGAGCTACTCTCCTCAGGAAACAAGGAACCCAGGTGGTGTTTCACAGTTGAGACCCATGAACAATTCATCACCAGCAGCCTTATATGGTAGCTTGCTCTTGATGCTTATTTTGGTCCACTTGGCCATTATGTTCTGATTCTTTTGATTAGTTTTGGTTAACCTGGCTGTAAATTAGTTTCGTTATCAAAGTAGATACTGTAGAGTTTGACTAGGTGGTATAGCATAGAGCGCAGTATTGTTTAGTGGTTACACGTCCTGTAATTGGGCAATAGTAATTAGTTGTGATGCCGATTTTTGATGGCTCCATTGTACAAGCATTCCCATTCCAGCTGACTACCCGCCATCTTGTTTTCACTAAAGGGTTTATCTCTCATCTTTCACTGTTTTAGTATATGATATAAAAAGGGAAAACCATTGGAGTAGGTAACATCTATCCTTATGCAAACACTGGTTTTATGTATGATGAAAGAAATTACAAATCCATTAACTTTCTGTATTTTCAAGACTAATGAATCTTATAAATCCCTGTCCAGAATTTATTTCTGTATACTTGTAGTTGTACAGAAACTTTATCCTTAATGCAAGATGCATCATAGTCTTAATTAGGTGGTGGGATCTATCGATCTGTTGTTGCATCCAGAATGAAAAAGTGTAAAGACAAGTCACATATAATTGTGTCACTATAAATTATTACAAAAAGAGAAGTTTTGTATATAAATTATTATGGTTATTACAGTCAGAAACATCAAAAACTGGCCACCGGTAGTGGTCACTTAATAAGGAAAGAAAAAAAACTGCAAACTGTTGGCACCTGGTAGAAAGGAATTCCATAGTGGAAAACCCATCTTATTCCTCCCGTTGGCCTGCCTACTCATCGGGGGAGCATAACACCTCAGCTGGGGTGACTGGAACTTCATCGTCGCACTCGCCTTCTTCATCATCAGTGATCTTCCCCAGCGGCGACGAGAAGTCAAGCCGTATCCCCTGCATAACATCCTCATAGGACTCATCCAGGTCCTGGGATGTCAACTGGTGATACTCAACCAGCTGCATCAGGCTCTGGTTCTCTCGCGTCAGGTTAGCGTTCTCCTGCGCCAGCCGTGACTTCTCTGCAAGCAGAGCCTCCAATTGCAGCCTCACCTGCGCACAAGGCAATGCAGATAAGTTTTTCTCAGCAAAAATAACAACGAATTCTACCTAAAAGCGTCAACAAATTCATCATATCAGAGATGTTGCAATTAGTCTGTCTATTTTGTTTGGTCCTCAAATGCAGAAGTCCTAGTCATCGCGCCATTACCAAGTCATCTTCTTCAGGGGCAACTCCGTTGTCACATCCCTCTCTGAGCCTCTTGTTCTCCTCCTCTAGCAAACCGCACCTCTCCTGCATGAAGTGCAGCTCCGACTTGATGTTCTTGAGCTCCCTGGCAAGTGCAGCAGCTCTGCTTGCCATCGAAACCGCCAGCTGCAGATTCAAAATGGAACAGAAATCAGCCACAAAAACCACGCGGGAAGAAGAGGACAAGTGGTATTATGCAACCTACATTTCTGGCCCGCTTCAGGTTAGTGCTCTGTGCGACCTCAGCAGAGGCCTGCACATTCCCCCCCTCCTTCCCAAGACCATCAGGACCAGCCGCCGCCGTTTCCTCTCCAGCGGCCGGCGAATTGCTGCTGTCCAGGCCCGCGGCTTCCGTGGAGCCGCCGCCACACATCCGCTTCGCCTTGGGCTCCTCCTCTTCCACCACCTCGTCGGGGCAGACGCCGCCCTCGCATCCCGTCGCCTGGGAAGAGCACGTCGCGAGAGCACTCACTCCCTGTGACAACAACAAGATCGCAGATCATGACGGAGAAGAGGACGATGAAATCGAAGCCGGGGGTGATGGTGGGCTCGATCGAAACCAACCTTCTGCGCGGCGGTGAGGGTGTCGGAGAGCTGCGCCAGTGACGCCGCAACGGAGTCGAGGCCACGGACGAGCATCAGGGAGTCCTCTCGGAGGCGCTTCCCACGCTCAGACTCCACCACGCGCTGCGCCAATCCCCGACACACAGAGCACGTCAGGATCCGACTCAAATCCACAGGAAGGAAACAGAGAAATCGTCATAAACAAGCAGCTATCACCGTGGGGGCGGCGGCGACGGCTGGTGGGAGATCACGGCGGTCCTCGAGGATGGTGTCGACGCGGGTGCGGAGGCGGTCCCAGAACCGTCGGTCGTCGGAGGCGGGGCTGGCGAGCGCCACGGTGGCGGAGTCCATGGGGGCAGGGGAGCGGCCGCCAACGGCTAGTTGCTGAGATTCGGTGGAGGAGGAAGGGGGATGGAATGGAATCGAGGAAAGATCGAGAGCTTTAAAACGGGGGCTGTCCTGTCACTTCGCAACGGTCGAAATTAAGTGGTCTTCCAGTTCGCTGATTCCTGTGGCACAGAGCGTTTATCTCTTCTGTCACGGGTCACGAGATGCGGCGTGGGGGATTTACTCCGAGTACGCGCCCGGGTAGTGTGGGCTTGTGGGGTCCTCTGACTCTGCCTCGCTGGGAGCAGGGGAGTCTCCTCCCTGCTGCGTGGAGAGAAGTGGTTTACCTTTGACCGCTATCAGCTGTTTTTATAAAACAAAATAATGACAAAATTATGTTGTTTTATGGAAAAAGAAAACGGTAATTGTTCGTTATATACGGCCGGATGCCTTCCTGGCCCCATGGACGGGTCCAACAACCAGCTCCCCTTCTATCAAATTACGGTAATTATGACCGCTTCCGCACCCGCTTCAGCACGGAAACGCTCCTATGCGCGCTCCTTCCCCCGCACCGCCTTAGTAACTCTTCCCCCACACCGCCTTAGTAACTCTTTTGTATTTTGTGCATAATAGGACACCAATATTAGCCTATGTACGTACTGCTACGTAGCCAAACCTCGTTTCCTCGATAAAAACGTAGTCAAACCTCGCCACCCCATACAATGGTCAGTTGTGGCCTTCTCTGGGCGATCCACGAGAGTACCAGACCACAATCGCGTTCAGCTGTCGCTGTCGCCGCCGCCACCGCCGCCGGTGATCGATCACACAAGCTTGTCGATCGTCCCGCCTTCTTTTCGGCGTTCGAAGCCGCGGCCGCCCAGCGTTCAAGACTTCAACGCACGGCCGCATGGGCTCTGGTTCATTGTGCGTCTGCTGGCTACGATTCATCGTTCACCTTCTAACTCTGGTTCGTCGTCCATCTGCAGCTCCGATCTACTTCAGGATTGAGGACTTCAGTAGGCAGGTACGTCAGTATGTACGTTCTATGCCAATTGTTTACATACGTGGGTTTGGAGCGCGTTATCGGGCTTAAACTATTAACCATTGGCTTCAAATTGGACCGATATTTTGCATGGCGGTTTTCTTATAAATAACCGCCACGGTTAATGCCTATTAACAGTGGCGGTTATTTTACAAAAACCGCTACAGTTAATGATGAGAATCCGCTAGGGTTTGTTCCCGATCTTTCGGTGAGAGGGTGGGGATAAGTCGATTTGGGGATGGAGACGACGTTCACGGCCCGACTACAGCCTACAAGATTGCGCCTTAGCAACCGATACACCACCTCCAATGGCTGTCATGATCTTGTGGAGCGCAACACCGGGCCACTAGGACACCTGTCCTGCAAGCAATCGAGAAACCGGCAAGAACAAGTATGAACAAGTGCTGAAATCACTAGATAGAAATGAAGAACACAATCTGAAATCACAAATGTGGGGTTCTGGATCAAGTAGAATGGATGGTCTAGTCGACACATGCGTCTACAAGGAAGTAGCAATGACTAAACTTACAATGAAACAAAACCCGAAGTAGAATGGTGACTCTAGGTGTCTTAAGTACATGCGTGAGAAAAGAAAGAGTGTTGCCGTCGTAGGTGATCCTAGTAACATGGTTATTGTGTGTGGTCTCCGTGAAAACATGCCAAGAATAGGTGTTCCAATCCATGGACAGGAAGGCCTTCACGATCGCGCTCAAATCCGATCAGATGTCATGGCATGGTTGGATTCATTTGAAAGTACACTTGATAGGCTTTCCATGAAGTCCTTGGACGCCCAAAACGGAGTCCGGATGAAGTCGTGGCGACCTTTGCAAGTTGGGACTCTATTGCAGTTCGAATTCATCTTCTAAAACATGTTGGGTATTGACTCTTTTATTCCTTTAACGTGGTGGCCTGGTGGTAGACATTAGGATTACTTGGATTGGCCCCCAATCAACTTCATTGATCCTCCATGCTTTACAGGTGAAGTCAAACCTTCCCTTGATCCATGTAAGTAATTCTGAAAAGGAAAACACACAAAGATCATGGTGCAGCAACAACTTTTCAAATGTATCAAATCTAAACTTGAAATAGATTTGATTCACCTTTAATTTTTGAATGGTTAACAAGGTCATACCTGAGCCTATCATGTCCTCATCAGTTAATCCGTTGGTGCTAATTGGCCAATTAAACTATTATTTTTTGTATTGAAAGATAATCATCATGAGATTTAAAAAGGACGACAATTGATAATAACTTTATAAGAGAGACACCGTCGCCTAATGTTTCTACATATCACGTGCATGGCAAAATTTAATTGAAACATGTTAGTTCCCTTAATCATTTATGCTTATTGCTTGTTGTTGTATTTTTCATCGCAAATTTGTCACAACATGAATAATTTATTATTTAATAGAAATTTTGGTGTTTTAATATATGATCGAAACTCCCTCCGTGACCCCCTCCATATATAATTGCTAGCTCCGCCCCTACCTAGGCTGCAAGTCTGTGACGATCCTCTGCCCTACAACGCCTCCGGTGCCCTCGCTGCCTCCCTCTCCATGTTCCTCCTCCGGTGCGACGGCGGCTATGGCGCGAGCTCCACGCGGCTACGCCCGACAACCACCTTCCCTCTTCTTCGGCTCCCATCCCTATCCTCTACACCGGTGCCGGGAAGGGCCCAACCTCGGCGGCGGCCCTAGTGTGGGAATAGATTCGGCGCGGCCTTGGCATTGGCATAGATCCGGCATGGGCTCATGACCCAGCAGTGGCGTCGACGCGGGCGCAGATCCTGCTCGGGTGCACGGCCCTGCTCCAGCACCGGGAGCCGCAAATGTTCGCAAATCCGATAGCCATGGCGCTTCCCATGCCAGACTCTCTCTTCCACCCTATGTTTCAATTGTTTCGGACGTTTCACGGGTATGTTGCACTAGAAGCATATAGATGTTGCAAAATCAACAAAATGCTTCAAGTGTGTTTCAATTCGTCAGGAAGATGTTGCACATGTTGCAATTGTGTTTTAGCGCCATGTTGCAATAGAATGTTTTGAGTGTCTGAAATGTTTCAGATATATGTTTCATTGTGTTTTGCAAACCCATATTTCAGTTATGTTTATCTCGATGTTGCATATATGTTCTCACATTTGCTACATATGTTTAATTTGGATGTTTGGATATTATTACAATGGTTTCAAGTGTGTTTCAGGACCATTTGTCAAGTGTTTTGAACACATTTTTCATGTGTTTCATTTTCCTTCAGACGAAACGTTTCAAATGTTGCATTGCAATGTTTCAAAAGTAGATTAGAGGTGTTCGGCGCTGGTAGCTGACGGACTGCGGCTTGTCGTAGGGCTTCAGCTCCTACCATGTGTAGATGATCCCTCCCTTCCCTTCTCTCCATCTCGCCGCAACAGTTTGAGCTCATCCTCGGTATGGAGTTCAGCGGCGTTGCAGCAAGATGCAACACAGGGCTGGGGCATGGTACGATGGGTAGCACTGTTGTGTCCGTACGCGGGGGCCTTAGAGTGGGATGGACGCTGGTGGGGAGTGCTGGAGTGGGATGGACGCAGACCGAAGCCCATCTTCGTATTATTGTTATGGGATGGATGCGTTGGAGAGGGCGTTCGGACACGGGGGTCCGCCCGGACGATCGGGCGCTAGTGGAACCGAAAAGAAAAACACACCTGAATGCATCAGACTATTTTAGAGGGCAGAGCGCATCACACTTGGACTGCGTTTAGTTCCCTTTAAAATTGAAAAACTTTACAAGATTCCCTGTCACATGAAATCTATGGACGTATGCATGGAGCATTAAATGTAGGTAAACAAAACAACTAATTATACAGTTTGTCTGTAATTTGCAAGACACATATTTTGAGCCTATTTAGTTCATGATTGGACAATAATTATCAAATACAAACGAAAAGTGCTACAGTGCTTTTTAGCTTCACTTTGCAGCATCTAAAGATAGTCTTGTACTCTAAATATTGTGTCTCTAACATACTTCCTTCTCTGTGCAGGGTACAATTTCAATTTCACTAGGGAATGTGTTGAATAGGATTTTTTGCAAGAGGAGTTATTAGCAAGGTACTCCCTCCATTCCAAGATATAAGGCATAACCACTTTTTTACTCGTGTCTCATAACATAAGGCGTGCTCTCTCTAGAAGTACATATATCGATACAGTAGTACTAGTGTTGAGAGAGAGAGAATTAATTGTGTTTCTTGGTCTTTGAACCGAAGGTAGTTATGCCTCATATCTTGGGACGGAGGGAGTATGAGACTAAGAGGTAACTCAAGCTATCGTTAGGGTCTTTGGCAAAAGAATTTATATAATAAACAAAAGAATTGTTATAATATAAGTAGTAGTTCTTAGGTAAAATCACAAGTGGGGCTTTACCTAGGATAGATGAGTTTTTATCGATTTGCAACCTAATTTGAATATGACTTGGATTGAGCCACATAGCCATGAGGGCGGAATTTCTCTATAAGGGCTCGTTTGGAAAATTATCACCCTTTCCGTGGTGTAATCCCTGCGCATGCAACTGTCAACAGATCAAATGTGGTGGCCATGCGAGGTACGGCGCTGCCCTCCCCTGGGCGTCGCTCCCCGGCCTCGGAGGAGTGGGCTGTAACATCCCGCCTCCTCGAGACCGGGCCCGCTTACATTTGACAACTTTCTAAGGATCAAGACTGCCCTCACAGACCAACACTAGTCTTTTCTGCGCACTTTGTCCTCACTCATGGAAAACAAGTTGCAACTTGTTGATATAAGTATTCTATCAACCTTATTAAGCCCTAAGCTGGGGTGTCACATACTGACCCCCTTAGGAGACCGGCATCCTCGTAGATCAACCCCAGGTCAGAAACGTTCCCTCTTGGCCATGTCCGTGTGCTCAGTGCCAGTGCATGTGTCATGTTGTGTGACCATGCGGGGTCCACACCAGCCATGCGCCCCATGCCTACGCAACTGACACACGCGTCCATGAAACCGCAAGGGCCGGCTCTAAACTACCCCCATAGACCAACACTAGTTTTTTCTACGTCCATGAAACCGCAAGGGCCGGCTCTAAACTGCCCTCACAGACCAACACTAGTTTTTTCTGCGCACTTTGTCCTCACTCATGCGCACCTGGGAAGGACTTCCCGGTCGGTCACCCATCGCTCCAAGCCAAGCACACTTAACTTTGGAGTTTTTATTGATTCAGGCTTTCGAAAAAGGAGTTGCAACTTGTTGATATGAGTATTCTATCAACCTTATTAAGCCCTAGGCTGGGGTGTCACACGGGCGTCACTCCCCGGACTCGCGC
This sequence comes from Hyparrhenia diplandra, assembly GCA_015847255.1. NCBI lineage: Eukaryota > Viridiplantae > Streptophyta > Magnoliopsida > Poales > Poaceae > Hyparrhenia > Hyparrhenia diplandra. The sequence goes on along the minus strand of JADLZK010009250.1, from coordinate 241,879 downwards.
ATGCGAGCGGGGCGTCGCTCCCTGCAGCTGTAGCAGAAAGAAAACAAGTGACTCATCAAGCTCACTGCGCATCAGCTAGAAATAGCAATGGTTAGTTAGTCTCACCGTGGGCGGGGCTTCCCCCGGGGTTCCCTGGTTACCAAACGAAGCCTAAGGGAAGCAGCCCTATTAGTACTACCATAGGGCATTGGGGCACTTCTTCTTTTGGGCAAGTCTAACTCCACAAGCGCTTTTCGTAAGAAAAAAAAAGAGGAATGCCTTTTGGAAAAAATTGTTTGTTAAATTAGCTCAAATTTAACCAAGCTTATAGTAAATATTATTAGCATTTATGTCTCCAAATAAAATTTGATATGAAAATATATTATGTAACTAGTCTAATGATATTTATTTTGTTTTATGAGTGTTACCGTTTTTTTATAATTTGTTTGACTCCTTGGAGCATGAGAAATACTTTCCTTTATGAACAAAGATAGTATTTGCATATATACCTAACCTAAAAGTAAATAGAGATGCATGGTGATATACCTAACTTAATAGTAAACGGAAATGCTTAGCGTCGTTAGCACTCATGATACAAAAGTTATCCTAGTCCCTAAATGCTAAACATCTATCCACTTTTCATTTAGTGGTTGGACGGTTGAGACCACCAATTAGATAGTTTAAATAGTTTGTAATTTGTAATACAACAAAGAATTCATAAATTTTCATTTTCATACAAACTTTTAAGTACATTTTGAGACATGAACATGGTGCACAATTTGACATAGACAACAAACAATTATACACATTGTTATACACATAGTCATATAGACACCATTTATATAGCACCACATACATGCCTAATTTTGTCTGCCCAAAAACTTCATTTAGCACCCAAGCATAGTTTATCACCTGAACGACGTTTAAATGTATATTTTGGTGTTTATACAGTTTTGGCCACAAAATAATATTATCTTTTAATCTTTTTCTACCAATATGATTGTTTAGACACATCTAGCGTTTAAATCATGACTAGAGCCTAAACATTACATGAATCCGATCGTTTAGCATTTAAACATATGTAGATGACTATTTAGATGTGATTAAGCAAACACTTCACAATACTATTTTCATTCTCAATGCATTGGATCATTTAAATTCCCTGGCATTAGGACCTACCATTTACGAAAATAATCTGATGTGGCAACAAAACTAATGAACAAAGAGAAGAATACATGAGGAAATTGTTTCACATATGAGAAACCATGTTCCCTCACGCTTCAATGGGAGAAGAAACCATAGATTTTTTTTTCGTTGAGGCGTGATGGTTGAAATGATGAATAGTTGCTCTATTTATTTCCCTTATCTGCCCTGCTGCAACCTTATGTTCTACCAAGTTTTGAGTTTGTTGGCTTATATGGCTATCTTGAACTTAAAACTTATGTGTAGCAAAGCGTGTGATCCAAGTCTAGGTTGTTGTGAGAAATAATATGGTAGAATATAATTGCTATGATCTTGTCATAAATGATAATTGATATCTGGAGTTTTATTTTTAAAAATAATAAAAATGATAAGTTCCTGAATGATGAGAATTTGTACCAAGAACTTTTGTTGATCATATTGAATATCCTTCACATATGCAGCTTGTTATCTCATTGGGCTTTGTCAAATTATTGTGACCCCTTGTGAGATGCATTTCATACTCCCATGATCAAGATCACGTACATTGCCATCATATGCTAAACTTCTACACTAGAAGTTAGCAACACATGCCATCCATCCATCCTCAAAATTTAGGTCCATATGTGTAAGGAAAATGGACCTTGGCCCATTTATTATGGATTTTGGTGTTTGAATGACCAACCGGCCAAATGAGATGTGTGGGAGTATGAGATCATTGTTGTTGTTGAACTATGCTGTTGAACTTATGCAAAAAAGATATCTATGACCTTTCTCTCCAAAGTGTATCGTTGCAAAAATACATGTGCTATGCAAAAAAATATATATGCTCAAGAGCATTATGAACGAAAATATAAAGAGGAGAAAAAAAAGATATCCCATGTTAAAAATAAAAGGAGAGAGATGAGATCATATAAAAGGAGCTCATTCACCATTCCACCATATTTCATCTACACACATGCACGGATTTAGTCTTTGACTACACAACAAATGGAAAAGCTCATCAAAGGAGTATTTGTCATTTTTGTCTACCTTGAAATCCACATAAAAGCCTATTAGAAGTAGGATGTAAAAAGACAAAACCATGCCTTGGTAAGGAATCATACACATTGAGATATCTGAGTATCATTTGAGGAACTTTAATTTATTTACAAAACTTCGTGATAACCTATAGATTAAAACCTTATCAAAGGATGATTAAATGGTGCTCTACAAAACCATTCTGTCTCACAGTACCACCCAAGTGAAAGGCCCTAGAGAGTGGGGTGATGTTGGGTATGAAATCAACACAACAATGTATTAAGGACAAAGCTTGGCCACAAGGCCTCCATTCAACATGTTCTGTGCGGGGGGTGTCAGAGGGTATTTATAGGGTCCCCTGACTTCGTATTACAAGGAAAACACAAAACTTTACATTCAGAATGTTACAACACTAGTATTTTGGCAAAGTTGTTTCTGTTAACTTTGCCTGAACTGTTGAATCATCAATCTCCACAACTCTCAACTTGGCGACGTTGTGTCCGTCAACTTCGCCGATACCTTTGCCTTCTAATCTTGTGAAGTCATATTTTTGCCTCCGCGCGAAGTTATTTCTCGGGCGAAGTCAGCTTTGCCGCATTCCTCCTTTCTTCCTTATGTTAAGAGTTTTTACCTGTAACTTCAAAGTTTAGGATAAAAGTTTTTGGAGTAAAGTTAGATCCCAACAGGTAAATAGAGTAACAAAATTTCTACAAATTCACTTGAGCAAAGTACACTAAATGGCAAAGCGGATTTTGCCACCTAACCAAGCAATTATAGTGTATTATAATCTCTATGCACATAATTGCTAAGTCACTACTTCTAAGTTAGTGAGCACCAAACTAAACAAGCAAGAAAGCTAGCTCTCAAACTAACTACACTAAAGAGCTTAGCTACACTATAAAAGTAAATGCAAGAGGAGTAGTGATCTTTATATTGATGTCGGGCAAGAAAGGAAGCTAATCACAATATGATGAGTACCCAATCAATAGCAAGGGAGACAAGAATGACACTTCGATTTTTCTCTTGAGGTCCACTTGCTAGCAAGTTAGTCCCCGTTGTATCGGCCAACACTAGATGGTTTGGTAGTCTAATTGGTGTTTTACAAGCCAACTCACTACCAAGCACCGTAAGAACCAACCACAAGTGAGGTATCTCAATGAAATGAGCAATTTACTACAGTTACCTTTTGGCACTCCATTGGGGAGGGAACACGAACCCCTAAAATCATCGGGATGTGGCCAAGAACAATCACCAACTATTGCAAATACTCCTCCGCTACTCCAAGCCATCTAGGTGGAAATAACAAGAAAATCACAACAACAACAACAACGATCCCCAAGTGCCACTAGATGCAATCACTCAAGCAAATGCACTTGGAATCACTCAATCTCACTTTGGATTGGCAATCAAGGAAGAGAAATGAGTGGCAGGGAGTATGCTCAGCTCAAAGGAATGTCAAGTATGTAAAAATGACAAGAGAGATGCCTAAGAGCCAACAAACACATATTTATAAACCCCCTCAAATAAATAGAGTCGGTACCCCTTCATTGGGTTGTCTGCGTCTTGACCGGATGAACTGCTCGACATCGATCACATGTGCGCCCAACATCCAGTCCACCATGGCCATCCATGTGAGTCCAGTCGCCCGCTGTTCTTTTCCTATGTGCCAACACCAACTGTCCGGACACAACACCAACATGTCCATTCTGCTGTCGTCACTAGCGCCCGATCAAGAAGCCAACACAGCTCAGACCTGGCCAACGTACTAATCAGACATGTCCAGTCACATGAAGTGGCCCTAAAAGCTCCATGTTTGGTTTTGGATAATTGATGATACCCTAATGCTAACCTTTGTCATGAGTGGTGTGGTTGAGCAAGGTTGGTACAAGCTAAGTGATGGAGCAAGACAAGGATCATGGTGGATGCTGATGGTCCAAAAGAGATGATCAAGTGCTCATCTTTGGAAAAGAAGAATGAGAAAACAGAAGGGCTCAAGCAAAAGGTATATCCAATAGGGCCTTTTGTTTTTGGTGATCTAGACACTAACAAAGTGCGATCACATTCAGAATTGATAGTCGTACTATTAAGAGGGAACAATTTCTCAGAATTACGCTTGTCAAATGCCACTGGTGATGTTGATCATACATATACATTAGGACCTAGTGACCTAATCTAAATTGCAAACACGATAAACTTTAAGGGTCTCAAGGATCAAAAAAGCAACACCCCTCGTGTTGTTGGGGAAATTGCTTATGATTTACAATAAGATTATTTATACAAAGTGATAAATAAACAACTATAAGTTAATATTAGTGGATGACGTGACATAATGCTAGTTATAGTAGATGACGTGTTGCTCACATGTTTATAATTGTAAACGCTAGTTGGCCATAAATGAATAGATAGTGAACCGATGAGGTGGATAGCTTGCATGTTGAGAGAAATAACTAATGGGTATTTAAGCTTTACGGGAGTATAAGATAAGATCCAGGAATTCAAAGTAGCCTAGCGCTCACTTCTTTTTATCAGTGATATTATTAGTTTTTCTAGATAAAGGATAAAAATATCCGGCATCATCTATCTTTCGATAAAATCAGACCAATTATTACAAACCTAGCCCATAGGCTAGAACATCTGGCTGTAACAAAAAACAAGAAAAGTTTTGATTCAAGATAGACTGATGAATCTTGTTGAAAGCCATCCGTTGGAACCAAAAACTGCAGCGCTGCTACGACTAACACATCTCGTAGCTCGTCACGCTGCTGCAACATTGCCCACTGTCGGAGCCACTGAGTTCATGAAGTGTACCTGCATAAAAGATTTAGGTCTACATTTGTTAAAAACAACCTCATTTCTTGTTATTGAGCAAAGTGATATTATTGGATCCTCCTACATTCTTTACATTCTTATACAAAACATCTATTGATCCTTATTCCCCATCAGAATTGAGAAAAACTGTATATATATAGCAGCTATATTTCAACTATCCTTACAAGACTAGGCACACGGTTGTGCGGTAAATGGTGCATGCAGGTAGTACTAGTACATAAATATATATTGAACATTCAGAATGCGAAGCAATTCCATTTCCTAGAATTCTTTGCTGGCGCTGCCTTGCCCCATAGGATCTGTAGCGATTTCCATTCAGCTTCGCATGTGATCAGTGGACGCTGCTTCCTCTCCAGGCTGCAGCATCTCAGCGCCAACTTGAGTAACCGCTCGGAGTGCACCTCCGGCCAGGGTCCGGCAGACACGTCCAGCAAGCTGTGCAACTTCACCGCCCCTCGCACTTTCTCGGCGATGTTGAGGCCATCCAGCCCCGTGAGAAGTTGCAGTATCACCACACCGAATGCGTACACGTCCGACTCCGTGGTGAGCTCGCCTGTCGTGAAGAACACAGGGTCCATGTACCCCATAGTGCCCATCGGGTTCGTGCGACGGATGATGGTGGTCTCCTCAAGCGGCTTCACGTGCACCATCCGCGCCGTCCCGAAATCTCCCAGCCGGCTCGCATCGCCGGCGTCGAGGAGGACATTGGTCAGCTTCAGGTCGGCGTGGATGATGGCATTGGGGCGGTGAGAGTGGAGATAGGACAGCGCGGACCGCAGCTCGACGAGGATCCTGACGCGGTCCTCCCACGGGAGCCCATTGGAGAGTCTGTCTTGGAGCGTGCCGTTGGGGAGGTACTCGTAAACGAGGGTGCATGACTCCTGGCAGACGCCAATCAACCTCACAATGTGTGGATGCTCCAATTTGCCCAGCACCATTACCTGTGTGATAGAGTTCCAAACAGCCTCCAGGGTTAGTTATGGTGTATTAACCCTTCATTTTTCTCCTGATGAGAACTCTTTACCTTTTGGAACAACCTGTTTGTTACAGGCAATATTATAACTACTTATTACTTCCTCTATATGCGCGAGATATGAAAATGTGAATAAATAGGATACCAATTACCAAATGCAGAGTGCTACTACGTAAAAATCAGATTCAAAGATTCAATAACACTATATGCCCAATTTACTCTCCTAGTGTATGCATACATTTTGTTTCTTCTAAATGTTGTAGTGCAACTGCCCAGATGCCTTTGGATGGGTGTGATAAAAATTTTTAGTACATTTAATTCAAATACTAGATAGAATGGTTGTATTCGAGTATGTTAAAAAAAGAAGAGTATGTTACCTCTTGCTGATACTCTGAGAAACCTTGTGTACCATGAGGCCTCAATGACTTGATAGCCACAGGCATGCCATCTAGGTCTCCTTTGTACACTGTCCCATACCCGCCTTCTCCAATGATATTTTCTGAGTGGAAGTTATTGGTCGCTTTCCTAATTTGTGAAATTGAAAACTGGACAACGTGCTCTGGAATTTGCAGCTTTGAATATCTTGGTTCAGCAAAACCACTTCTTTGGTGAAGTGGCAGTTTTCGTTGGTGACAAGCTGTATTCTTCTTGATTGTGCACCTCTCCTTGCAGCTCCTTCAGCTTCTTTTGGAGTTTGTCAATTTTCTCCTGTTCAAAAGGCAACATGCAGTGCTGAGTATCCAAACTGATAAGCAGTAAGGAGTCACACAAATATACGTAGATTGTGAAATCATTCTCAAAACTACAAATTTAGGAAATTGCATATAAAAACACACACACATGACACATATATATAACATGTCAAAAAGCTGCATATATAATCTACCATGTTTCACAAAACTACAAATTTTATTCCTCAATAGCTCACAAAATTATGCATTTCAGCCAGATGAGATGTGTGGTTTTGAGATAAATTTGCCTACTAATTGGGTGATTTGTCATACATTACATATAAAATTTTAGTTTTTCTGATACATTACACATCAAGTCTGTTTCATGACACAACACCTTAAATTTGTTTTTAAAGAACAAGAGAACGTATTACAGTTGTAGGTATGCGACATACCTATAAATTAAATCTGTTGGAAAGGAGTCCCTTAGTAAGCTTTTATTAAAAATGAATAAAATAAGTTATTTACTAAAAAGGAGGAAAGAATATTTGGACTTCAACCAAAGGGTTATGTCTTCATTCAACAGCAGCAATGATTGATGTTTTCAATGTTAGTTTCAGTATTGCCTATTTTACCAAACCTGTCTGATTGATGTTTTCAAATTACCTGCACTATTATCCTTTTGGTTTTGAATGAATGATTATTATCATAAGCTTAATAAACCAAAAATATTGCTAACTTTGTGTGTCCACGGTTAATTAAGGGCATAGGGCTCTGTTTTAGAAGTATAATCTGAGCAAAAGTATGTGTCATGTAGGTCTTACCATGATCTTTGTAGCTTTTTTACCCTTAGAAAAGTTCTCCATCTGGCAAGTGCTGGATTTCTCAGTGGTCTTCTCAGTTGTTGTGCCATCTTCCTGCAAATTATGGATGAAGTAAGAAATCAAATATATCATACCTACACAAAGTGCAGAGTTCGGAGAAGAAACAACAAGTGGACTTTATCTATTTCCTCCTGTCCGAAGGCAATATTTTTTTTTGATAATGGAACTTATTCGGGCATTTTACATTCTGACTCATGCATAACTACAGAATACTAACATGGAACTCATAGTACCTACCCTGCATTTCTGAACTCGTTCATGTAAAGATGCCAAAATATGTTGGCTGCTTCCATATCCAATATTTCCATTTTTCTCCATGTGATCATCGCTGTGTATTTTTACAATGATTATGTAGATAGATTCAATTCCTAATTTAATCCAGATGTTACTGAAATAATGTCATCCACAATCATTGAATACGTAAAATATCTTGATTGTACCTAGTGGAGATGTGTTTACCATTGAGGACCAGCCAAACTTGACAGCATCGTCTAAGCACCTCTTGTGTTGATATGTTCCTGCATATCTTAGTTCAATTTTTTAATACTAAGATAGGAATATTTGTTTAGTTCCACCTGTGTACAAGCATTACATAAAGGATACATGTCAAGATGCTATCGTGAATGAGTATATCAAGTTCTAACCTTGAACCGACGACAATTCTCTTAATTTTGAGCTTCTTTACCAGGCTCACAACACCAGCAACAATGTCACGGTGTGTAAAGTAATATGCACTAACCTGCAGGAACATATACCTGTTAACATGTTTTGTGCTAAATTTTTACATTGTTAAGCTTAAGTTTCAGGAGCCTATCTTTCACTATCGAATCCAGAGTCCAGGCCAATGAGCGTGGCCACGTCGTCCATATTTCTCTACCGTTGGATCATCCATCTACGGTCAAACAAGGCGCATGAGCAGGGTCTCGAGCCTCAACGCGATGCTTCGCGTTTCCCGGCGGTGATTCTGTCCCGATGGCTCTTCCAGACGCAGTGGCCCTCCACGGCGCGGCGGCGCTCCAAAGTGCGGCGCCCTTCCCCGGCGGCCCTCCCGGCGCGGTTGCGCTCCCAGTTGCGGCGGCTCCCCGGCGCGGCGGCGCTCCCAGCGCAGCGGCCCTCCCCGCCGCTGCTCGCGGGTTTCCTTCGCGAGTCCTTGCATCGTTCCCAGCCAGCTGCATGAGGCGGCCCTCCCGTGCCTGCGAGCAGAAGCGCTGGCCCATCTGCTGCGCGGAGCAGGACTACCACAACGCGCCGCCATCGCTGCAGTCCACCGTCGGCGCTGGCGCAGCAGGCGCGCCAGGTGGCAACGTGCTGGCATAGGCGAGATCGATGATGTTCCTGACTTCCTGCGGTCCCAACACCACGTTGGGGTCTTCACTTCTCCATCAGCAGCTCCCCTATTTGATCCCATTGGACTAAAGGTGAGGTCACCCAGAGCAATCCCCTGCACCTGTTTGTTGTTTTGCCCAAGTGAATTTTCAAAGTTGTTTTTCGCATTAAATTTGCTTTGGTGTACACACGAACAAGAAGATTTGGATTACATATTATATATAATCCTATATATTATATTATATAATCCACAACGATCTATGATTCTTCATTAATTTTTCAATTCCACTTTACTGCAATAAGATTTTTTGACACATTTGCTTTGTTAACTGACACTATGCTAATTTTAAGTAAACTATGTTAATTCTATAACAAAACTATGCATTATTCGTTTGCAAACTGATCTCCTATTAATTGCAATACCTCATCCATATGATTCCAAGTACCATGAAAACTGAGATAAGAGGTACTACAAGCAGAATGACAGCTGCTGATCAAACGAAAGGAGCTGTCTTGATAGGTATATATGCCGAGGACCATAGTTGCATACTCCATTAGCCATTGCTCATCATTATGATGTTATTTCTTCTCTCTCTCTCTCTCTCTCTCTCTCTCTCTCTCATTTTACAATGATACTGACAAGGGTGCAGCATAGGATGTGTGTTCTATCTTGAGTACATTATTGCATTTACACTGAAAGGTTCTCTAATGTTCACTTATGAATTCCAAAACAGGCTGCATATTATTTTGACATTTTTAGCACTAACCTCTAGCCATAAATAATTGGAAGATTTGCAAACTACATCAAGAATAGAAGTCAAACAAATATATGAACTTTAGGAACAAATCCGAGATTTAAAGTGAACAAAGAGATGCATCTTTAGCAACTTATGCCTCAACTTATATCAGCCATCAGTTAAGAATGGCAAGGAGACGATAGACTTTGGATGCAAGATCTAGCCGTCAAACAAGAGAACATCACCTAAACCTAAAACAAACTACGTCGTTGCACATCACAGGTTCTTAACTGCATTGATGAATTCAATTACCGTGTATCTTGTAATACCATTTTACAAAAAAAAATACTGATGACAATAAACAAAGGCCCAATTCGATTCAGACCCACAAAGCACAATCACTGCGAACAAAAACCTCTCAAACGACGACTGTAGAGAAAAGTTCCATGCAACTCAAATTTCAAACCTCACAACCAAGTGAACTGCTAAACAGGAAGCAATAGCCTAATCACCATACAAAAGCGCGGCAAAGCCGCGCCAAGGTTTCTAGTTGTGATATTAATACTATTTCAGTTTGTAAAGCCTATAGTTGAGAAACCCAAGTTCAATTGTTCAAACTTGGGTGCTCTCAAATTTCCTCCTCCGTGTGCACCCTTTTTAAGACAAAGCCGGGGTTAACAATATGGCTTTGTCCACCTGACTACTCTATGATGAAGATACGAAGAGGTTCATTCCGAGGGATTCATGGCTTACACGGACATCTCAGGAAAAGAGGTAATTAATACTAACCAAAGTGTTTGTAATATTACTAATTCACATGCATTGCTCATTCTTATGAGCCATTTTGGCTTTTTCTACACCTGAAACTACCTTGATCTTGCTTCTATAAATGGAGAGTGTTGCTTTCCTGCTTGTGTTTGACTTCGCCTATATATTTTTAACTTATTTAATAATAATCAATCAATTTTGTTAATCTATAAAGTTAATCATTGAAGAAATTATTTATGTGTGGCCTGTTTTTGTTTATGAGTTACTCCCTCCATCTCAAATCAGAAGTCATTCCAAGAATCTTGGAGAGTCAAAGTTTCTCAAGTTTGACCAAATTTATATGACAAGATAATAACATTCATGATATCAACTAGGTATCATTAGATTTTTATTAATTCAATTTTCATAATATACTTATTTGATTTCACAAATATTTATAGTTTTTCTCTATAATTTTGGTTAAACTTGAAATGTTTTGACTCTCCTAGATTCTTGGAATAACTTGCAATTTGGAATGGAGGAAGCACATTGCATACAATTGGTTGCCAAAATCATTACATGACAATGCATAAATGCATAATAGTGATGAGTGCAAAGCTGGCGCATCTTTGACTCACGTAACTAATGACTTAGGTTACGGACAGAAACAATAAATGCCACTCTAGTTGGTAGCCTTAAGTTGGGCTTGAGAAAAGCACATTACATAGAGAAAAGGTAAGCATTAGTGATAATGTGATGAGGCGATTTTTGTTTGTCACTAATTTTTATGTTATTTGAGAATAAACTAGCTCTCATCACTAGCACATAGGCTATTAGTGGCAAAAATATATGTTATGTCCTAACCATTAGCACGCATAAATCAGGTCCCCAATCAATGCCACAGTTTTCATCAAACACATAAATCTGGTCAGTATGGTATATGTGCTTTGCATTTATTTTTCTAGTTTCTAATATATTGTATGTCCTCCTTAAGCAGCATACTGCTGATTACTGAACATTGGGCTTGTTTGTTTGGAGTTATAATGGAGAGAAATATGGACAACAGAGTAGCCCAATGATGGAGCGACAAGTGCATCCAAGCATCCAAGCCGTCTTAGCTCAGTCGGTTTCTCAAGTTCTTCATGTGAGTTTTCCTAAATCCTCAAAAATCAAAGCAAGTCCTGATCTTTTTAAGATCTGTTGGTCAAAGATATGACATGTATTATTAGGTAATAAGATATGATTTAAATTCCTAAATCTTCTAAATACTCATTATGTTGCATCCCATTCTTTCTAGGCTGTGGTGATCGATGTGGATACTCTGTATTCGCTGAGCAAGAACCTCATTTAAACTGCATCCAAAGTTTCAGGACTAGCAGGAAGTGGGGAGTCTATATTGGATTTAGATGGCCTGGGTTTGATACTGAGAACCTTAACCTGGTCAAATCCGAAGCTTCTGGGTGCTCTATACTTCTGGATGTGTCGAGTATTGCAGGCACTTTTGGTTCAGTTATCTCATTTGTGCTTCCTTGAGCATTTATTTAACGCTTCTTAGCACCATTTCTAGGATAAGTGTCTTTTGTGACCTTTGACGTTCGGTAGGAGATCGAGAGGTTTATTGGTTTGGCATATTCCTTTCTTTTGTGAAGAATACTTAGGCTCTTATTCAACCTCGTCTATTCTCCGTCCTAGTTATTCACATACACTCTGACTTATGTATGAATACAAACTAATTAAAGTAAATTCAATTCTAATGATAAATTAGCATTACCTTTCTTCTACCGCATTGACTTTTGTACTTGGAAAACATGTTCATCATATATGTAGCTTCTTTGTCTCTATGCTTCTCCTTCTCCTTTTCATCGGCAAACTTGTATAACACTTCGCCACCCACTGTGTTTGTTAGATAGCAAAAAATATATTTATACAGCTCATGGCAACAGAATAAACTCCATAGATTGTTAATATTAATGTTCATATAGAGCATGACCATTGTATTGTTGTTATTCTAAATGCTCACACATCATTTTAACTCTTTGAAAACCTACTGCAGCTGATTTCTTTGCATTTGGAGTTGTATGTCAATTTATATTACCATTAAAGCTACGATTCTTATCAATCATCAAATCATCTTCCAGCAGCGATTATTTTGAGATTCTTTGTATAGATTAGTAGGAGAATTGTAGTTATATTGCTTCAATTCGACGGATTAAATATATAATAAAAATATAGAATGAATCACAAACGCATGGGTAATATAACTTGAGAGGGCATACATGAATAGAATTGAATAATTTGTCTGGACAAGTACATATAAAGAAGCTCTTACTGAAGGGCATCCATTCGGAGGGCCAGTGAACATGCACAAGAACTATGCTGGCCCTTGGAAAATTTGCAGCAGCCCATCGAATGTTACGCTCCTCCTTTGTTGTGTTCTTTCCCACTGCGATATGAACCTCTTCCTCTTCCATCTCTTCTTGCTCCCTACATTTGCAATCAATAATCAAACTTCTGCTATATAGCCATCTGAAAGAAAAATTACCTTAGTTTTTGCTACATTACATAGACACCGACGACACGGTATCTCCCTTGCCCCTTCTCTGCTGCATTGTTCCTCGGAAGAGCCAAATGAAAGCAGCTGGATTATTGTCGTGAACTTATGGTAGTAGTATATTATATAGCATCATAAGCGCGTAAGGTCATTTTCTGGTGTGGGCCCCAAGTATAGATCCAGTGAAAAAGACTGTTTCAATTTTGGAAACATTTTCAGTAGCTTTGCAACTATTTCATCGTTATCAATGATTGAAAGGGCTTCGTGGATTTTGTAGATTTAAAGAAAAAGAGTCTAACTATGAAACACGAAGTATATTAATTAAATTAGTCACACTGGAAATCAGTTGGAAATCTTGTGTTTCATATAGTCCAACGATTGACTTTTGATTTCTTCGGAATGAAGTTGTATCATTATAGTTATATATATACATCTAATTTCGTCTCGATCTGTGGCCGGCAATGGTTGCTTTCATGTTGCAGAAGAAATTGTTCCGGCTTCGTTGCAGCTTTGAATTTCTTTGCACAGGTGAACGATGATTGGACATTTGGACCTTGTTTCTACGTACTTCGGAGGCTTATTCGGATGATCGAATATATATACTTGCCAAGTTGCCAACCTGTCAATTTAGGACACATCATGACAATCTCCTGGTTTTTATTTAACACTGAGTTGGAGAGCATATACCACTTGCATCTTTGAGATTCAAGACACGAAAATTGAGGCCGCAACTTCTGTGTCCATGGGATGTCATTGGGGCCGTCATTCATGAAAAAAAACAATTTAAGGAAGCTACTCGGTTCCTCGATCATGCTACCTTGGTTGGAGAGGGTCGTCCTATCTTGGTTATTGTTTTGTTGGTCATTACTGTCAAGATTACTTCTGGCGACTGGCTGTTTGGTCAATCGTGATTTTCACATTGACATACTGCATATCAGAAATGAAGTGTCATAAGCTCGGCGAAGGAACCTTGAAAAACTTGGTACAGTGGACTCCTAAGGCTTTGTTTGGCTGCCAGTGTTTTTCAAACACGTGTTACCTGCTCCCCGCGTGGATTTGATTAATCCACTCCATCCACCCAACCCACGTCTGGGTTAAAACCCCCGCACAAGAACGTCTAGTTAGCTCGTGCAGGTTTCACTTGGATTTGAATACCAAAGCCCAAAAACACATACAATGCCTAATCTGAGCATGTATATGATTCACAAAATATGCTAGGATACTATAAGTTATAATAAAAATGCAAGTAGTAGAGCCTATGAAATTCAAAGAATAATCTTGGTAGAAAAAGTGCATATATATATACACACATATATAAGAACATAAGACGATGCATCAATTTAACAAACATTCTTCATTTGTCCAAACTGATGGTGCAAAGCAAGTCCCAATCCTCCACAGGTTCTGGCGTACACAATAACACAACACATGTTCTGTCGTTCATAAAAATAGTTCAGTTTAAATGGTTCTCAAATATGCAAATACATACGTCTCAATCCTACACAGGTAACAAAATGACGATGCCAAAGAAAAAAAAAACAGATTGATAGATCCTTGCCAGCAGCCTTGACCTTGACAGTCTCCTACAACAAACCAACATGCAAAGTTTAGTAAATGTAATGTAATGTTCAGTACATGGTCATCAGTAAAACAAATGATTTAGCTTCTGACATATAGAATGAATCAACAGTAATAGGATCAGTCAAGTCTGTTCAAGTGATGACTGAAACAATACTCTGAATTCTTAGCAAGACTAAACACAAACAAATATAGGAGTATGTAGTGCTCTTGTTCAGGATTGGCCACACAGATAAACTAGAGAACAGACCTAATAAGTAACCTTGCAAATTCCAGGATTTTATAACTGCTGCAAGTGCACTTGTTCATACAATAGGACAAGTTCAGTTTTTTGCTAAAAAAAACTAGGTTGCTCAGTTGTTGCTATACAACAGCAACAGGTGCATGCTTATATCAAGAATAAAGAAAATGTACGTGCAGCTGTCAGCTACTCGATCTACTCAGCTGTGCTTGACACTACTGAAGATGAATAGAGTTGCAGCTGACTAGTTTAAAAAGCCTCCTTTTCTGATGGCTACGGATCGATTCACTCTAGAAAGACAACAAAACTATGCTTTCTGACATTGATTTGTGCATACATTTACCGTCATTAAAATACTATTAGTTGCTGAAATTTCGCCTGTCAGATGTAGATTTTGACCTACAGAACGAACTTCGTGTTTTATTTATGGGTAGAGATAGTTACGTTCTGACCGACAAATGAATGTAATTATTCAGTAATGTACTGCTACTGTCAATAGCAGGACCGGTCTATGCATGTTCAGTAATGTTCTGACCCACAGAACGAACTAACTGGTCCTGAAATGTTCTAGGCTCCTAATGTTTGTTCAGTTTACTCATCTGTTATTCTTTGTCTTGGCTAGCAATAATATAGTCTAGTACAATCAGAGCACACTACTATTCCTACTGCTCAGATCAGATAGCAGATAGCAGAATCAGATAGCATATACAGATCAGATAGTACAATCAGAGCACACTACTATATTCAATTAGCATCCAACTGAAACGAGGTAAGTGGACACATGAATGGTGGAATAGGAGTGAGCTAGATATTTAGTAATCAACAGAATGTAACTTCAAATCCTGATTATTCAAACGGAACTGGATATTTCAACGATGAGTGAGCTGTGGTGCCACATATGCAGCAGCACCAGAAGCAATTTCCTAGCAACCAAAATAGCAATCAAATTCAGCATATTGGGGGCCACAATACTTCTGGAATGCATTCAAGCATGCTGGACAACTCATCTGCATATGGTTTATCACATGAATGGTGGCATAGGAGTGCATGGATCAAATATGCAGCTAACAAATAGACTACAGCACCAATCATTAAGTCTCAATATTCTATATCTGAAGCTTGAACCATACTATACATATATTTTAAAAAAATCTTTACACAGTACATGGTTGTGTATGCATTGACAGACTATATTCAGTAAGAACTACAAAACTGCCAAGCTCTACTGGATCAACCAGATCTGACTCTACCGAATAGGACTCTACTGGATCAGTGGGAAAAGGAAGGTGAAATCGAAACCCTAATCACAAAGAACTGAATCGTCAGGAGATACAGGGAAAAGGAGGGGGAGGGAGAGGCATACCAGAGCAGATTCAACAAGCCAGAGTGGAATCGAAGCGACGAGGAGCAGTCGGCCGGAGTGATGATGACGAGCAGGTACCCGGCAGGAGCGGCACGGGCGTGGCAGCGGCCGGAGCAGCACCGACGTGGAGGCGGCCGGAGGCGGAGCACCGACGTGGAGGCGGCCGGAGGCGGAGCGCCGTCGCTCTCGCGTTCGCGTCTGTCTCGCGTCCGAGAAGAAACACGAGTCCGGTGGAGATTTTTCTGGCACCGGTGTATTCGAGTGTGTCTACGTGTATCTTTTTTTTTTTTTTTTTTTTGATGACACACAGTCTGGCGTAGACGCCACAACACGCACGCACACTCACCCCTACGAACACACGTACGCAAACCCTACCCCTATGAAGCACCTCTGAAGGATCGAAAGACCCGACGGATCCGGAGATTCTCGAAGAACCATTGGCACTCGTCGTCGACCGGGAACGCCGCTTACCACTTAACGATAACGCCGAAATCCCGGGAAAATCCCAAGAAAGGTCGCGCGCAGCACCGCGATTTGAACCCCGGTGGGTAGCGTCACCTGGACCGTCCTACCATTGGACTACAAGCCAATTCGCGTGTCTACGTGTATCTACGTGTATCAATTGCCAACACACTTGCAGCCAAACGCACTAGTTGGGCCGTCGTGTATCCTCACCCCGACGTGGGTTGGTTTCCACGGATGGGCTGAATCCACGTCTAACCCGGCTCAAAACTCGTACAGCCAAACGAGGCCTAAGAGTGTTTTTTTTTTCGGTCGATCTCAATGTTCAATCGCAGGGGGCCCATAACGCTTCTGACACATGATATGCGCAGGGGCCTACCATGATTCAAGGGTATTCAAATAGATGTTTTGACAAAAAGTTCCATACATATAGTGTACCTTCCATATTGGAAAAGGAAGACGTTTTGGATAAGGTTTGGGTTAAACATTGGAAATTTAAATCATGAATAACTTTTAGGTCGTTGAGTTTGGAAATGTGAAAATCATATCAATAGATTTGTCTTGAAAATTACTTTCATAAAAATATGCATATATAACTTTTTAATAAATAATTTTTATAGAAACAACAAGTAAAAGTTATTTTTTTGGAGACCGTGTCCGCTATCCTCAACGTCTTTCTTTTCAAGTATGGAGAGAGTATGTAAATTGAAAAACAAAAATACAACTAAAACGAACACATGTACAACAAATATAGCCCATATAAGAGCTCCTATTCTTTTTCCTCCCCAACTCAAAAGCCCATGAGGCCCAATGCCCAAATTCGCTACCACATGTACTGCTGTGAGTTTTAGCAAGGTGTAGATTATCCACAAGGGTAGAGAGGCTAATCAAGACGCTCATTTGTTAGCTAGAAGTTCAGTCAGTCTTTTCGTTCAGTAGACATGTGAAGGAGTTTGTAATATAATTGCTTTTGAATGGCAAGTTGTCACTGGATCAAAATTGGAAGGAGGTCTTAGGATCCTGGATCTAAAAATTCAGAATGAAGCATTGCTTTTGAAAAACTTATAAGTTTTATAATAGAGCTGACATACCTTGGGTGCATTTGGTTTGGGAAAAGCATTACACAAATAGAAAATTGCCTAGTCATGCAAAGAAAGGGTCCTTTTGGTCGAGAGACATCTTGAAACTCCTTGATAAGTTTAAAGGTATGGCTTCGGTGGTAGCCAAGGATGGTGCTTCCTGCCTTTTTTTTTGGAATATTGTTGGAATGGACAGCCCCTCAAGCTTACTTTCCCTAATTTATTTTCCTTTGTGAAGAAACCTGTGATCTCCCCTTAGAAATGTGATGTCAAATGGCAATATTGTCGGCCTGTTCTTTCTCCCTCTCTCAATGGAGGCTTTTGGCCAATTTCAACAAATTGAAATCATCATTAATCTCATCAGCATTCGGGTGATCATGATACATGGACATATATATGGGGCAATAATATATTTTCTTCCAAAAAAGGCCTATCGGCATCTAATGGGCAGTGCTGAACTCACCAAATTTTCAAGTGAATTTGGAAATCCTTCTATTAGCACAAACATAAGGTTTTTTCTGGCTTCTAGTAAGGGACAGGCTAAGCACTCACAATATTCTGAAAAAAAAAAGAACATGCATATTCCTTCGTTTGATTGTGTGCTTTGCCCCAAGAATGAGGAGGAAATGGTGGATCATCTCTTCATGGATGTGATTTCGCCAGAACTGTTGGGGCTTGATTGGTCTAACAATTATTAGCATCCCTGATGCTTTCCAAAGATTTGGAAATTTCAGACTGCAACTAAATGTCAATTTTTCATGGAGATTATGATTATCATGAGTTGGAGTATTGGTCGATCCGGAATGATGTAATTTTCAGATGGATTCCTGCTGATTGCTTGAGGTGCCTCTTCAAATGCACCTTTAGACAACTCTTGTGGAGGGCCAAAAGAGCTATTTTCCCGATATTGTTTCATGGCTAGAGCAACTTGAGTGATAGTTTTAATCTTTTTTTTTTTTTTTTTTTTTTTTTTTGACTCCTTTGTATCCTAAGGGCATGTACAGCCCGGAGTTGTATATTTTGCACAAACATCCCTCGCAAGCTTGAAGACGGGTAGGGTCGTCCTCTCGCGAGGCGAGAGCTCCTCGTGCTCCCAAGCGAGGAGAGACAGAGGATGGCATGTTGTATAGGGTCGTCGCCTCCGAGCAACGAGTCAAGGATCTAGGCTGTCGCATGTGGGCTGCGGCAACAAGGAAGCTCAATGACGCATCGACGGCAAGGCTGACCAAGCCAAGCCACCAAGGCGCACCGGTGTATGCATCTAGTGCTTTGTTGTGGATCCCGCCGGCGGCGGTCGTCAAGCCCGTTCGCCGCAGATCCGGCTCATCTCTCTTCTACGCCGCTCGTGGCGGCAGTAAGCTGTTGCTTTGCCAAGTTCATTGATCCAATTCTCACAATTCTAAAATGTCACGACCCGTTTCCTGTCCAACGCGAGGGGAAGACGAGGGAGATGACGAGGCGTTGAGCGAGCTCGGCGGCGGCGATGGCGCGATGGCGGCGGCCGGCTGGGTCGCGGCGTCGGCGGTGGCACGGCGGGCGGTCGGCGCTGGGCTCGAGGGCGGCGGCGGTTTAGAGCTAGAAGTAGATAGGGTAAACCCTAAATTATTTCTTTCTTGATTGTCTCACAATAGTTGCCCCCATATTTATAAGAGGGGTTTACAATTGCTAACGGGCCGCCCATTAG
The DNA here is from genome assembly GCA_015847255.1 of Hyparrhenia diplandra. NCBI lineage: Eukaryota > Viridiplantae > Streptophyta > Magnoliopsida > Poales > Poaceae > Hyparrhenia > Hyparrhenia diplandra. Next base: position 222,576 of record JADLZK010009250.1, on the reverse strand, counting down.
TCTTTTTCTAACTTATCTTAATTTAACTTAATAAACTTACTAATAAAGTTAAATAATAATTAAATATTCAGCCACTCCGCTTATTTCGGGCGACTCGTTGGTCGAGTCCGACATCTCTCCCCGCACGAGATTCAAATTTCGTCCTCGAAATAAAGTCTGGATAGATTTTGTGGAATAGTTCAAAGCATCCTCCCACGAAGCATCTTCCGCGGGTTTGTTCTTCCATTTGATGAGCACTTGAAGTCGACCCTACCGGACTCGATTTAAGCATGAGTTCGGGGTTCGTGAACCGGTATACCATCATGAATCCGAGGCAATGCGGAATAGCAAGAGGTATCTCCCCACGGTGTGGTTTGAGCATCTTGACATGAAAGGCGTTGTGGATGCGGGTTCCGGGAGGCGGGTTCAAAGCATATGTAATCGGGTAATAATTTTGCGATACTTGAAGGGTCCAAAATATTTGGGAGAGAGCTTGCCTTTATGTAATTCGAGATATGGTTGCCACAGTCGGGATAAAAGTTTGAGCCGGACATAATCACCCACTTTAAATTGTCCGTGCGTATGTTTTAGCATCAAAATATTTACGGTAATAATCTTGAGACAATTGCAAACGAACCTTTGTCTGATTGAGAAAAGCATCCCGTTGAGTCAATAAGTCATCCATTGCTGGTATGTCTCACCCGGATTATAGCCACGGATTGTAGGAGGGTCGCGCCCATATACCGATTTGAACGGTGTTGTTTTAGTAGATGCATGGTATGAAGTATTATAACAATATTCTGCCCAAGGTAACCATCTTACCCAATCCTTTGGTTTGTCACCAGTCAAGCAGCGTAGATACATTGTAATAATTTTGTTGACTTCCTCAGCCTGACCATCCGCTTAAGGATGATAAAGTCGACATTGGTGATAAAATAATGTTGGATAGTCCGAAAATCTCTTGCCAAAATTGGCTCATGAAAATCACATCTCGATCACTAACCACGGATCTTGGCAAACCATGTAATCTAACAATTTCGAGAAAAATTTCGAGCTCATTGAAGTTGTTGTGTACGGGTGAGAAAGAGGTATAAAATGGGCATAGTTGGATACACGATCAACAACTGTTAAAATCACCGATTTGGTGCCAACTCTCGGGAGAGCTTCAATGAAATCCATCGAAATATCCTCCCAAATCTGTTCGAACCGATAAAGGTCAAGAAGTCTAGCCGGATGAAGATGTTCGAGTTTTGTTGCGTTGGCATACTAAGCAATCATTCACAAAGTTGCTAACAATGCGTTTATCATTTTTAACAAAGAAGGTCCGACGGAATCGATGCAATGTTTTTCTATTCCCTCATGAGCTGAATCATGAATTGCATGGAGAATTTTTGAAGATGTTTGGATGATTTTGAAAGTCATACCTTTTGTTGAACAAAATCAATGCATTGCGAACTTCCCATCTTTGAGTCCTTACCGTTGATTATAGAATTAATAAGGCTTATGACTTCCTCACTTGAATGCAATTTTCTCACGTAATTGATCAAATAAACCCGGTTGAATTTCTAAAATAGCCATTATAGAGGATTCTTCTGGGTTCTGACGAGATAATGCGTCAGCCACCACATTGGATTTACCAGGTTTGTATTCCACAGTGAAATCATAGCCAAGTAATTTGCTAACCCATTGATGCTTTGAGGAGTGTAGATAGACGTTGATCTCGAATGTATTTAAGACCTGTAATGATCTGACCTTATAATAAAGGGGCGGCCCCAGAGATACGGTCGCCAATGTTTGACTGCTGTCACCAGTCCTATGAGTTCTCGTTCATAAGCGGCTAAATTTTTGTACTTGTCGGGTAAGCGTTTGCTAAAGTAAGCTATGGACCATTACCCTAGTGTAAAACACCCATACCTGTACCGGATGCATCACATTCCACCACAAATAATTTATTGAAGTCCGGAAGTTGAAGAACTGGTGCCGATGATAATGTCCTCTTAAGATGCTCAAAGGGCTTTTATAGCCAATGGTGTCCAAATGAATGAATCCTTTTTAAGAAGATCTATCAAAGGACGTGTAATTGTACCATAATCCATGATAAATTTTCTATAGTAACCTGCGAGTTCCGAAAAACCTTGCAATTCACGGAGAGTTGTAGGTAGCGGCCCAGCGGATGGCGGCCTCAATTTTCTCGGGATCAACGGCCACTCCGGCATCCGATATAATATGTCCTAAATAACCCAATTGTGATTGACCAAAAAGGCATTTAGATTTTTTTAAGAAGATGTTGTGAGATGCTAGTACCTTGAAGACCTCTTCCACATGGTTGAGATGCTCGGACCAGGATTTGCGAAGATGAGGATATCATCAAAGAAAACCAGCACAAACTTTCGGAGAAATGGTCCCAAAATATCATTCATCAAAGCTTGAAAGGTTGAAGGTGCATTGCATAAACCAAATGGCATGACCAAAAACTCAAAGTGCCCATGATGTGTTCTCGAAAGTTGTCTTTTTGATGTCTGGGGGATGCATGCGTACCTTTGAGTTCTGTCGACATGATGCGGTATAGAGACGTCTAGCCCGCTATGGCGGTCTCAATATCAGTGGTTGGTGCGGTTGGACGTCGATCCAATCGGAGGTGCTAACCCAAATATATAAAGCATAGCCTCGTTGTTTGGGGAGAGGTGTTGTACCTTGTTCAAGTTCTTTGTAAATGTATTTGTGTACTTGTCCAAATCTCCCGATTGGCGTGATGTTTGTCGGATCACCAAGATGATTATGTAGTGGAGTTCCAAAACACACGGTAATAGATGTAGAAAATTCTGGCCAAGTTTGGTTGACCCACTTCATTTTCCCAATGAATAAACCAAGATAATGCGTTCCCTTGAAGATGGAACGAAGCGAGCCGCATCCGGTCGTGTTATCCGTGATTACTTGAGAGAGAAAAAATTTATCGCACTTATACAGCCAATGAGAAGGGTCACCCTTGCCATCATACTCCTGAAAAAATAATTTGATATTATTACAGGTTAGGTGCGGAATTTTCTCGGGAAGGATTTAGGGGAGGTTCTGTGGTCTGCCGTCTGTAGGAATTTCTCTAGGAATTTACGTAGCAAACTCTAGATGAAAATCAAGGCGGTCTGCGGCCGTAGAATTGATGAGTCGGAGGTGCGGTGGATGGGGCTCATCGGTGTCCATAGACCGAAGAAAGCACTTGGAGGGCGGAACGTATTTTATCTCGATGATGGGGCTGAATTTGCCTCCATGGCTTTTGCCTCCATGGCTGCGATGTAGTTGTTGATGATCTTTGTTGACGTCCTCCGCGAACTTTCGGCTCCGGTCGGAGGCCATTGGATCGTCCCGGTCTCCGGATACCAATCTGTCACGACCCGTTTCCTGGTCAACGCGAGGGGGAAGACGAGGGAGATGACGAGGCGTTGAGCGAGCTTCAGCGGCGATAATGGCGCGGGCGGCGGCCCTGGCCGCGGCGCGTCTGCGTCGGCGCAACGGCGGTCGGCGCTGGGCTCTAGGGCGGCGGCGGCGCTTTAGAGCTAGAAGTAGATAGGTTAAACCCTAAATTATTTCTTTCTTGATTATCTCACAATAGTTGCCCCCATATTTATATGAGGGGTTTACAATTGCTAACGGACCGCACCCATTAGTCTTTTTCTAACTTATCTTAATTTAACTTAATAAACTTACTAATAAAGCTAAATAATAATTAAATATTCAGCCTCTCCGCTTATTTCGGGCGACTCATTGACCGAGTCCGACATAAAAGTAATTTATCTAGTTGGCCTTATTGTTCGTGATTCAAAGCTCTATAATTGTTGCTTTAAGGACATAGATCAAACTCTTAACGGATTGCGAGATACAAAATTCTAAAATTTGGTACAAAATTCAGAGATCGACACGTTTAGCTATCTTACAACGCTAGCCGCGCTAGCCTGCCGGTTTGAAGTGACATGGTAGTGTGGTTGGCCGGTTGCTAATTGTAGCTGCTTTAGTAGTTCTAAAGAGAAGTGATTGCAGTTCTGTTTCAGTTTAGAAAACTGAAAATAGCGTGGAATTAGCGACGTCCTTATTTAAGCTTGATTTGTTTTTTCTATAAGCAACATGGTGGATTGTTTCTATCTAGTAGCAACATAATGGTATAAAAAGTTGTGTTCATTATTGATTATGGCTAAATACAAAGCAATAAATACCTCGCAAACAATGAAATAAACTACCCATTGTATGACCCGTCTTTTTAGCTGTCTCCACGCTAGATTCGATACTCTTACTGCATCGACAACCATCCGTGGGTTGAACATGCCCTAAGCTACCTCCTCCTCTCTTTTATCCGTTTAGCTCCTTTTTTTTATTTAGCTCTATTTGGATCTTTTCTGAACCTTTGTAATCATCTTGGTTGCTTCTTTGATATATTTCAATAGGGGCTCTTTTACCTCTCTTCACTATCGAATCCGTGGCTTTGAGGTCCGAATACACTCGGCAAAGAACACTTGGCAAATATTACTCGACAAAGGGCCTCTTTGCCAAGTGTTTTTTTATCGGGCACTTTCGGCAAAAATATGAAAAAAACCCCAAAAAATAATAGCAAAAAAAAAAATAGGGGGCGCCTCCATCAACTAGCCACCATCTAACTCAAATTTTTGCAATATTTTTTCACAGTTGTGCGGCCGGCGGGACTCAAACCCACAACCTCTCTCTCACACATCTCTTGTCCTACCACATCACAACATTGTCACTTGTGTTTGGATTACGTATTAGTTCCTCATATACTATACTAAACCGAGTCTAAATTGATTGTTTGAAGCCCTAAACAAATTCAAATTAAAAAGTTATCAACTAGAAAGTTTCATAACTTTTCGAGATCTATAATTTAAATTTAGGAAGTTTTTCCACCCGAGGTCGTTTGAAAAATTTAAATTTTAAATTTGAGAGATTCAAACATAGTTTTGCATGATAAGATGATTTCAAATAAAAATTGTCAACTACAAAAGATTCATAACTTTTTGAGATCTACAATTTTCATTTAGAAGTTTTTTCATCCAAGGTTGTTTAAAAATTCAAATTTCAAATTTAAAAATTTGATTTTTTTTTTTTTTTCAACGATCTCGGATGGAAAAACTTCTTAAATGAAAATTGTAGATCTCTAAAAGTTATGAAACTTTTGTAGTTAACAACTTTTTATTTAAATTCATTTAGGGCCTAAAAAATGGACTTGAAAAACTTAAAAAACACTCTCTTTGTTGAGTGCCTTTTTTTTTGGCACTATTTTTGACAAAAAGAGACTGTGGGGGAGATCCCCACAGTTATGGTCATTTTCATTTATAAATTAAAAAAAGGAGTTACAAGAGATAACATACATGAGTTTAGCTGAAAGCATCTAACCAAACACGAGAAAGATGATCGTAAGTCATCTTTAAATCTAATGGACTGAAGAAGACCTTGGGATTTAAAGATACATAACCATAAACTAGGGAAGGTTGTCTTCTGTCAAAAAAATTATCATTCCGCAGCTTCCATAGCTCCCATGCAGCAATCAACGTGTCTTCAATAAAGAAAGGCAGTGGATGTGTTGACCTTGCATGACTAATTCTGTCCCAAAGTTGAAGTGTCTGACCCCAGGATAGGCCAATACGCTGCCAACATTGTTGGGCAAAAGGGCAAAAAATTTTTACGTGTGTTTTTTGTTTGGCCCTTAGCAAAGAGGCTCTTTGCGAGTGCCCGAAAAAATACTCGGCAAAGAAGTGGGCACTCGACAAAGCCTCGGATTCGGTAGTGCCTGTTCTCTCAAGAAGATGAGGGTAGTTTCTAAAAAAGAAAAAAAAACGTACCAGTGTGCTAGGTGCCTAGGTGTGATTTTCTTTTTGAGAAACTGCCCTCCCTCATCACTATTCAAAAGCAATCGTTTCTGGATTTGGTGCATCGACAAGGCGGTTTCTCATGAGAATTGAGCACCTCAGTCACTCACCTAGCTTGGTACGTTGTTGTAAGTTGTAGTGAATAATAAGTAGTTGTTGTGTAGTTTTTAGGCCCAGTTTCTCGTATAAACTGGATCAATTCTTCTCTTCATATTAATATATATGGTGGCATGATAAGTTCTCGGATCTTTGAAAAAAAGATAAATTATTATATAAAAAAATATTTTTATATTTATAAATGTTTTCATTGAAGAAACCACCGTTTAATAGATGTACTGCTAATCCATAGTTAAAAGGGTTTAGCTTCGTTATATCAATGATTGGAGGTAGCATAAGAAAAACAATCATTGTGATCTACGCATGATTCCCTGGGTTGGTGGAGATTTGGAGTACAAGTCGTGAAATATTTTATATGTGACGATGGCACCGACGGCCTACACAGGTCGTCCGCAAAGCAAGGCTGCTATTCCAAAACAGGTTTCACAGTGCACACCAGCCGTCCAATTAATCGGCCTCAACACGCTGTTACATTCCAAAAAGTGCTTTTAGTATGAGCACCGACAAAACTAGCACAACCCAGGTTCACTGTGCACAAAGGCGAAACGCAGGAGGACCAGATCTACACTGTACTAGCGGCGCCGCGCCGCGCCGACACATGGGTGTTGCAACATCTGGCGTCGGGACCCGACGACAGGCGTCAGAGACAGCGGCAACAGTTTATTGATCGCGAACATGGGGCCTCGAGGCCTTGCCCGGCCGAATCCTCGCTCCCATGCGGCCGATGCATGGATCCCGGCCAATAATGCATAGTATGCAGCTACTGATCACACTAGCTCTTTGCTCGTGTCGGCGTCAGCTCCCACATGTACGCACGGGCTCTGCCGGCCGCGCTGCGATGGACGATCGACTGCGTACATGGCCGTTGTCTGATCCAGTCCAGAAAGGACGATTGGCAGCGTCGTCCTTTTGATCAGCTCGATTCCTATTTAAACGACGCAGCCTGCTCAGACGTTTGGCCATTAGTGCTGGTGGTGTTCATCTCATAGCTCGCAACAATAACAATGAAGGCAACTGGCTCATCAGTCGCTCGCGTTCTTGTGTTGCTCGCGACGGCATGCCTCCTCTTCGAGGAAGCCGCGTGCTTCTCGGCGTCCGGTATGAACAAAGCGTTCGCCACTTTCTATGGCGGTAGCGACGCGTCAGGAACGATGGGTAAGACCGTAAGAGGATCGATCAAGACGTCAATAACATACAGTCCAAAACTGATGCACATATATACATCCTGCAGGGGGTGCTTGTGGGTACGGCAACCTGTACTCGACGGGGTACGGCACCGACACGGCGGCGCTGAGCACGGCGCTGTTCAACGACGGCGCGTCGTGCGGGCAGTGCTACCGGATCTCGTGCGACTACCAGGCGGACCCGCGGTTCTGCATCCGCGGCACGTCGGTGACCATCACGGCCACTAACCTGTGCCCTCCCAACTACGCGGAGCCGAGCGACGCCGGCGGCTGGTGCAACCCGCCACGGCAGCACTTCGACATGGCCGAGCCCGCCTGGCTCAAGATCGGCATCTACCGCGGCGGCATCGTGCCCGTCAACTACCAAAGGTAGTATGTTCGTTCGTACGTGGCTGCTATATATCGATCGAGCGGTCTATAAATTTGCAGTAAATTTAAAAGTCGTTGTATGATCTGAATCCGTAGGGTGCCGTGTGTGAAGCAAGGCGGAGTGAGGTTCACCATCAACGGCCGGGACTACTTTGAGCTGGTGCTCATCCACAACGTCGGCGGCAGCGGCTCCATCCAGTCGGTGTCGATCAAAGGATCGCGGACCGGGTGGATGGCCATGTCCAGGAATTGGGGCGTCAATTGGCAGTCCAACGCCTACCTCGACGGGCAGAGCCTGTCGTTCCAGGTCACCAGCAGCGACGGCCAGACCAAGACCTTCCTCAACGTCGCGCCCGCCGGCTGGGGCTTCGGCCAGACGTTCTCGACCTCGCAGCAGTTCTCTTAGTGGACACTTTTATACTGTTTGTGCCTCGCGAGCTCGTCTTTTATATATATACATATACATATATATATGCCTCGACTCGACCCGATCAATACCATGTAAAGTTTACCTGCTTTCCTTCACATGCCCCACCTGCCGCGGTCCAGCAGAGACAACACACACACTCTGTTCAAGTGTCAGGTACTGAAGGGCGGCGACAGCGGAGGAGGCGGGAAGGATTCCTTTAGATTTCTGGTGTTCTTTCACTAGCTGGGTTTAGTTTCCTTGTCGGCCGTGAGGCCGTGTAATGGGCCAGAGGCCAAGTGTGGAGTCGTGCGGCGGCGCAGTGATATAAGCGCCGGGCGCGTTTGTAACGGGCATGAACCCAGACGACCTTTCTTCGTGTAAACAGAATGCTATCGCCCTTTCTGTTTGCTTTCGTCGCCAAATCCTTTGCTAATCCCCAACCCAACCCTAAACTCCGATTCCTTATAGGTACCTCATGCCTCATGGATCCATCTGGACCCGGACACGAAGTCGATAGAGAACAACAGGTAACGCCAATCAAAGAGGCTAAAGGTTAGAAGGAAGTGACAATTCTTTTCGCGGCAAGTGATGACGAGGATACTGAAAATGACTGTACCCTTCTCCTACACTTAGTGAAGGAAATAACTGATGTAGGCTTGGATGATCTCAACCTAGACACAAATTTTTTTGACCTTTACTCCCTCTGTCCGAACTAAAATCAACAATCTGGACACAAATAACTGATGTATCCAAAGACACTTACATATCTTTGTCCAATTTCTCCCCATTTGTCATCAATTTCCATAAAGGGTATGCCTCTTTTTGATACAAAGGGTGTGACTAGGGATAGATGGTTGATTGTTGAATCTTCATTTTGATGGACACCACCATGTGTTGGAATGACACCACTTGTAACAACCACATGTGGAAGCATGAAAACCACCTAGAAATGCCACATGTAGGTCACTTGTAGGATCCTTGACCTTGATCTTGAGGTGGGGCACCTCCCCCTATGTCAAAGCATATGTCAATCCATTGAACAATTTGAGCTCTTGTTGGTGAGGGTAGCTTTCTTGAATTGAATTGATCACTTAAAGTTGAGGATCACTTGTGGAACCACCAATTTCATGTACTAGATATTACTTGAGTTGAATACCAAGTGAAGAAGATACCACGTGTATAGATGATGTAATAATCTAGCCATGTCTTGAAACTTGCAATGTGGAAGCCACATTGAAAGGATTTGTCAATTGTAACCAATTCTTGAACTATGTTGTTTCCATGAGCTTCTTTCTCTTTGACTTGATCTAGATCACTTGTACAAGATTATCTAACTCGATTTGAACCAATGACAAGCTTCTTCACACCTCATGCTAAGGGTTATCTTGACAATGTTAAGTTAGAGTACTTGAATACTCATTCTCTAGATCAAATACTATGGGTTCACTTGCTCATGAAAATGTCATATGCTACCACTATATCATATAAAGCATAAAAGCAATAGTGGTACCATATAAGCATTAAAAACATTTGATTTTAATGAATGATCACTATGTATGACTATATGCACTAGCAAGTCCTTAGCAAGTTATGAATGCATATGTCAAACAATTTCACCTTGCTATGTTGGAGTAGAGGATAGTCATTAGATTCCAATTTAGCTCTCCAACTAGCATTATGAAGTCCAATTCAATAGCTTGGTGAAGACAATAAATACTAATATGAATTCCATGCTTCACCCATATGAATTGAGAATCACTTATGATTAAGTGCACTTCTTGTTGTGGTTGGCTTGCTTTCTTTTTGATCTTTGCTTGCAAGAGAGAATACCATTTGAATCTTGTATGAAATAACTCTCTCAATTTGGGTGTTGCTTGCTTTTCTAGATCAACCCATTAGATTGCATCAACTAAGCATCTTCAATAGTTCCTAGAATCTCACTTCCATGTTAGCCATCCAAGCACGGTGCTTTCGGTTTACCTCAGGAAGGCGGCATGCCCCCACCGGGAGAAGTGACCTTTCTCCAAGAACCATTCTTGATACTCATTTGAATTGACTTTTGGCTGATTGATCCATATGATGGACTTACCATGATAGGTAACCTTTAATCTTCTTTAAGTCTTTTCTTTCTACCAAAGATATCCAATGATCAATTGAACTCATTACTTGCTCTCCATCTTGAGTTTGGTCTTGATCTTCAACTAGAGTACTAGATGTGTACATGGTACACTCCCCCAAAATCAATGGCCTTTGCACTCATGTTTTTTTTTATAATTCTAACTCAATTCAAAACCAAACTTAGGTGCCTCAAACACTTATAAACAAGATTCCAACTTGAGGACCTTTCAATCAAAGTGACTCTTCATCAATTCAATAATTGTCACTTTTCTGGCAGATTTTGTACATCTCAAAGAATAAACCATATCTCACAATGTACATGTTGAAATGTCACAAAATTTGGTGGAGATGTGCAACACTAAGTCATCTAGTAGCCACAAAAAATTTGAGCTCCATAGCCCTTATGGATTGCTACCAGATTTCACACCTTCCCACACTACTACATGCTGAAAACTGCTGCATCATAGCTGACAAGCTCTACTCCAAAACCGAAGTATCCCTTGTTCAATCATCATGAAATTTTTACAGCATCTTGTACCATAAGTATAGAGCATGCATACCAAATTTCAAGCCATTCCAATAAGATTTGATCATCCAAACATGGCTAAGATCACAGCTCACTCAGATTTTGCAATAGTGGACAGATTTGAGCAATTGAGCTATCCTTCAACAATTTGAATCAAACTTGATGCTAACTTGTTTGAATACTTTCACAAGACATGTATCAATTGAAATCACATACTAAAGGTCATCTCATGATCATATCCATTCAAACCAACTCAAATTTGACTACTAAGCATTTAATCCATTCCAACATCTCATAGCAAGCAACATATGCATATATATCCAATTCAATCAACTCATATGCACCCAAATATGTGTGATCAACTAGAAGTATACCTTTGTAGCTCATGATCATCCAATAGCAAGCTTCAACTTAAGTATTGCAAGCCATCAAATAATTCCAATGAATCACCACAACTTGAACTATAGCACTTGTATGTTGTAGCACTTGGACTTCACTTGTCATGATTTGGCATTGGGATATAATAGCTCTAGGCTTTATTATTTGACTCAATAACATGATGAACAATGTGAACTCAATTGAATCAAGCCTCCAATGCCATGGTACCTACACACATTCATCCACTTTTTGATGGCACCCAAACTTGTTTGGGTCCTCTCAAGTTAGGTGCAACATACTTAGGCAATGCCTTAGTATGAGTAGCGGGATGTTTTGCAATAGAAACCAAGGAGGTACCATTGTCATCCTTTCTAAGCACATTATTATCATCAATTGAAATAGGCTTAGAAGTTGTACCTAGGGAACATGAATGAGCCATGTGTCCCCTTTCCCGGCATAAGTAGCATCTTCTCTTTTGTTGAGCCTTTTCTTTCTTGCTCATGTGATGCTTCTCATTGCCTTGCTTCACTTTATTTGCTTGAGCCTTCTTCTCAAGCTTGTTTGGACAACCCGAAGCTAGGTGGCCCAAAGTATCACACTCATGGCACTTGATGTGAGCATGCACATTCTTCTCTTGAATCTCGCTCATCATCTTGGCATCTTGAATATGAGTTGGATGCCTTGCATAAGCTCTTCCACCCCTTCTTGTTTTCTTCTTCTTCTTCTTCTTCTTCTTCTTCTTCTTCTTCTTCAAGTCATCAACTTTAGCTTCATGGTTGATCTTGACTTGATCTTGGGGCTTTGGTTGAGGCTCTTCTTGTTGTCTCAACTTGAGCTTTTCTTTACTTGGACAAGCTTTTACAAGATGTCCCTTTTCATGGCATTGATAGCACATGAAATGAGATAGCTTCTCCTTTTCTTGCTTCTTGACCTTCTTTGCTATTTTCCTCCCACTTTTGGTCAACTTCTTCTTGATGAACCCAAGACCACTCTTATCATGTAGGCTTCTTGGATTCTTCACTATGTTCTCGAAGAGGACCTTGGAGTTGTAGTACCTCTCTAGTCGGTTGCTCAAATTCTTCACTTTCTTTTTGAGCTCATCATTCTTCTTCAAAAGGTTAGTCTTACAAGACATAGGAGAAGAACAAGCATCTAATGATGAAGAATATGGCATATTCAATAAATCATCACAAGAGGTGGATACATGCTTCTTGCCTACATCACAAGGGTTAGCAACAACATGTAATTGATCAATTGACCCAAGTGATGAGCTCTCACTAGTTTTAGATTTCTCATTTGAAAACTTCTTAGTGAGAAAAGCATAATCTTGTACCAAGTTATTATGAGTAACACTAAGTTCCTCATGAGCCAATTTTAGCACTTCATGTGAACAAGTAGTAACATAAAGTAGATGCTCTTGTTGTTCACATGTTTTCTTTAGAAAAGAGTTTTCATTTTTTCAAGTTCATTGTTTTAGCTTTCTCTTTTTCTAAAGACATGGTCATGCTAGCAAGTCTACTAACAAGCTCATCATAAGAATCAATATGATCAATCACATTGTCATTTGATACCTTGGTGTCACCTTGTGACATGAGACAATATGTTGATGTAGTGGACCGGACTTGTAGTAGCATCATCAACCAAGCATGAACCATCAATATTGCCACCAAGTGTGCTTGAGGTAGAATCATCACTTGCATCACTTGAGGCATCTTCATCAACCTTGTCAAGTGAACTTATGGTAGTTCGATCATCATCTTCACTTGACCATGAGGTGGAGCAATGTTGCTCATCATCCTCATGAATCACCTCCTTTGGTGCCTCATCGTCCTTGTACTTGCCATCGTCCCATGTGGAGGCATGCGCCATAGGTGTGTTTGATGTCCTCCCACAACACATGTGCGGACACCCTAGTGTTCACCTCCTCAAACACATCAAAACTCAAAGAATTGATTAGATACAAGAAAGCTCTTGAATCAAGTTCAAAAAGATCCCTTTGAGCTTTGGTGAGATTCTTATGGTCCATCATGAAGGTGAGACTACTTGTGACAACCCACCACACTTTAGGTCCCATGGCACGAAAATGATCAAGCATATGGTGTTTCCACCGTGCAAAGTGTGTGCCATAAAAAATGTGTGTGTCACTCAAACAAGCATCACTAAACCCTCTAGTTTTCATCCTCTCGGGCCGGTTAAGACCACTAAAAGAGAGACCACGGCTCTGATACCACGTGAAGGATCGAGATGGGGACTAGAGGGGGGGTGAATAGTCCCTTTTAAAATCTAATCGCACCGGCTAACCGAAACAAATGCGAAATTAAACTTATCGGTCTAGCCAAGACTTCACCCCTCTAACTAAGACTCTAAATCACCTCACAAAAGATCCTACACAAGAAGAGTGAGGTGACAAGCCTAGCTTGAGCTCCTAATCAATTCTAATGCAAGGTCACACAAACCTAAACACTAGTACTTTCAAGCACGGGTGAGCTCCTACACAATTCTAGTAAGCACAAGCACAAAGCCCCTAAGCTCACTAGATGCACAATGGACAAGGCAACACACGCCTAACCCAAAGGCTCAAATTACCTAGCTACACAAGCTAAGCAAAGTAACTAAACAAGCTACACAAGCTAGATAGTTACAACTACTCTACTCGAGCACAATCATAATGTATATATGAATGTAAGAACAAAGCTTGAGACGCGAAGAGATTGCAAACCACCGCCGAAGTGTGGACACAAGATGACACCGGTGATTTTTACGAGGTCTCGGGGAAGCTTGCCAACTTCCCCTACTCCTCGTTGTGTCGACCAACACTTTAGTGGTTCCACGGTTTTGGCGAATCACCCGGTGATGATTCTCAAGCTTAATGGCCAGTGCCAAATCCCACAGCTGGGAGCTCGACGAGTCCCTCACACGCGGTGAGTCCTCTAGCCAATCCCCGAGGGTACCGTGTGAACCCACACACAAAGTGTGGTAGCTCAATGACACGCTCCACTAGAGTTGCTCTTCACGATCCCCCGCGAGGTGAGTACAAACCTCTCACAAATCCTCCTCCGGAGCACCGCACAATCTCTAATTGCGTGCTTCAACGAGTCACAATCTCCAAACCGTCTAGGTATTGGCAATCACCAAGAGTAATAGGAAATCCACAATCGCAATCACCACCTAGTACCACCAAATTGAATCACAAATGCATGCACACTAGGTTTCCCAATCCCCTCTCAAATTAGCTCTAATCTTGAGGGAAATCAAATGGGGAATAGGTGGATCTTCAATCTCTCAAACATACCCACCAAGGGCACTCAATCTCTCATATCAATTTTGCCTCAAATCATGGAGAGAAAGAGGGAGGGAATGAACCCTAACTCACACCGAGAAGGGGAAGCTCACTGTATTTTTCGAGTTGGAAGAGCTCAAGAGCAAGGGAGAGGGAGCACGTGTCTTTAACCTGACCAGCCAGCTCCTCTCGGCCTCCAACGGGCAGATGCCCCAACGGTCGGCTCTCTCTTCGGTAGAAGGCAGCAGCGGCGGCGCTCTCTGGTTCTCTGAGTCTTGGGCAAGCTGGCTTGCAAGGCAGCAGCAGCGAGGCCACGCGATTAGCAGCCAGCAGCGAGCTTGGCCCAGCCACGACGGGCCGGCCCAGGTGGCAAAGGCGAGCAGGCCAGCGGCAGCAGCACTTGTCCAGCACGTCCCCTTTTTTTTATTTAATCCAATTGCCGATTGTCATCAGATCCATCCGTCGGCCACCAGCAGCGCATGCAAGTGCACGTCGAGCACTTATTTGAATTAGCCAAGCAAAGCTAACCGGCCATGAGCCATATATATATATATATACACACACGTATATATGGGAAAATATATGGTGGAAACCATATAGTAGGTAGAAACATGAAAACCAATATAAAAAATTATATATTAGATTGTTTTAAAAATTCTAAAACTTGGCACACATATAGTGCATACAAATATGTACTCACATACAAAAGTTGGAATGTAAACTCAAACTAGAAAAATTCATATAAAAATGATAAATTTCAGGTGCTTGTGCACTAAAAGACAAAAATCCTTCAAATTTTGTCTTTTTTAGTGCACAAGCACAAGAAATTTGTCATTTTTGTATGAATTTTTCAAAAGGTGAGTGTGCATGTCAACTTTTCCATATGAGTACATATGTGTATGCACTATGTGTGTGCCAAGTTTTAAAATTTTTTGAAACAGCGAAGATATGACTTTTTGAATTGGTTTCATGTTTCCACCTACTATGTGGTTTCCACCATATATTTTGCCCGTATATATAAGCACAAGCATGAACATTTCCAACGTTCAAGTGTGCATAATATATATACGTGTATATATATTCTTCTTATTTTTATTTCTATTCCAAATATTCAATATCTCTTGATCCAAATGATATGTCATCAAATCCAAAGTATTCCAAACTTTTTGCGCATAGCTAGATGACATTTTCTCGGGCCTTTTCCAAGGAGCCCCATCACTAACCCGAATGCATATGCAATTCAAAATTCAAGTTAGTGGCACTATGTGAGTAAAGCGATTGAAGTTTTCCCTCTTCATAGTACGGTTATCGAACCTAAATCCGGTCATAACCTTCTCTACTCACCTATGACCGGCGAAATGAAATGCCCTACAAATATACCTTTGCCTTGCGCATTTCCATTCCGCTCCATCTCCAAGTGCCGATGCAACACATGCACCAATACGATCAAGAATGATATGATCCACTTCATATCATCATATGACCTTCTTGGTCCATCGATCTTGACCTCACTTGCTCTTCACCGTTATGTCGGGTCCGTCGGTGCCAAGTCCCTCGACTTGCCCTTCACACTTGCAATCGGTCCATCAAGCCAAGCCTTGTCTTGATCTTCACCACCACGGTCACATGACTTCATGTCATGTTTCATATACAATAAGCTCCTTCATTGCACCATCATATGTGAACTAATCTCCTGTGTATAATCTCAATCACACATATTAGTTCACCTAATGTTGACACTCAATTACCAAAACCCACAAGGGACCTTTCAGCAGTGAGGTCCGGACTTCTTCCATAGCATTCAATGAGACATTCTGACAAATATGACCAGGAATCCATTTCTCACCACATTTGAAACAGAGACCCTTGGCCCTTCTAAATCTTTTGAGAGCCATTAATTTGTCTTCAGTGGATTTGACTGCAGGGGCTCTTTGCTTATCATCACCAGGGCTTGGAGAATACCTGGGTTGGTAACTAGTACCCACCCCATGAGTCTTGGTGTCATCATGATTTGTCTTCTTAGAATACCGGGGTTCCATCTTCTTGTAACTGGAATTGATGCCCAAGTAAAGCTTCTTCCTGTAAAAGAGCCAAAGAACTAGCAGAATCCAGATCCTTGGGCTTGTGCATAATGACAACAGATTTAATTTCTTTCTTTAAGCCATCAACAAATCGATTGGTGATCACAGACATTGGTAGGTTTGGATCATGTGCTAGGAGTTGGTGTACTAGATCACAAAAATTGGAGGTGTACTCATCAACACTATGGGTTTGGTTGAGGTGAAAGAAATGCCTGATAAGGTGGTTATGCTCATCTTTATGAAATTTGGCATGGATGGCATCAACAAATTGGGGCCGATTCATAGCTAATAACTGGTTTGGTTAAGTTGATACCAAAGACCTGCTGATCCAAAGAGGTTCATGGTAGCATACTTAACCCAAACTTGTGGTTTAACTTCATACACATCAAAGAAAGTTTCACAGTTTTTAACCACAGTTTAGGTTGGGATCCATCAAACTTGGGAAAAGGAAAATCAGGCATAGGCCGGGTTATGGTTTGGTCTAGCAAAGTATGATCACCGGGTACTAAAGGTGGATTCGGATATGATACAACCGAGAATTGTTGAGATCCAGCGCACGACATGTGTTGGTGGCATGGGGTGGTGGTGTACACCACCCCATGACCAAAGATCACGGTGGCCATGAGGCCCGTGCATCGCCCGCGCTTGGGGTCGACTCGGGACGGGGCGGAGTCCGATGCCTCCGGGCCGTAGAGGAAGCCGGTGGTCCTCGTGAGCCGATGGTGAAACGATGGTGACGCTGGTCGGTTGTAGCGGTTCCGCTTTGAGGAATTGCCGAAAGCACCTTGTCGAACTTGGCGCGAGGTCGCCGACGAGGGACTCGAGCTTGTGGACGCGACCATCCACCTCGTGTCGCCACGTGGCATCTCCTGCATCTCCTTCATGGATGTCTTGAGATCGCCGATGCCGGTGTTGTTCTTCGTCGGGAGGCCGAGGATTTGGCCTAGCTGCTCCTCCATCGACAAGGGCGCCATGGATCTCCGTGTGAGATATTGGTGCGCCGCCAGTGTCGAAGAGTAATCGGAGGCGTTCAATCAAACGACGGTGGGTGGATTTATGGCGAATCGAACTCGGATTGATGAACAATCGTGTCCAATTCGACTGATTACCAGAGCCTTGTGTCGTGAGATGAATTGGTGGGGAACGAATCAGGTGAACGATGGCTAACTGATACCGGATGTAACCTACCTACTCCGATCAACTATGACAAAGGATAGATGGATACTTGGAACGAGATAATCGACACTCCGGCCACCGGCCAAGAGCTCGCCGCCTACGCCGCTATGGCTCGGATTCAGTTTCTAGTTCCAGTTCATCGTTCTTCGTCGTTCTCACGCAATACAAAAGGGAGCACGAAGCAATCCCTGGCAACCCGTTACATGGGCCGAAATTGTAAAACGAGAAACAAAGCAGCCTGTTAAGGAGTGGGCTTCATCTTCATTTACTTCCAACCGGGTCCAGTATACTTTGAGCTTGGCTTCGTGACTCGCCAGCCCCTTCCCGCCATCTCACTAGTTCCATCAGTATGAACAGCTGACGATGTAGTTTCAGTAGGCGTACCAGCGTCGGTGACAGAGCAGCGTGCAACGGGGATGAGCAAGCAACAGTGAGGTGGAGTCGCACCATGTTTGTGTCCACTGCGGGGAAATGGATGCGGGATGAATTAGGAGAGAAGGAAGGGGAAGGGATAAGGATGGATGTTTGTTTTTAATCACAGGGGGATAAGGATGGATGTTTGTTTTTAATCACAGGGAAAGTAATCATCGAGATAAATGTGCACGGAGGAGTCGGCGACAATTTCCACCCGCATTCGACGTGGGAATCACAGCATTACCGTTTGTAAATCGTTGGCATACCCAGATTTCAAACTATGGTTGAGGTCATATGCTCCTATTAAACGCCAAGAGGCTCCCTTCATTTATTATTATCCGATGAACATCAACTAAGACTTAATTTCATTGAAAATACTGAAACGGCTCAATATATGGAACCCAAGGGCCTAAGCAACAAGTAGCAGGGAAAATGAAACTCTCGTCTCGTGCAATGAGGGCACCTAACTTCTTCAAAAATACACTATAAAATTTTGATATGAAGGGCTAGCGGTTAAGTAGTCTATTTATTTTTGCTTTAACAAAATTACACCACACACAGCAATACCTGATCTATGCTGGGCTGAATTGTTGACTGACTGTCGGCGGCGAGCTGGAGCTAGACATCTCCGTCGCCGTCGCATGGCTCGTCGTCGAAGTGTACGGCATGGCAACAGAAGACCCGACAGAGGTGGTGGTGTCGCTGAAGTGCATGGTGGAGGCGCCGAACGGCTGCAGGTACACAGCGACCGGCATCTTGGGCGGCAGAAGTGGCATCCTGAACTTCCTCGACCGCAGTGCCTCGGCGGCCTGCCGGATCCCCGGTCGCATCTTAGGGTCCGGGTGCGCGCACCAGAGCCCGACGGCGACCACTCGCTCCATCTCCCACTGGTCGAAGGCTCCACCAAGCCGCTCGTCTGCGGCGTCTAGAGCGGCGCCTCGGCCGTGCATGTCCCAAGCCCACTCCACCAGCCGGAACACTTGACCGTCCTTCCCCTCGCCCACGCTAGGCGGCGCCATCGGCCGGCGCCCGCAGGCGATCTCAAGCAAACACGATGCCGAAGCTGTACATGTCGGACTCCGAGGAGGCCTTGCCGGTGATGACGCACTCCGGGTCCAGGTACCCTGGCGTGCCTGCGACGGCAGTCATGGTCTGCAGGCTCATGCCGTGGTCGATGAGCCGCGCCAGGCCGAAGTCACCTAGTTTGGCGTTGAAGGACTCGTCCAGCATGATGTTGCTCGGCTTGATGTCGCCATGGACGACACACTGGTCCCACTCTTGGTGGAGGTACAACACGGCGGAAGATAATCCAAGAATTATCTGGTATCTGAAAATTCAAAATTGAGTTAAAAATTATGTACAACTTGATGCTTGTTCGATTTTATTCGATGGAAGGAAGTACATATATGGATTTCCAAAAAAAAAAGTACTTCAAGACTCAAGATTAGAGCTCTAAGTTTTGCCGGATACAGAGCTTCATTAATCTACAAGGTGTAATCATGGTAGAAAAATAAATTAAGTGAATGTTCGGTTCAAAGTTCACATTACTCCCTTATCTAGAAAAAAAAAAAAAAAAAGTTTACATTACTCCTATAAACTTTTTGGAGGCCACTACACTATGCTCTGCCACGCATTTGAAACCCGTTAAGCTCGTCTAATTCGAGATAAAGCAAACCTTCATTGAAACATTCCTTATAAATTTATTGTTATACAACCTCCGTTCAGAAAAAGAATGTAACTCTCTCTTTTTAGAAAGTTAACCCGTTGGAATTTTAACTAGAGTTATATAAAAAGTAATAAGATTCATGATACAAAAAAATTAGTATAATTAGATTGGTTATTATAGAATTTATTTTTATAATAAATTTATTTAAAGCCATAAATATTAAAGTGGGGATGCGGTAAGCACCACATCCACCCTCCTACGCTCTAGATGAGTGCATCACTGCTAGTCCACTTATACAAAATGGTAAAGAGGGGCTCATCTACGATCATCAATTCGCGAAAACCATACAGATATGAAAGAAGGGTATTTTACCCTTACCAACTGGATCTTATTGCACCGGTAACAAACTTGCATAAAGCATTTCTCGAAATATGTGTCCGTATAGGCCAAAGTCTCGATAGTTAGCTCTAGATCTTCCGGGAAAAACAATGTCAATGATGAAAGCGTGTAGGTGCACTGTTACGTGGTAGGGATTGCAATTTTTCTTGCATTTTTGTTTTTCCTCTCAAACTCAAAGGGAAACTTTGTTGCTCCCCGTGTCTGCAGATGTGGTGGCCTTTTTGCTTTAGCCGCTCTGCTGCCCGACGACAGGGTGTAGAGAAGCCGAGGCATGACCACCCCCCCCACCCCCACCCCCACACCCTCTAAAGTTTACTAATAATTATAAATAGGTTCAAAAAGTCTCTCCAACTAAAGTAACATAAGTCTAAATACAAATAAAATAGTCTTCTCAATTCAATCTTCTATGATGTGGTAGTTCAAAATAAATATAATGTGGTACCGTTGGTTTATGAACAATGTCCTTTTCTATCTTCAAGTTACACAATTAGTAGTTGTCAATTGCAAGGTTGCATATCTCTTCAAGCACTATAACATTGGTTTAAGTCGTTTTCCCATTCAAGGTTCTTCGGAAAATAAAAAAAATGATTTTGAAAAATATGAAAACTTAAAAGAGTTTTTGGGCACTAATTGATTTCAAATAAAAACTAATCAACTGCAAAAATTAAATATCCTTTTGACTACTACAACTTTGGTTCAGGTCACATTTTTACATCTGGGATCATTTAAAAATTATGAAAATTTGAATTTCAAACATATGCAAGTGTCAAATATATTATTGCCTCAGGCATTTTAAACTGCTGAGTGTCAAAAAATAAATGGAGAGACCGACAGACCGTATCAAACTGTAAAAGATGCCAAACCAGTAAAACTCAAGGATTTTGGTGTCTGCGAACCAATAGCTATCTAATTTGACTTGAAATTTCCACTAGGTTGAATTGCTGGCTTTTCCACGTGGACATATGTGCATTTTTCTGCTTTTCTGGGGCAGGACCTCGGGGGGCTTCATCTGCCAAAGTGCTGACAAAATAAGCGTACTACCGGCGGATCGCTACGTGCACCCATACAGCAGACTACATCGGTCAAGTTTATGACTAACTTGTAGTCGCCCATCGGGAGTGAGAAAAGTAGTAGAGCAGTAAAGACACATGTGCATACCTCGTCGGCCATGTCAGTGTCACCTCTGTGCTGTAGAGGTGGCCATCGAGGCTGCCATTGCTGACCAGTTCGTAGACCAGCAGGAGCCGCCTCCGGCCATGGCACCAGCCGATGAGCTGCACCAGGTTCCGATGCCGCAGCCGGCTGATGACGGTGACCTCGGACCGGTACTCCTTCCTTCCCTCCATGGACGCCCCTCGAGAGAACACCTTGATGGCGACATCGAGGTCGGACTCCTTGAGGTGGCCGCGGTACACCGACCCCGACCCGCCCTGCCCCAGTTTCCCTCCGCCGCGAAGTCCTTCGTCGCCGCCGCGAGTTGGGCGTACGGGAGGGTCGGGGCCCCGTGCTGGACTCGAAGACGTCGCTGACGTCGAGGGAGTCGTCGCCGTCCGTGGTTAGCTTCTCTTCGTCGTATGGGTCTCTTCTCCTCGACCGCCGGACTAGTAACACCGCCACGGTGACAACGAGCAGGAGAACGAGAAACGCGGCGGCGGCCGCCCCAGCGTGGAGTTGCAGGGTGGTCTTGTTGCTGGACGAGGTCACAGGGATGGAGGTGCTGTTCTTGGTTGGCAACGTCGAGTGGAACGAGAACGAGAGCACCGTGTGGTTTGCGGCGTACTTGTCGCCTGTCGCCGCCGAGAAGCCAACTGCGACTCTCTCCGGCAACAAGCTTCTCAAGTCCACGGTGGCTACGGAAGTGTACGTGGCGCTTCCGACCATCAGGGTGACGTCAAGACGGCGCGTGCGGTTGTCGTAGGCGACTGTTGCGAACACCACGCCGGCGTCGACGAGGCTGCCGTCTGGCAACACCGTGTAGTCGCCGTGGGAGTCCACGTTGTTGATGTCGATGCCGATGTGTCGGCTGCTCGGGTCCCAGGTGTCCTTGCGGATGTCGAACTCCACGGCGACGAACCTCGAGTCGCCGGACGCGTTGAACCCGGAGTAGTTAGCCACCTCGGTCTCATCGAAGAGGCCGAGGCAGCCGTCGTAGGACTCCTGCGGCAGGTCCGGCGAGTACGGCGCGAGGAAGAACGTCATGCCGTGCCCGGCGTCCATGCCAGGCACTGACTCGATGCTGAAGCTGAAGTTCGTGGCGAAGCTGGCAGCCTCGCCGGTGGTGCCATCCCAGAGCTGCACCGGCTGCTTGTGCCACGCCCGCCCCCGGGCACGCCCTGCAAACTCGTCGCCGAGCAGCGCGATCCTGCTATCGAGTACCTGTGCATCGTCCTCCGGCCTGAAGTCGTCAGGGTTGAAGGAGTTGTTGTAGCTGAAGCCGAAGGAGAGAGAATTGGCATGATAAGGGACATGCAGTGAGAGGGCCAAGCAGAAGAATAGAAGCCGCTGCTGCAGACGAGCTCTGCAGCTGGAGCATGAGCACAAGTTTTTTACAGCCATGGAAGTCATCTGGGTCTGGGTGTGTTCGTCCAATTCGATGATTGGACTGTCACAACAATGGCATACTCACTCAGTTGTGTGTGAGATAGGAGTAAGTCTGACCATCATGCCTCATCGATCAATAGTAGTACTCAAATGCAGAACTGAAGGTTGTCAAGTGTGGGTCCCATGCTTGGGGACGGTCCACAGAAGTAGCTAGCAAGTCAGATTTTTTTATGACCATGTTATCGACTAAATCTATTACCTATAACGACAGATTTGTTTGGCCAATCAGAAGTGTAAAAAAATCTGACAGATACTACAAACAAAAATCTATTGAATTCAATATATATTATAGAGTAAATTTCACCAGCGGTCCCCCTCGAACTTGTCCCGAGATTTCATCTAGGTCCCGGTACTTTCAAATCGCACATCTAGGTCTCTAAACTTGTCGTAAATATGTGTCATTTAGGTCTCAAACTCTCGAAATGCACATCTAGGTCCCTAAACTTGGCCGAAAGTGTCTCATCTAGCTCCCCCTACCGTGTCCTTTGGACTTTGGTGTCCTGGACTTGACAACTAGTGTTAGTACGTTTCGGCGCGTTAACAACTTTAAATTGCTTCTTTAAAAAAACAACTTTAAATTGCATATTGTTCCATTTATTTCATGTATTTATACAAGTCAAGCAACTCTGGCTGAAAGATGATGTTAACGTATATACATGGTTATAACAACTGAATATCTTCTATGTTCAAGTTTCACACACACACATGCAGTGCTGGCTGAATTCTCGCACCCTCATCTGTATGTCTGAACGTGCTTGACATATACTCCTATGCCAGATTTTGCTTGTACCAATTCTTGCTCTGATCGGACTATGCAAGATCGAACTGGCTGGCGTTGTCATAAGCAGCCTACTGATGAATTAACCAAGGTACTGTGTGCCTGTCAAATAATGTAGCACGCATAAACATTGCACAATTTGTCTTCTCAGACAAAAAAACACACATGGGCTTTGCTGCGGTACCTCCAAATTATATAAAAATTCAGCACCATAATAATCATGTACCTCTCGTTGTCATATTAGAAAATTAATATTTTTTTTTGTGTGTTGTCAAATGGAAACACTTCTTATATCAAAATTATAGCACTCAGAGAGATCTACATGTTTTTAGTTCTGAGTTATTACATTTGAAGTTGTTAAGATGTCAAAAAATAGTATAAATTCTCAACAGTATATTAAGTTGCCAATACATTATGTTATTTTTTTAATATCTTAACAAAACCAACCCCCTTAAGTTCTGATAGAGCAAAACCACCGTTGAAAACCGTCGTTATTGCTTGGGGACCTAGATGAGACATTCTCACAAGTTTAGGGACCTAGATGTACATTTCGAGAGTTTGGGACCTAGATGACACACTGACAAGTTTAGGGACCTAGACGTGCGATTTGAAAGTACCGGGACCTAGATGAAATCTCGGGACAAGTTCGGGGACCGCCAGTGAAATTTACTCTATATTATATACCCCTGTTGAATTCAATATATCCCTATCAGGATCCCATAACGGGTCTCAAAAGTCAAAACCAAGATCCATCAATAGAAGAACTGTTCTCAACTCAGAATAAAATATTGGAGCTCCAGTGACACACTAAGGACCTTTTTGGTATAAATTCGCTAGATCCGGCTCTGGCTAACACCCAACTGTCACGAGCAATGTACAAACACTGTAGCCGAAATCTATTTTTCTCTCATCTACCTTGCTCACACCGACACAAATGGAGCAGGCAGAGCCAAAAAGTTTGACTTCTCCGGCTCCTACTGACCGTTAGAGAGGGAGAGGGAAGAGAGAATTTGAGCTCCTATAAACAGCATTGGTACAGTAAATTGGCAGTGGTAGCCGGAGCTGGCAAGATCCCTCCCAATTGGGGCCTAACACACCAAAATAGCTCCCATCCACAGGCACATTCCAAACACTTCATTGAAACGTTGGTGTAGAACCAATCTTATCCTGTAGTAGCAACAGTCCAACATCCTCAAAGGAATACTTCTGGCAGAACAAGTAATTGGGAGTTTGGGACTCACCACTATTGGCCATGTCAAAAGACATTCTCTCCACTAATTGTCTCAACCCATGGCTCCATAAACACACATTGTTTGGTTTTGGATATTTAATTACACATAGTTGCTAATGGTTTATCTAAATGTGCTTAGATATATTAGCAACATATGATAATGTGGAGCATGATGATCATGGACTTGTACATGGTGGACATGATGAAATGATCAAGCTCATGGAACAAGAAAGAGAAAACAAAAGACCCGAGGAGATCAAGGCAAAGGTATAGTTGATAGGCCTTTTGGTTTATTGATCAAGACACTTAGCGAGCTCATGGAACAAGAAAGAGAAAAACAAAAAGACACTTTCGAGTGTGATCATATTTAGGATTGATAGTCGTACTATGAAGAGGGGTGAAATTCGTTTTGGAATTCGGTTTATCAAAGTGTCACTAGATGATCTAACTCATTCATATGCATTTAGATTCTATTGAGTGAATAATTTCCTTGCAAAATGTTTCTAAAAAAGCTAACGCACGTACACAATGGTGAGACACTTTGTGGTTGGCATGTGGTGAAGCAAGGAGTTGAGAAAAGGAGAAAAAAAGAGCCATTTCGAGGGCACCGGACGCACGGTCTTGCGGGCACCGCCAAGTCGAGCATCCGGCTAGGTGATGATGCATCAGCGCGACGCGTTGGACGCCGCGGTGCGCCGAGCACCGACACGCCTGGCTGTGAGTGTTGTCGACATCACCCTCTTCGGCCGCTAGCGAAGAGTAGTTGAGGTGGCAGCAGCGGACACTGCCAAGCGTCATCTAGGGTGGCAGCTGACACTGCCAAGCATCAAAAAGGTTGCTCAAGGACCTTATTGGACACTCTCCAGACGTTGGGTTAATTCCCAACCGATGTGTCCATAGCATCGTCCAGAGCAAGGGGAACCGCGACGGGTTTTGACCATTGATGCATTTGACGATCCGTGCTGGCCACCAAATGTCCATTGCAACAAAGAACATGCACGCAGGTTAGAAATAGTCATTGGGATCGAGCGGTTGACTTCAAACCCTGCTGACACGCAGCAGCCATTGGCGCACCGGACGCACCGTGTGCATTCGATGCGCACGCAGAAACTAGGAGAAAGAGAGCAACGACTCTTTGAACGTTGGCTCCTCTATAAAAGTGTGTTGGCCGACCATTGCTCACTCTCTTGCACATTTCAATTGACAAAGCAAGCTTGTGAGCAATTCCACTCCTCTCTCACTCATCCTACTTGCTTGTTGCATTCTTTGGTGAGATCGGAGAGCATCCAACTGCATTTGATTGTGTTGATCATCTAGAGACACTTGGTGGTTGTGTTACGCTGTGGACTTTGCTTGTTACTCTTGGAGTTTGTCGACTCCTAGACAATATGGAGCAACAGAGGGTGTTGAGCTCGATTTGGTGGTTGTTCGAGGCCACACCAGTGGATTTGTGAGTGTTCTTGAGCCTTCCCCGTGGGAGATCGTAATTGGCTACTCTAATACATTGCGCGTGGCTTGTTTATCCTCCCTTGTGTTGGTTGTGCGGCACCCGGCTGCGGGTTCGGCATTGTTACACCAATTAGCTCGTGAACCTCCAAGTTAGTGCATCGCCACAACAGGGACTATCTTGCCCAAGCAAGTGAACCTCCATTGTATTATCTTGATATATAGCTTGTGTAGAGATATCTTGTGTAGGTTGTGTAGTTATATACATAGCTAAAATTGTGTAGCTCTTGCTTGTCTAGTTGAATAGCTTGTTCATTCAGGAGACATAGCTTTGTGTGTGTGAACTAGAGACAATAACTCACCTAGAAATTGTTGTAGGTGGCTTGCATCACTTTAGAGCATCGCAAAACTAGCTTCGTCATCTAATTGTCTAACATTCAAGTGTTGTTGTAGAAATTTTAATAGGCTATCCACCCCTCCTCCCACCATTTAGGACCTTTCACATTGAAGTAGAGAGAGAGAGAGAGAGAGAGAGAGAGAGAGAGAATGAGCTACCCTGAGAGAAATACTACATACGGAGTTAGTCATGTGATAAACAAATAACTAAGTCAGCTTACTTTCAGAGAGAGGAAAGGAGAATTCAACTCACTTTTTTTCTTGCCACATACATCGCACTAGAAGTAAACACTATCATGGTATCTCTAAGAATTTGTGACAGCTGCCATGTAAAGCTGCAACATACAAACGACTTTTCTTAAAAAAAAACATACAAACGACTTGCATCTCAGCCTGAAAACTACAAATGCACCTCAACTAGTTAACTGTTATATAATGTTCTTTTTATCAAACTCGCATGCAATGGAAGAATAAGAACTCCTGGCTCAAGCCATTTATCCCTAACAAAAATTATGCAGCATACTCTGCACCAAAAAGAGGACTGAATATGAAATTTCAAATGTGAAATGAGGATAAAATTGCACTACTGTCCAAACTAAACAGATACTGACTGATACATACCTCATACAGAAGCATGTAGCCCATCCATTCAGATATGATGACATCAACTTTTTCTTCGATATTGACATCTTGCATTTGAATCAAAGACAACCATATTGCATAAAGGCCTCAAAAATAG
The DNA here is from genome assembly GCA_015847255.1 of Hyparrhenia diplandra. Lineage (NCBI taxonomy): Eukaryota > Viridiplantae > Streptophyta > Magnoliopsida > Poales > Poaceae > Hyparrhenia > Hyparrhenia diplandra. The sequence goes on along the minus strand of JADLZK010009250.1, from coordinate 195,422 downwards.
AATTCCAAGGATGGTGAAAACTGTATTAGATCGTAGCCAGTAATCACCATCGTTGACAGTCCACACTTCAATATATCATATTGGTAGGGGAAGCAATATTTGAAAGATTTTTCAACCGATGAGCTAAGTTTCACCTATTATTGCCTCCCTTTCAATTGATGAGTAAAGATGCCAACTGGAAAAAAAAAAAACCCCAAAGGTTTCGGTATTTCTGCCATAGCTATCTAATTTGACTTTAATTTCCCGCCTGGTTGAGATACTGACATTTCTTTTGGGACATGCATGTTTCTATTTTTGGCCAGTCTTGGGCCGGACTGCGGGAGGTTTGATCTGCCATTTTCCTTCGCGGAGTCTAAGGAGCATTTGATTGACACCAACCCATTGTGTAAAAAATATATAGGTGAGAGAAAAGTAACCGCAAGGACAAGGTAAAGAATGCGACCATAGCATAGGCAATCCTACGGTACCTCATTTACTCAATAGGAGATAACGCTCAAATAAATTTGATCACTTGGTATTTTAGATTTTATGAATCAATTATTAGGGTGTGTTTAATTGCTATTTGGGTGCCCAAAGTTTTGATGCATGTAAAAACTTTGCCATAAGGGGGATATTTTGGTAAAGTGAAAATTTTTTGGGCCTCTAGAGTCTAAAATACAAAAATTTTAGACCCAAAATTTTACTTTTTTGCCATGGTTTTTAGATGCATTTGCCAAAAATATGAAATAAAATAAACTTTTGGGAAAAAGAGGAAATTAAACAGCCCGCCCTAATGGGATACAATCCCATCCTTGCGCTTTGCCGCGTTCGCCAGCAGCCCCGGCCCCGAACCCGCTGCCAACTGCGGCTTCACGTCGGCCATCTCCATCTGTTCCCTGCCATCAAAGGGGCTTCGTTTTTTTCTTTTTCTTTTTGAGAAAAAAAAGGACTTCAGTTTGTGCTGGTTGCCAGACATTGCAAAGTGAGATAAATGTTATGGTAAGTAACCAATTAACATGCAAGTGATGTTAAGTAACAAGAATTTGTTGAAGCTTATTAAAAAATTAAAATTGAGGTTTTTTTGACAAGAACAAACGTTTCTATTACTTAACAAAGACGATGTTGTTAGAACCATTACATTGTTAATGGTTACATTTTGGAGTGCCACAAAGAAAGGGCACTCATGATCATGACCTAGATTAATACATAAGCTATCAAGGTCACCGGTACTGGCCCGAATAGAAGTTAAGGCCCCGTCTAGCAAGGGAGTCTGCCATTTGATTACATTCCCTTCGTATCCTGTGCGCCGCTATTGTTGTTCCTGTAAGGGCCGAGAAAACAAGCTCTGTATAGGGCACAATTCTCCAGTCCGGCGTGCTTGAACGGTCGGCGGTGTTGATATAGTTGATGAGGACTTGATTGTCTGCTAGTAATGTTGCCCCCTCCGTGATGTTCATCCTGCGAAGAAGAGAAGCCCCTAGGGCTAGTGCTGCAGCTTCCGCCATAAGAACAGAGGTTGCATCCTGCATGGTCGCTTTGATGAAGACACCGGTGGGGGGCAAGGTTGAGGTGTTGACGATGAAGACTCCCTGCACTGCCGTCTTGGTGGGCGCCAGGCGCATCCGGAGGAATGGAGGCATCCGTGATAACACCTGAAACCATTTAGCGAAAGAAGGAGTTTGCAAAGGTACGTCCACTAGCAAGTGAGTGGGAAGTGGTCGGGCAGTTGGTTTTCCTTCCGCATGGATGTAGTGGCCGGTCAGTAGGTCTCCAATCCCGTATTGATCATGATGACCAATGGCAAGAGAGCTTGTACCTTGGGACGATGTGCGTTGGGGAGGAGCGTGGGGATCGGGGAATCACCACCGCCCTCTATAACGCACGGAGGTAGTTTTCCATGTGTGCTTGCGCGCGCTTTCTGAAACCTCGTATTGGACTCCATCTTCTTCCTTTGAACCCGAGGTCATTTCGAGCTTTCCAAATATACCACATAATAAATAACGAGAGCAAAGAGTGTGATCCGACAGATTAGTTGTGATTAAGGTAGGTAAAGCCATTTGAATACCATCTTCGTGAGCATTAATGTTATGAGTAGGAAGAGGAGTAGCAGCGGTAGCCCATACCGCCTTGGTAAATCACATAGAAAGAACAAATGATTGTCATCTTCAATAGCTCCACAAAGGGTCGCAATGTTTACTAATATGTGTCGAGTATCTCCCCAAGCACGCTCTCCGGTTGCAATGGCTCTTCTAATGACCCTCCAAGCAAAGGTTTTGAGGAGGGGAGGGATAGTCTTACTTTTCCAAATTCTTTGAAGGATGTTGTTAGCATCGCCTGAAATGCTTCGAGACCCATGCACGTAGAGTGTGGACCTGCTTGGGACCGGAGGTGGGTGTAAATGGACTTGGTGGTGCAAGCCCCATTAGTTCTTTGGAATCCATCGGAGAATGTCATTGCGGTCGAAATCAACAACATGGACACCGGATGGATTCAAATTTTTCTGGGGAAAAAAATAGCTTCTATGAGGGGTTGGTTCCACGAATGGGTATATGGGTGCCGAGAGATCAGCAACCGTTGAGGGTAAAGGTTGGTGTGTGACAGGGGAGGGTTAAGTGGTCATGTATTGCACTCCAGATAGGGCACCAAGGGGAGGACCATATGGAAGAATTACCCGCATGGAGTTGGTAGGTGACATTGTCATTAAGATGTTATCGACCCGCAAAAGAGAAGACCAATATATTGATTTGGGAGTGTTAGTAGGGGCATTCCGTAAAGAAGTGGTTGGGAAATATTTAGCCTTGAGAATAGAAGTTAGGAAGGGATTTTTTCCATTAGCAACATTCCAAGCAGAGTGGAGAATAAGACTTTTGTTGATTGTTTCCATATCCCTTATACCCAATCCCCCTTCCTCCTTAGGTCTGGTAATGTCCTCCCATGATCTCAGTAGTGGATTGAGTTGTTTCTCGTTCTTCTTGTACACCCGCCCACCAAAATCTCTTGATAATAGTGTTAATTTTTTTTTTATAAAGGTTTTAGAGAAAAGGACAAAGGACATATAGTAGATAGGGATGGAGAAAAGAACAGATTTAATATATTGCAACCTACCAGCATGATTCAGATTGTTAGCTTTAATGGTACCTAGTTTAGCCAGAAACTTACCATAAATAAAATCATAGGCCTTATTCTTGTCTTTGTGAGAGAAGATCATAGGATGACCAAGGTGCATGGTGCGGGGTTGAAGGTCTTGAACAAGGAAAATGGTTTTGATGGCGGATCTAACCGAATGGGGAACATGCTTGCTGAAATAAATAGAAGATTTTTTTGTAGGTTAGAGTCCGACATGATTGGGAGCGAAATCATATAGGATTGACTTGATCTCGCAGTGCTTTTGGATCGCCGTCTTTCCACAAAGGATTAAGTCATCTCGCAAATAAGAGTGAGTCTATGACCGGGCCCCCTCTTCCTAGGGAGATACCTGTTAAATTGTTGGAGCGTAGGCCTTCCCCAGTAAACAAATGGAGAGTTCATTTATGGCAATGACAAACAGATATGGTGAGAGGGGACAGCCTTGCCTTAATCCTCTCTGAGAGCTAAAAAAATCAGTTGGTTCATCATTGACCAAAATAGCAAACTGAGGAGAGGAAACACAAGTAATAAGTAGATTAATGAAGCCGTCCCGAAGTCCCAGTCGCCTAAGTGCACCGCAATAAAATGCCACTCCAACCTGTCAAAGGCCTTAGCAAGGTCAATTTTAAGGATGAAGGCTTGATCCTTCCAAACTCACGAGATTGAAAGAATGAATAATTTCCCCGTGTAATGATAACATTAGAGAAAATATGACGGTGGGCAACAAAGGCCGATTGAGCTTGATCAATATAACCTGGAGGTGCTTGCTTAAGACGATTAGCCAAAGATTTAGTAAAAATCTTATAAATGACATTACAAAGACTAATCGGTCCGAAATCCTTGGAAGTAATAGGTTGAGGAATTTTAGGAATAAGAGTGATAAAAGTTTGATTTAAATCAAGGTAGAAGAGCATGGGAATAAAAGTCTGTTACCACTTTGCAAATGTCCTCTTTAGCCCATGGCCAAGCCGCTTTGCAAAAAGCCCGCATTGAATCCATCCCGACCTGAGCTGCATTACTCCTCATTTCCTTTATGATATCCCTGAATTTCCTGCAAGGTAGGTGTAGAATAGGTATACCTGAAATGTTGTTCACGCTGGAGTGCTTCCTCTTCCTGTTCTTGTTGAGTGGTGGGGTTGGTGCTTGTATTGTGGTCGTGGGTCAGGACGTTTTGGGGATGGGAGGGAGAAGGGCCACCTGGAGTAAGTTTGGGTTGGAGGTTTGATTTGAGGTGGATGCATGTTTCTGCCGGGTGGTAAAGATATCCTTAAAATAGGAAGTGAGAGTGTCGGCTAATTGTGCGAGGGGTGGTGGATTGAGAGCCATCCGGGTTCAGAAGATAGGTGATTCTATTTTTTTCGGTTGCGTTTGGTGATGGCTCGGTAGAAGAAAGCCGTATTCCTGTCCCCCTCACGCGCCCGGATTTTTTCGCACGCTGGAGGTGATATTTTTCTTCTTTGGCAAAGAGGTCTTGGTGCTTGGGATTGGAGGCGGTGATGGAGAGCATGATCTTGTTGGTTTGGGGAAGGCTTTGTAGTTGGAGTATTTGGTTTTCAATGGAGTTTAAAAGGTCGTTGTTTTTGGGTTTTCTTCGTCGCCATTTCTTAAGATCTGCAAAGAAGATACTTGGTTTTCTCGGAGAAAACCCTAAGTTAGAGGAACGAAACCAGCTATTTTTAGCTATTTCATTGTACTCATCGTCAAGGAGCCACCAATTCTCAAATCTAAAAGGTTTATGGACACGAGGCCTATGGGAATTAAGAACTGCAAGAATAGGTGCATGATCACTGTAATTGTAAATCATAGGCAAGTGAAGAACAGAAGTATTAGGAAACATCAAACACCACTCTCGAATTAGCAAGAAAACAATCTAATCTTTCATAAGTAGGCGAAGAACGATTATTAGTCCAAGTATAGGCGGGGCCATCAGAACCCAAATCAAAGAAACCACATTGCCTAACATAACCACGTAACTTCGGATATGCGAGCTAAATCAGCGCAGTAGCACCATGTTTTTCTCTCGCATGCATAATATCGTTCATGTCACCAAGGCACATCATAGGTAAACCAACATTTAGTTCTACAAAGTTCATAATACGATTCCATATAAAGCTAGTGAGACGATGGTGAGGGTCAGCCAGAGACGCGATCTAGGCCATAGTGAAGGTGGGTGGTTCTCCGTTTGTACATAAGGCAAAAACGAAGTGATGATGATGATCCACAACCGTTACATCAACATCATCGGTCCACGGTAACCGAGAGGCCACCCGATTGGCCACAAGAAGGAACCACATGAGCATTGTTAAGGTTAAAATGGTTTTTAAGAGCGGTACTAGTAATGGTGGAATTACGAAGTTTCGAAATAAAACATACCCGAGGTTTAGTACTGCGTACATAAGGCGGATAGATGTTGCATGGTCGAATCCGCGGAGGCTCCCGCCGGAGCCCCTACGCCCCATGCCGTGGAGACTCATGGGTTCCGGGCGCCTGCTGGCGGGCCGGCGCCCCGGCTGTTCATCTCCATCTTCAGCTTGGTGTAGATCAGCACGCCCGGTAGGAGATCGGTCTCGGGTACCACGGCCCGAACCCCGACCCGGCGGATCGGTGTGGTGGTTCCGGTGATTGCCAAGAACACCGAACCCACACCAACCCGGTCGACGTCTTGGTGAGCTTGTGCATCCTCCATAAACTATGAATAGGATTCTTGATCCACCAAAGTGCACTTTGTGCTTCCATCGTCCTCCCCCGCACGAGAGGTACCAGGGATTTGCCAAAGGAAGCGGCAAGATGCATCCACGAAGGGTTGGTTTCCACAATAATCATGTTGCCGCACTATCATGTTGCCAAGGTTGGTGATTTCCACAATAATCTTATCTACTTAATCGTGAACATCAAGCTTGACCCTCACAAAGAACAAACATGGCATCATAATTAAACCGTTTAGAATTCAGCCTATGCCGCTTAGAAGCATGCCCAATTGTCTCGAAAGTGATTTGATTCAACATATGCTCGGTTCTAAGGACTCGGGAATGCCATAGCATCTAACCGAACATCCATGAACCGAAGGTGGTAGTCATCTCGATGTCTAGTGGCAACATACATCTCAAGAATTAAATTTAGACCACTAAGCTTCCAAGGTTGACCCCTAATGGATGACAAAGATATCTCCTTCGAGAATCAATCGTAGCCGAAAGAGATATGAAGTTACCTCATCAATATCTCGAACCCCGCCTCTCCAAGCATTGTTGAGGTCGGACCTTGTCACATCAACCGAAATTGGAGCCGCCGTTTAAGTTGGACATGCCACCATGAGAAGCAAGTTGAACGTGGCTAGATCACTATCGTCTTTGGGTCCGGCAAAGAATAGTCGATACCTGAAGTGCTTCTAGAGCTTTGATGAGGTTGCCATTATCTTGTACAGGTGGCTCTGGGGTGGGCACCGTCAGGGGCGCGGTGGAGAGGCGAAGTGTGGGCGCGGAATAAACTGGCAGGGCCACATGCGACGGAGGTGTGGGAGGAGCGGCGTTGGTGGGGAGCTTGGGTGGCGGACGCGGCGGATCAGGTGGAACATGCTCCATTGCGGGAGGGACAGGGGCGTTGGGGTCGCCGCCTTCCATAGTGGGTAGCGGCAAAAGGAAGCGAAGAAAGGGGATGAGAAAAGCGAAGTCGCTTTGATGGGTGAATCTCGATGCGGATGGTGAATCTTGGGCGCAGGAGGCGAGGTGAATCCAAAGACGGTAAGCGGTGGAGGGGCGGTATCGCCGCCGCCGGTCGGAGGCGATGCGTGTCGGCGGCGGGGGGAAAAACCGTGGATCTCACTCGAGGGACGGTGGAACGGGCGCTTTCGATCGACGAGAGCCGAGAAGAAGGGGAATCGATCGTGGGTGGAGCAGAGCGATTGGATGGAAGAACGAAGAAAGATTGAGTGGGATTAAGGACCGATGTTACGATAAGGCATATCGCCAAGCTACTACCGTGGAGCGGAAGGGACCGGATGGGTTGCCGTTGTTGAGGTTAATATCTAGAGATGGAAAAACATTCTAAAGGAAACGACCGGTTTATATAAGAGGACCACGACCAAGTGAAAGATTAATCTCTCCCATCAACAAAAATGAATCTTCTATATTTTTACCATCTCCACTACTTTTCCAATCTATTTTGCTCGCCATTTTTCTCGCTTTTGACTTTCTCGATAGCCGGTGGTCCCACGATAAACAAAGCTCTAGAGGGGTTTCGCTAGGGCAGCCTAGGGTCGTGAATCGTTAGATTGATCTCTATCCCGAAGTTGGGCCCAACGGACCAACCGGGCCTTGACCTCACGCCCGATCGGGGAGCCCAACCCATCTATGGTTGGAGGGCCCCGTCACACATGAAATAAAAAGAGAGGTGGGGGCCGCAACATCGCTCACGAGTTGACGGCCGCCACTCTCCCCACCTACAAACCCTAATCCGACCGTCATGGGTGCGCAGCAAGTGACGGAAGTGCCTCCACGCCGTCGCCGCCGCCCTTTGCACCGACTTCCTCATCACCGACCGTCGCCGCCTAGTGCGGAGAAGACCGATGGGGGACTCCAACACCGCCTCGCCTCGGGTCAAGATCCTCTGTCCCCCGCCAAGACCTCGATGGTTTGCATCCCATCCTACTCCACATCCCTCTCCTCTCTGTAGATCGTTTCTCTAGGGTTACTACTTGTTGTTCTTGATGTTTCTATGGATGTACCTCGTCCCGGATGCACCGCTAGTGATCCTTTTAGTCTAACAATGGTATCCGCGAGCCTATCTAGCATGTGCATCTAGATCGTGGAAAGAAAAATGAATGGAATCCATAGTTGTTGATCCGATTGGGTCAAGAAAGATCAACCGATTTCAAATCGAAAGAAATCAACCGATTCGGTCGGGAAAGTTGCAAATCATCCGACCCCTTTTCGGATCGGGGACTTTCTCACCTAATAGAAAGAAAGGAGGGGCCTACCGGACACCTCCACGCCGGCAAGGTGCGAGAGTTGTGTCGCCGCCGGTGTGGGACGGACCGCCGCCCGCGGCAGTCGAAGTTCCTCGGTTGCGAGCGCGCAGCGTGGCATCATCGTTGTCCGGCTACCGACGGTGGCGCTTCGCCAGCCACGGGCGAGCGCACTCGCCAAGAAACGGTATCGACACCGACGCCATTTCGTCTTCCTCCGATCCGCCATGGGCGGACTCTCGCCGCTTTGACGAGAAAAAGGGAGGGAGACAAGAGATGGGTGCGGCCCGGCCGATCCGGCTGGCTGAGGTGGTCGCTACCCTCCTCGACCTAGATCGAACGCCAGCCAGCCGCCGGGCTCCCTAGCCGGGCTCCGCTGTTTTGGCCCATGCGGGGCGGTGGGCGAAGTCGACCACGGGCCGAAAGCGGTCCGTGGACTAATTCGTCGCCTCGCCCATAACAAAGACAAGACATTTTTTCTTTTTCTATTTTCCAAAATACTTGATGAATATTTAATGAATTTTGATTTGAGTTTAATGCATATCTCTAAGCAATTTTGTCCAACCATATTTTGTTTAGAGAATAGTAGTATTTCATGTGTTTACGGAAAATAGAATTATGAGGTTTATGAATGTTTCTCGCTGGCGTATGATAAGTTGTTTATTTCTTTTAATTAAATTCGAACCAACGAGAGAATTTGATTTTAAGAATTAAAGTTTTGAGATGGTTATAATATTGTTATTTTTTCTCGACCAACGTTGATAATAACAGTGTTATAATATGCATGTGTTATTTCTATTTACGCCTAATGGTGATGTAGATTTAATACATAAAAAGAGTTCCATGTAATGGCAATTATTATGTTGTTTAATTGTTCTCACTTATCCGAATTGTGATTTCAGCGCTTCTTCCTTGATGGGCATAATCGACAAGATCCCGCACCGAAAGGAGACAACTATCCGGAATGAAAAAGAAAGATTGACTTGGCCTTTTCGTTATCGAAGTTGACCGGTGCGCAACGAATTGTGTCCCACGTGAGCCCGTGGAACCTGTGCGTGAGACTAGTGAAAGTGATGATGCATTGGAAAAGGGAAAGAGGAACTTTGCTCTCGTCCGGATGTCATATGACATAAAGCGTGGTAGATGGCTCAGTGACAACAAGAAATGTTGTCTTTGTGATTGAAAACACAATTGAACCCGCTATCGTAGTCTCAATTGAAAAGTGTGACACTACCATAGAGTACCTTTGAGAGGATCAAGAACCGCCTCATCGGCTCCTCCAAGGTGTATGCCACCCATTTGTTCAAGCAGTTGACAAATGAAAAGTATACGTGGTGGCATACGTGATCACATCCATAAGATGAGTCACTTGGCAAACAAGTCGAAAAGCAATGGATCCGGAGATACAACCCGCACTCCTAATCCACTTTGTTTTTGCTTCCTTGCCTAAAAGAGTATGACAACTTTGTGATCAACTACAACATGCGGCACGAGAAATGGGACTTAGACAAGCTCATTGCACGCTTGTTGATGAGGAGCTAAGGATAAATGGCCAACAAGGTGGTCATCCGAACTACCTTAAAGGCAACAACAACAAGGGTAAAAAGTCCTTTAATCCCGGCTCTCCCTCAAAGAAAGGTCCCGTGCACCATAAGCCACAAGAACAACAACAAAGAACAAAGAAAAGCAACAGGGAAGGTGACGAGTCTTTGGCATCGTGGGAAGCCGGTCATCACAAGACCGAATCGTTGGCTACTTAAAGAGCATCATGGCAAAGAAAGGTGAGAACATAATTTCATTTGTAAATGAATCCCCTCAGATGTACTGATTTTCAAAGTCTACATGGTTTCCTCGATTCGGTGCAACAATTCATGTTGCTAATTCTTTACAAGGATTCCTTTTCGACGAGAACTAAGCTAAAAAGAGAAAGTTCCATTAGTGTTGCAAATGGAGGTGAAGCTGCGATGGAGGCTATTGGCGATGTAGCACTAAAGTTACCAAGTGGCTACATTCTTCTTTTGAAAGATGTTTTTTATGTTTCTACATCGCAAAGAAAACTTAATAAGTGTTATTAAGTTGGATGATTCAGGTTTTACCTATAATTTTGGACATGGCAAATGTGCCATTTGATTTAATGATATTTGTGTTGGTCTTGCCTTCGAGACAAGACCTATTATATATATGTTATCGCTATGTGAAAATGTGAATTCCATATGTGATGTAACCGATGGCGAGCCTCGTCTACAAATGAAAATAGAAAAAAAAGCGAACTCCAAATGCAACGGCAAAATTATGGCACTCGTCGTTTAGGCCATATTTCGAGGGGAGAATAGAAAAACTAGTAAAGAATGATATTCTTCCTCCTTTAGAGTTCTCGGACTTAGAGCAATGCATAGATTGCATAAAAGAAAAGTATGTAAAGCAAATTAAAAAGAATCCCAAACGAAGCTTGAGAATATTAGAGATCATTCATACCGACATTTGTGGTCCTTTTCCTATAAAGAGTGTGGATGGCTATGACTCGTTCATTACATTCACGTATCGACTACTCTCGGTTTGGCTACATTTATCCAATTAAAGAAAGATAAGAAGCATTGGATAAATTTAAAGTATTTAAAGCTGAAGTTGAAAATCAACACAACTGAAAGATTAAAGTAGTCCGATCCGATCACACGGGGAGTACTACGGTCGGCATACCCGTATGGTCAAGTTCCTAGACCTTTTGCAAGGTTTCTACAGGAAAACGATATAGTTGCCCACCAGTATTCCACGCCAGGTGAACCTCAGCAAAATGGAGTAGCTGAAAGGCGTAACCGTACCCTAATGGATATGGTGTGCGGTATGATGAGTTACTCTACCTTACCATTGAGTTTGTGGATGGAGGCGTTAAAAACCGTCATTCATATTCTCAATAGAGTACCAAGCAAATCGGTGCCCAAAACCCCGTATGAATTATGGACAGGAAGGGTGCCTTCACTAAACCACCTACGTGTGGGGGGTGTCCTGCTGAGGCTAAAGTGTTCAACCCAAATATTGGGAAGCTTGATCCCAAAACAAGAAGTTGCCATTTTATTAGCTATCCCGAAGGTCGAAAGGTTTTCGTTTCTCTTTCCCTGACAGACTTACAAAGTTTGTAGAGACAAGACATGCTATTTTTCTAGAGAATGAAATGATAAGGGGGAGCATGGCAGCTCGAAAGATTGATCTTGAAGAAAAGCGGGTGTGTGCGCCCAATCCTATAATTCAAGAGCCATTCTTCGAGCTACCCGCCGCTTTTACGCACCGGCAATGCAAGACATCGTGGCGTAAGAACACGTTATTGTTCCTCCTGTGGTAACAACAGAAGAAAATGAGGAACATGTTAATCAGGAACCTAATGAAACTGTTGCCGCACATGAGGGGGAGCAACACCAGCCTCAAATAGAAGATGTGCCAAATAAGGAGGCCCCTAGAAGGTCTCGAGAGAGTCGAAAGGTCAGCTATACCTATTGACTATGAAGTTTATAATATTGAAGACTTTCATATGGAAGGTGAACCCGCCTCATATGAAGAAGCCATCGCTGGCAATCACGTGTCAAAGTGGTTAGAAGCCATTGTTGGCGGTCGTTATCGACCATTTTATACCGCCAATTTTTATCTAAATCCGGAGAAACAAGCATACTTATGACACATATACATATGCTATGACCTAGTTCCACTTGTTTCTCGAGTAAACATGTTTTGCAAGACAAACATTGGAAACAAGTGTAAATGCATGAAGTAAAGAAGAAAGCGCCTTGCTGAACACACATTCTAGAAATGCGCAACCAAGAGAAATAGAGAAAGCCCACTTCAAAGAACAAGTGGACCAAAGCACTCGGCAATTAACGATGTGGACCGCCCACAAGCCCACACGCCAAAAGGCGGTCGCGAGAGGGGCGGGCCCGATCCGGCCGGATCGGGAGTGGGTCCCACGGACCGGGCGGTTCCACCAAATCGCACCGCCCTTTTACGGCGGTTGCATGCCGACATGCATAGGCGGTTTCCGTAGGTGCTTTCCTAAATTAGTGACAAAACCGACCTCTCATGTGTATTAATAGATGGGAAGGGATCCATTCTCAACACACACCACACAAGAGCCTCTCCCTCCACACTTGTATCTTTTACTTTTATTGGTTAGAGCTAGGAGCTTGGCAAGATGTAATAGAAGATCAAGATCAACATGGAGATACTTGGTATGAGCAATTCATTGTTCTTCATGTTCTTCATCATTGTTCTTGTTCTTACTATCATTATAGTTGTTCTATAGAACTAGAGTATAGTTCCTCATGATATAATCATTGCATATGAACTAGGTCAGTAGTTTCTATGTTATGATTCCATCATATAGAACTTGTGCTTAATCATTCATACATTTATAACATGGAGTTTAGATGGCGGTGCTGTCATTACCTTCGGGTTTGCCCATATTCTTGCTCGTTGATCCGTAGGGTCGAGTCCATGGGGGTATGGGTAGTTCCTTAGTGCACGCGGGCATGGAGCCCGGTGCACGGGAGCCTTCGATATGTCGGTGCCCTACGGGTAGTGAGGTAGGCGGCAGGTGGTGACAGCCCTGTCCGTCTCTTGTACTCCTCCACGTCCCGGGTATAGAGTAGGAGTTACGAAAGTGTCTATCGGTTTGGGCGCACCCACCTCGGGCATCTCCCCGTCCATCTACCTCTGTCCTTATATCTTGTATGATCATTAACTTGTTCTTTGCACAACTATATAGGATACGCCTTGCTCTAGTTTAGGGTTTTCTTTATCCTTGAGATTGCTCGAGTGTGTGTGTCAAGTTATCCTTTACCTACCCTGTCCATCCCCTCAAGTATGAACCTTGGTCTATTATACTGATCGTGTTATCTTGTCCATCTTTCTATTAGAGACCTTGCACAATGCCTTCCCCGTGGAAATACGATACCTCGAATACTTCCCGGTGAAAGCTACAATGGCATTTCCGTGTGCTTATGAACTCTTTACATTTGCGTTAAGAAATGCCAACAGACCATGAAAGAAGAAATGCGATCTATGAGTTCCAATGATGTTTGGGACCTAGCGGATATTCCTAAAGGAGCCAAAAACAGTAGGGTCGTAAATGGGTCTACAAAATAAAACGTGACTCCCAAGGGAAGGTAGAAAGATATAAAGCGCGACTTGTGGCTAAAGGCTTTACGCAAAGAGAGGGAATTGATTACACCGAGACCTTTTCTCCGGTCTCATGTAAGGATTCTTTTAGAATAATAATGGCATTGGTGGCACACTTTGATTTAGAGTTACATCGGATGGATGTAAAGACGGCATTCCTAAATGGGGACTTGGAGGAGAATGCCTACACAGCACAGCCTAAGGGTTTTGTCGTAGAAGGCAAAGAAAAGATGGGATGTCGCCTAAAAAAATCTATTTATGGCTTAAAGCGTGGCTTGAAGACAATGGTACTTGAAGTTTGACAAAACTATAAAGAATTTTGGGTTTAAAGCAAATGTCGAGGACAACCGTGTCTATGCAAAGTTTAAAAATGGGAAATACATTTTCCTAGTCCTATACGTGGATGATATTCTACTTGCATGTAGTGATATGAATCTATCGACAAACAAAAAGATTTTTGTCCTCAAAGTTTGACATGAAAGATCTTGGTGAAGCTTCTTTTGTTTTGGGCATAGAAATTCACCGAGATAGAAGAAAAGGGGTATTGGGGCTATCTCAAAAGGCATACACCGAAAAGGTCTTAGAGAAATTCAATATGCATAAAAGTAGACCTTCACCTGCACCCATAGTCAAGGGCGAGAAATATGGGGATTTTCAGGGAACCAATACAAGCTCAACCAAATGAAAAGGGTTCCATATGCTTCACCGTCGGAAGCTTACAAGATGCTCAAGTATGCACGCGCCCCGGACTTGGCTTATGTAACCGGGTTGCTTGGCGATTTCAAAGTAATCCGGATATTGCACACTTTGGGATTAGTAAAGAAAGTCTTGCGCTATTTCAAGGAAAAAAGGCCTCATGCTAACGTCTGTAAGATCCGACTCCCTAAAGATTTTGGGATATTCGGACTGATTATGCGAGGAGATGATAGAAAGTCTACATCCTGGATACATGTTTACTCTCGCAAAAGGAGTAATATCGTGCAAAAGCTCTAAACAAAGGTTACTACAAACTCCACTATGTATGCCGAGTTTGTAGCTTGCTATGAGGCGACGAGGCGGTGAATTGGCTAAAGAAATTCCGACCCGGTTTGAAAGTGGTCAATGACATCCATGGACCAATGACATTGTGATAATAATCCGGCAATAGAGTATGCTCACAACAATAGGTCAAGTGGTGCCGCCAAACACATTGACATAAAGTACCATGTTGTGAAGGATAAAATCCGGGATCACGTAATAAATCTTGAGCACATAAGCACCGAATGGATGCTTGCGGATCCTCTCACAAAAGGCTTACCGCCCAAAGTGTTTGCGGAACACGTAGCCAACATGGGGTTAAGGGAAAGCCTATGATCACCGGATAATAAAAGGGCCCAAAGTTAAAGTTTTATTTGTTTGGACCGGAGATGTGTATTGTAGCCGTGAAATCTATCGGCAAAAAGACCATGACGATGTAACATGTTCTATGCACAAATCGAGATGGAATAAGTAAAGAAAAAGTTGAAAGTTCAAAGTAAAAGTTTAAAAGTTAAAGTTAAAGTGTGAGATGAGATCAAGGGGAGAATGTTAGATTGATCTCTATCCCGAAGTTGGGCCCAACGGACCAACCGGGCCTTGACCTCAAGCGCCGATCGGGGGAGCCCAACCCATCTATGGTTGGAGGGCCCCCGTCACGCCAAGCGCAATATAAAAGAGGGGTGGGGGCCGCAACACTGTTCATGAGTTGACAACCGCCACTCTCCCCACCTACAAACCCTAATTTGATCCGGGCTGTCAAGTGCGCAACAAGTGACGAGAAGTGCCTCCACGTCGCCGTCGTCGCCACTACACCGACTTCCTCATCACCGACCGTTGTTTGCCTAGTGCGCGAAGACCGATGGGGACTCTAACACCGCCGCCTCCTGATCAAGCTCCTATGTCCCCGCCAAGACCTCTGATGGTTTGCATCCCATCCTACTCCACCTCCGTCTCCTCTCTGTAGATCGTTTCTCTAGGTTACTACTTGTTGTTCTTGATGTTTCTATGGATGTACCCCTGTCTGGATGCACTGCTAGTGATCCTTTTAGTCTAACAGTAACAAACCCCCAGAGACCTTCTATCATTAGCGGTTTTTGGTTTGAAGATGCCTCATCACCGTATCGTACGTATCACGCTCTCAACAAGACTCTTCCATGTCTTGCGTATCATGCTCATTAATACCCAAACTTATATAAGACTAGATGAATACTAAGAGGCCTCTTCCAACTAGATAAAAATATATCATGGTCAGCAAATTTGTTTTTTTATTTGTGTGTGCTCTGTTAGTTAATTTTTTAAATTTCATTAAGAAAAACAAAGTAAATAAATGAAAAATAAAAATGTTAGAAATCCATTTTTTCTTGAAATAAAAAATTTCTCTTTTTTATACATAGGTCATCAAATTTTGGCATTGGAAAAGGATTTTGTGCCCTTCTAGTAGAAATGGTAATAAATAGAAATGGTAATAAAGATAAAAATCAAGCCTATTTTGTAATAAGAGCAATTAATTGTTGTTGTTCCAAGGATAATCCATTTCTTCGATAATATTTTTCTTTTGTTCTCTAATAAATTGATTAGTTAAGCTCATGTTTCGATAATCAATTCAATCCTCCAGGCCTATTTGAGAATGCCTACAGAATGTTTGTTTGGATTTATGAAAAGGTTGTTTAGATATATACATGATTTATTCCATATTAAAAATGAGAAAAATGGTTTTTATTTATTTTTAATGATTAATGAAATGTTCTTCAGTGGGCACTGAACAGGCTCTTAATTAGATGACGGTCGATCTAAATGTTGATCAGACTGATCATTTGCCTATGTTTTTACCGGTGCAGAGATCTAATTAGCGTCAATATGATCTTTATTTCAACGTTTATACAGGTGATGGGTCGGTCGACGACCAAATTAGTCACTCACAATTACACGCAGAAGCAGCACCCCACATTCAGAAGCAACGACCCTCTGCTCTGCAAATCTCCAATGATGCATGTCATGTGGCTTTTTAAAGTGGGAGGGCAGCTGTCCTTGACGCATGCCAACACGTCCCTGTACTCTCTATGCAAAGTGAAGCTATCATACACCTTGCCGTCGCTTGACCGCTTGTACTCGTAGAGAAGGGACGAGTAGTTGAAGGCCGTGAGCTTGACGAAGCCGTACTCCATCTCCCGGTAGATGCTCCACTCTGGTTCCTGGATGGTGAAGTTGCTCAGGTGACTGCCACCGTTTCCAACGACGACGTGGATGGTGCCGTTCATGATGCCAGAGTAGTGCGACTTTTCTGAGCTCATGCATTGTTCCTGCACATCAAAAGTTTAGTAAATTGTACTTGCAATTTAGAACAGGATGGAATAATAAACTTTGTGTTGCAAGGAAGGAGGAGCAGCAGAGGTATGGTACCTCATAGACAGGGCATGTCCTCTCGTAGTTGTGGACATGGCCGTAGAACGCCAAGTCCACCCTATACTTCTGCCAGAGCTTCTGGAGGCTTTGCCGAGACATTGGCTCAGCGAACGATCCGTCTCTGCCGTAGAAGTAACCGGAGGAGTAGCCAAGAACGCGATGAGCGATGAATATGAGCCACGGCTGTTTCTTCCGGTCGACCGTGGCGAAGCAGTTCTCGATGAACTTGTACTGCTCCGTGCCTTCACGCCAGTCGTGCTCGCTGTCGGCAATGCAGAACCGGAACATGCCATAATCTGTTGAGTACCTGTTGAACAAGACCAAAAGGTTTTGTGTCCAGTAAAGTGTCACTGTTGATGATCCAGCAATGTTCATTTATATATGATATATATGATAAATTGAGTCGCACAGCATACCAGTAGTTTGCTCTGTTTTCTGTTGGTGTATAGTACATGGTCTCAGCTAACACACCACACTCTCCTCCAGAGTCTGTTCCATTGAAGTATGACCCACTGTTGGGCCAATCTCGCTCATGGTTCCCACTGGATCAGGCAAAGCAAGCTGGTATCAATCGCCGGAGATTTCTGAAAGACTTCTAACGGGACTTCAATTCTAGGGGGAAAAAGAACTCGAAAGATTATAAACCTCGCAATCATGTAAGGGACTCGTGAAGTGATCTCTTCCACTTGTTGTGTGAACTGATCCCACTGTGAAATGTACCCATTGGCGTAGGAAATGTCCCCAATGTGTAACACTATGTCTATGTTGTCAAGGTCCTTGATTAGTGTATCAGTAGTGTTAAGTGACCCAGGCTGGTAGTTGGCGTATTCGTTGCTTCCATCCCTCTCAGCCTATCATATTGATATTATGTAATAAAATAGCAATAAGCCAATAAGGACTATGCACTGAAAATGTGTAGATTTTGTTCGACACAATCGTGTAATAGTCATCCATTGCAATCTTCATATTTTACCTTTCCCATATCTCCAAAAATAACAACACGCTGCAGTGACTTCTGACCAGGATAAGGAGGTGCTTTGAAGGAAGATGATTTGCCCCAAACGACACTTCCATCTGGCAGCATGTGCCCAATTTTGTAGTAGTACCTGGTCAGGGAACAAATACAAGTACTCAGGAAACTAGTGTTCGAAACTGAGAAAACATTCTCCAGGAGGCAAGAATTTACTCTTTATTTGGCCACAAGTCTGTTAGGAAAGCTGTGTGTATGAAACCAGGATCTCTCCAACCAACAGAACGAGCAGGATCTCCTGCACAAGTACAGTTAGACACTTCAGGTAACATTGTTCCCCAGTAAAAGATTCTCTGTATCCTGCAGTTTCTTGCCATGGATATCAGGTAACTAGCTTGGAGGCTTAATAAATACAGTAGAAAGGACTCAAACTAAATTGGGACACCAAAACTAGCATTTCATGTCTCCAGCAAATATTTCAGGAATAGAATTTTGTATTTTTCTTTCATTGACCATCTTTATTCTGTTGAACTGGTTAGAATGTTCATATGAGCCATACCGCAGATGCTATCGCGATCAAAAGTGACTGTGCCAGCTGCACTGCGTACCGCGGGGCTCCATTTTATTCCCCATTCCACAAAGGGATATGCCTCATTGATATCATAGCCACTTGTCCATGTTACAGTCATCTAGCCAACACACAAGAGAAATCAGAGACCGTGCGTTGCAATTGGACCTTCTAAGCTAGATTTGCCAGCTTCAGGCATAGAGGAGCCAGGAGAGAAAAACAAACCTCGTTCCACGATTTTCCTTGCGCTAGGCGTGGATAAACTGGAGCCTTCGGGTTTGCAAAAGCAATAGCATTTGATACTGCAATAAGTTTCGGCTGTAAATGAGAAAATAGATGAAGTCAGGGTCATTGCTTTCGATACCAAATGATAGAAAATGGAGAGCATGACACTGTAGTGCTTTATGCAGTAACTGACATTCTCGAGTCCACCAGTGAATAATGCAAATGAAAAGTCTTGCCGCTGGTTGATCAGCTGAAACTTAAGTGCCCGTCTCCCGGACTTGCCATAATCTGATGAATACTTTGCAAACTGATACTGAAAGCAGCATAAAGAAGATTTAAGTCTAATATTCATCAAGAATGTGAAGATTACTCATTTACTTCTTTCATCTGACCTTTATTGGTGCTGAGCATATCACAGGACCTGGGCCGGATCCGTGAGAACTAGGGCATGTGGATGAGCTGCAAGAAAGTGTTAGATCATGATTGCCACCATACAAAAACTCGCACTATATTGAGATGATGCAAAGAAGCATACTTGAAGTTTGAAGGAGAAAATACACCAATCCAATCGTCATCACTTAGATGGGGAATAACAAAATCAACGCTCACCCAGGCAGTATCTTCGCCCTGTGAACAGAACGCTGTTATATTCCTTTTCTTCCAGTAACGAGCTAACAGAAGTGTTGCAGAGATGTATTTGTCATAAGCTCCTTAGGTGCGCTATCAATGTCAAATACTCCCTACATTCGAACTTATAATACGTCCTGGATTTTCTAGATTTTTATTGCAGATAAAAGAAGGACTCGCTTTTCTAGATATATTGGAGTTTGTTTCAATAATTTACAGGTATCTATAATGCATACCTCACAAATGGATGTATTCGCTATCGAAACAAACTCGAATACATCCATTTAGTATGCTCACAAATGCGTACCTCACAACTTTAGTGCGTACGTCACAAATGGATGTATTCGAGTTTGTTTCAATAATTTTCTCTATCCAATTCTAGGTCCTTGTTCTATAAAAATAAAATATTCAACATTTATCCTTATCCATAAAGAACAAGATATAATGAATCTATTTAAAACTTCCTCTGCATAACTAGTGACCAATTATTTAATCTTAATGTTACTAATCATATACTAAAAGTATTTAAAAGTATATAATGTTTTCTACGATACATAAGGAATAAAATAATTTAGTTGAAACCTAGTATATTTGTTGTCATAAACTTGTTTAATTCTTTAAATATTATATAACTATGATTAACTTTGGTTTTTATAATTTAGTTGAAACTTAGTATATTTGTTGTTGAATATATTATATAACTATGATTAATTGATATATTTAATTATTAAATATATTTATGATAACTATACTATTTTTTATGAGCTATCCTTGTCTACCCATACTTTAATCTTTATCTATATCATAATATTGCAATTTAAAAACATGGCAAAGCAAAATGGCAACTTGTTGCCTAATAACAATCTTATTTGATTTATTCAATTGACCAATCGCTTTGTTATTAAATATTATCCATTATAATTTAGTTCACTACAGTATTCGAGATTACTAGAAGTCATTGATTTTAATTTTACTTTCGTCATCCATGAGCTTAGTATTAAGATTCTATTATATCAGTTTAATTTAGCAAAATCCAAATGCACTTTGAGTGGAGGAATAATAAGAATATTATGTTTTGTGTGCGTGTCGTCTTGTGCGAATCTGCATTATCTAATATCATCCAGTCTAGCTATTCATACTGGCTAATGCATTATTAGAGTTGCTTTAAGCAATGTGTAAACCAGCATAAGAGCCTACGCGTAACCAATCAGACCTATAAGAGCGTGCTCGGTGCGCCTCCGGTTCTTTATCTACTTTAGTAGCGGAGCAGGTAAGACTATCGCCACTCATGTTTTTTATTTACTTCCTCTATACGTCATACCAACGATTCCGTCTTTTTACAAGATTTCTCCCGCACCCATCCCTTCTTTATATCTCTTCTCTCAGATTAATCTATCAAGTCTTAGTGGGGTCCACTTATAATTTTATCTAAATATACCCACGTGAGATGTAGTTTTGAAGGATTTATTGAAAACGAATTTAATGGTATAATCGGAATTTAATTTGGTTTTGTAGTTTGTGAGTTATAATATTTTTTAGTAGTTGAAGCTGTAGGGCCCACTGGTGTTGCATGCTTTCCTCCCACAGCCTTGTCCGACGTGCCTGGTACCGGAACCTCCGTACGCGCGCCACAGGTACCGGCTTGGGCGTTGTCGGGAGCTTTTCCGGGTGACATGCCGTAAGCCGCTGCAGGCCTTTTCCTTCTGTAAAGACCAACGTGTCATGTAGCGTCGGTTTTTCCGTCTCCCGGTGCAGGCAGTCTAAGACTCTCCGCACCTCACGCTTTCTATTTTCTTCCTCTATACATCCTAAGTAATCAAGATTCTCTTTACAAGACTCTCTTCTCCTCGCACTCATTCCTTCTTTATATCTCTACTCTATACTAAATACCAAATGTGAGGTCTACTTGTAATTTTATCTAAATATATCCATGTGAGATCTAGTTATCAAGAATTTATTGAAACAAATTCAATGGTGCAATCAGAATTTAATTTAGTTTTTAGTTTGTGATTTATAGCGTTTTTAGTTAGGAGCATCGGTGGAGCCCACCGCTGGCGCATGCTGCCTCCCGCTCCAGCCAATCGCGCATGCACTCTCCTGCGCCTGCTCTGGCCCCCACGACTGATACCGTGCCTACGCGAGTGCGCTGCAGATATCGGGAGAGAGAAAATGGAGAAGGCCGTAGCGCACGCCGCTGCAGCTCTTTTCTGTGCTATTCTGCGCTCGTGGCGGTGTCGTGGCCGTTTACAGAGGCCATAGCGGACGCCGGTGCGGTCGGTCTAAGGAGCTGCACTAAACACTCCAGCAGGGATGAATGGTTCTGCATGGCTACCTAAACATGAGGCTAGAACCGTTTTTATGTATGGAGATGGAGCCATCAAAAATAGCTTCGGTTGGAGTCCATCTCCGACAACCAAGCGCTCATGAAGAAACCGTGCTAGTTCGACCCTAAACGTGTGCCCAGATATGTTCCTTCGTTGACATGTTTGATCCATGGGTTAGCTAAATTAGTTTGAGCTAGTTAGAGCCTCAACCGGTACTAAAGGATCCAAATATGAGGTTTATAGACTGGGGTTAATTTTGCATCTAATTCACTCAAAAAATTATACGATCCAAAAGGTGCTAATTGGAGCTACTTCTCATAAAGCCCACTGAAAAATCACTTGTCTCTCTATCGTGTCGCACCAGATCCCTCCCTCCCACCCGTTCCCATCACACGAGGCGCGACTCTCCCATTCCCATCGTGGAAAGCGCTGCAGTCCCCAGGCGCAACCTCCGCCGGCCGCCGCCGCCCTCCGACACTCGCCACCCCCAAACCAGTCGTCCCCACCCGCGATGGACGGAGACGACTTTGATGCATGGGGTTCGTGAGCCGTCAGCAAGCGGCCTAGGCGCCCACCAACCCACCCCAATCTCTCTCAACTCGCAAGCGCCGGCGGGAGGATGCCACGCAAGAGGCGGCCACACCAAATCCCCTTATTTGGCCACAGTTAGTTCAGGGTTAGTTATGTGCTACAGACTAACCTTTAGCTAAGTTAAAGTATCATGGCCATTGTTAATGGAAAGTCGACGAGTCATTATCAAGCGCCCGGGAAAACTTGCATGTGAGCACAGTCAAGGATAACTTTGGTCCAACCCTATCTTTCCTTGATTAAGATTCGGCATACCCATGGGCCCACCATTGATTTTTGACATGGACTAATTCACACACGTGTTTAGTGATTTCGTTTTCCGTTTCAAAAAAGAAGTGATTTAGCTCCAAAGAAAATAGGTGCTCCCGGATCCATTCATTAACTGACTGCTAACCACATCTCGTGTCCTTGTAAGGCCAGTCTTCTCGGTGAGCTAGGGTTTTATCTGAATTTGATATCTAATATTGTGAGAACTGTTGACTATGAAGAGAGATTAAAAAAAAAAAGTTTCCTAGAGTTACCAACACAAAAGCTGATGTGACCATGCAACTCACCACTGTTACGCGCCTAACAGCAACGGTGAAAAAGATGAGAACAAAGTAGACGAATACTACGGATTTGTTTGGAAGAGCTCTATACGTATAAAACTAGATCTAGAGCACTGGATTCACTGTAGAGCATCTCCCACGCTGGATCTAGGATCCGACTAGTGCTAAACAAATTATTTGGAAGAGCTCATGGTGGATTTATCCAGCGAGCCCAACAGCTAGACAATTGCATCCCATAAATGTAAGCTCTTCCTCCTCCCTCTTAAAGGAAGCTGAGCCGAAAGCGCTCAACGGATGCAAGGCAGGACGGGCGAGGCTTGCTGTCACTAAGAAGGAATCTTGCGGCCGCAACAACGTTGTGGAAGGAAGCAACAATGGCGAAGCAGCGCCAAGGAGGATGGTGGTGTGCGGACAACAATAGTGCCTAGAAAGGAAACAACAACAAGAAGCCCTACCAAGCGGGCCCCGTTTGGTACTCCATCCCCAAATAAACATTCCATAAGTTTGACTCGATTGGTATAAAATGCATGCAACATTTGTATCTTCAAATAAATTTATTAAAAACTAGATTCAAATATATTTCTAATAATACTAATCATTTACCATAAATATTGATATTTTAATATAAAATTAATTAAAGTTGTTTCTTGGAAAGGACAAGCGACAATTATTTAGTGACAATGGGAGTAGTGCTCTGTGTTTCATCGAAAAAACGGTTTCATACTAAACTATTAGGTAAGACTCTGTAGTAGCAAGAGAGAATTCCTACCAAACGGATCTTTACTCTCTCCGCTTTTGAAAAGTTCAATGTATTTAAGTTTGCCCAGATAATAAATATGATAAAAGATTAAAATCTATGGTAAATTATAAGTATATCATCAGATAGATTGTTAATTTTTTTCATAATAAAGTTATTTGAGATCAAGTGTAACTAATATCTTTTAAAAATCTAGCCAAGTTTAAGAAAATTTAAACTACACGACACTTAAAAAGGGAGTAACACAAGCATGGGTCACGATCACGAAACGTGATCACATATTCCTTCCATGTTGCTAAAATAAATTATTTTGAATATCAATATGGTCTCTAAAGCATACTTTGACTTCTTATTTTTATAAATAATAAAAATATTTATTAAAAAGTTATATATTTATATTTTAATGAATGTATTTTTGAAGAAAAATCTATTTATATGGTTTTTACATTTCTAAACTCAACAACTTAAAAATTATTCATGATTTGTGTTCCTAATATTTGGCCAAAGCCTTGTTCGACTTTACTTCTTTCAGCACTAATACGGAGGGATTATAAAATACGGTGGGAGTGCGGATAATTTGAGCAATAAAAAAATAGGTTGACATTTAATGGATCGGAAGAAGCGCGTACTTATATTAGGTAGAGAAATTATTTAAGTTGTTCTTTTGAAAGGAAACGAGAGGCGAAAGTACATATATATATCTCACCTCTATTTTATTTAGGAAGTCTTCTCATTCGTTCCAAAAATAAATACATTAAGTTTGGTGCCCGGATACAATTAA
The DNA here is from genome assembly GCA_015847255.1 of Hyparrhenia diplandra. NCBI lineage: Eukaryota > Viridiplantae > Streptophyta > Magnoliopsida > Poales > Poaceae > Hyparrhenia > Hyparrhenia diplandra. Next base: position 171,386 of record JADLZK010009250.1, on the reverse strand, counting down.
CTATGGTGGCTTGAGGGCCGAATATTCCGAGAGGCTCTCCTAATAATTTAGCAGTTCGTGTTTGACTTTGAAATATATAACTTTGACGAAAGACTTTGAAATACTGAGATGACGCGGAGAAAAAGAGCATATGCCTCTCAGCAGCTCACCACTCCATTTGGCCAGCTACTGTCTCTCTCCCCTTATGGTTACTATGGCGTATGCTCCAAGTGGACGCAAAAGAAGGCCCCATCACGTTGCGTTCACGAAATCCTACTGCAACGGAGTTGCTTTTCATCCCCTTCAGAGGTCTATGGTGAAATGAATTTAGGTTCTTTTTTATTGGACTGATGGGATCAGAAAGAGCAACTATACATTGCCAAATGCTTTCACTAGGAAACTACCTCTAATTTGTTGGTTAATTTGGTCTTTCAGCGCTGGTTTTAACGTACGTAATGCAAGCCAGTCTGGCAGTCTAGCTATAGAGAATGAACCTTTTTTTTTTACTTCGGGGACAGCAGCGCACTAATCCAAGGATGAGCCGGCGACGGCCGGCACTTGGACGAATAATGCATGAATTCCAAGCACACAGGACGCAGAGATATAGCAAAAAGGAAGAAGAAAAAAAAGCATCTGAATTAAGGGCAGAGGAGGCATATATGAACATGTACGTACCTTGGTTCCCAGCTGCTCCGGCGAGGCCCGCACGGAGGCGGACGAGTCCAGCGCGACGCGGGCGCGGTGGATGGCGATGCGCGACAGCGGCTGCACGCCGGCATGCCCGCGGCGGCGGCGACAAGCAGGAGCAGGCAGGCCAGCCGCGCTGCGCCTCCCGGCCTCATGACGACGATGCTGTACGTCTCTCTTTTTGCTCTTTAGATTAGAAGATTAGATCGAGTCTAGGCAAAGTCTAGAAGTGGACTTCTCGGAAATTAAGGAGAAGTAGCGAGCAGTTTTCCCGGCCGGGCCGTTTTATGAGCGGACGCAACGTCTACGAGCGGGGGCGGTGGCTGGAGAGGTGCGAACCCGACGAGGGAGCTAACCGAATGCGGCGCGTATACAGCGGTGTCAGTTTCGCAAGGGCTCATGGAGATTCCCGCCCCGCCGGCCGGCGGTTGTAATATGTATGCTTGTGTTCACATTTTGATTGACCCGGTGTACAAATCAATGGAGATAAGGAAGCTAGCTATATATTTTGTGAATTATATATTTTTTGGTAGGACATTTCTAGCTCCAGCTTATTCGTATTAGGGCAATCACAATGTAAACTCTACGTAGAATTTAAGACTATTATTAACTCGAAGGTATGGTACCCTTGGAGTCCAAATAAGATTTGAAGAAGTTTTTCTCTTTTTCTATTTCATAAATATACTGTCAAATTAGTAAAGTACAATAAATATAAAAATAATAACTAGGCTTAAACTCAATAGTTGAGTCTGCATTATGAGTGCTCGAGTTATACCAAACGTTTTATAGTCAGAGCCCGAGTTTGTCAGTTCCCATTCACATAAATGATGACCAAAATAATAGTGTTACCCTCTGTTTGGTTCAGCTTATGTGGGTCTTGATTATAAGATGAGCAAAATCATATTATAAGACACAATTTAGAGAATGGGCCGTCTGATTAAGCTAGTGTTTCGCTATTCTGATTATTTTAGTTATTACAACTAGACCCAAATAAAATTTTCAAATACATCATCATCCTTCAAAATCAACAGGAGCTCAGAGACACACGGGAGGATCTTCGTGGTGAGGAGCTCGGCCCTCGGCAGGAGGAGCTTTAGCGGCGGTAGGACGGGCCAAGGTGGAGGTGGGGGCAGCGGCAGCGGCAGCAGCACCCGTCATCCAACCGTCGCAGCCAAGAGCCACACGGGTCGGGGATGAGCTGCATGAGTCGGGGATGAGCAACATAGGTCGGGAACAGTGGAGGAAAATGACTTGTTGGCAGCCCGCATTGGGGACTAAGGGAGGCGATGTCGGTAAGGAGAGGGAGGGGGTAGGGAGGGAGCAGAGTCAGGTGAGGGAAGAATAAGCCGTTGTGATCCTCGTATGGTAGGGGTCCGACCGTGTTTCAGAACGCAATGTATTTCTTGCTTATTGTCACACCTGATTTTAAAGGACATATATGTATGCTAGGATCAAAATTCATACATATGTTTTACTTCGTCGTAGTATCAAATCAAGGTTTATTATATATTGAATCTATACTACAAAATGACCCGTGGGTCTAAAAAAGAATCTATCAAGGTTTATCATATATTGAATCTATACTACAAAATGACCCGTGGGTCTAAAAAGAATCTAAATAATCTTCCAACAAAAATGGACGCCATCTTCACAGGAAGGTTAAATGGGGCAGCACCAGCATAGTAAACATTGTTAGGGTCGAAGGCACTATCTTCGAATGACTCCTCGTCAACTCCAACATCCGGGGGGGGGGGGGGACAGGAAGGCTGAGTACACCGAACCCACACCGGATTCTATCCAAGCACACCTAGATCGCATTTATTGAATTATTTTTCATTCAGAAGAAGTAAATGCAAGAGACATGGATGCAACAAACAAATCAAATTAATTGTAACTAAACTTTTAGAAAATGACAATTTTTTTAGAGTTTAACTTGCTAAAACGCTAATGAAGTCTTGAAAATTTTTAGAAAAATGACAAAATCATTATGTTTATTTAGTGAAAACTATTCACAACCCTAAAATGAAATTTTGCAAAGTGTGATAGAAAGATTGCAACATCTAGTGGCGACCTCTTTGTGGCCAACTGTATCTCCCCTTTGTTGGGCCAGTTGTTCAATTCGTCGCGCCACATCCTAATGCACTATATCACTAGGGTGGAGAGGGGAAGATACTCAAGCCAATCACCCCCCTAGGCAAGCATGAAGACAACCTTTTTGGATGGTTCGCCCATCGTGTGAGCTGAGAACGGGTCACAACGATAGTGAAAGTTAGATGTGGTGAGGGCACATAGTGTTGAGTTGGAATGAGCAAGATAGTGTGGATAGAGGTGGGACGTGGGGGGTCATGGTGGGAAGGTTGAGTGAGGTAGGGGAGAGAGAGGGGAGGGCAGTAAGGGTTAAATTTTATTGGTCTAGGATATAATATATTAAAAAAACGAGACCCAACCTAGGAGGAATTAGATGGCTTTGTATTAAGAAGAAAATGAGGCGCATAAGTCCATCCCCGATGGGGATCGAACCCACGAGCGGTTGCTTCCACACTGGGAAGCTAACCATCTGGGCTAGCCCAGTCCTCTAGGTCTAGGATATAATTATGAAGAGGATCATTAAACAGAGACTTCAATATTGTTGAAGTATAAATGAACTGCCAACATTTCCCTACCAGTTTATTTGTTTGGATTGAAATGGTCGGTGAATGTAGCTCATTAGTTGAATCCTATGGTATCATGTCGAGAGGTCTCGAGCTTGCATCCATCCAGGGGCCTGCATCATGGCGACGGGAGGCAATTGTTGTGTTAGTCGGTGGGCCATATGTGTCAAAACACCTTCCATCGCATGCAAAAGTGAAGGGTCAGGATTGAACGGTACTTCCGTTTTAATAGTTCTATTTTTCAATTAAGGCTAAGAAGGTAACTTCATTAATATTAAATAATGTTTTCAGCAATATAGTTAGGGTTTACGATTCAAATACTAGAGTTAGATGAATATTTTCTTCTTATTTTTTTAAAAGAACTCCTGTAGGGTTTGTGTGTGTCAATAGTAATGTCGCCGCCGCCACCGGTGGGAGGGGATTACGCGAGGCTGGTGGCAGTGCATCCACAGTGGAGTCGTCGCTGCAACCGGTGGGAGAGGATCGCGTGGAGTTGGCCACAGTCTGCCCGTGTCTTCCTCCGGTCGGAGTCTCTGAGCGGCCGCACGCCCGCACCCGCAAAGATGCCGGTCGCGTCCCGCACCCGCTACGGAAGGGGTGATTTGCAAAAGTGTGATTAATTAAGATGGACCCGAGTGGGCAATTAATTAGCTACCAATAATTACTGTAACTCAAGGAATCTAGAAATGAAAGGATTAGTGGTAGAAATATATAATTTGCTACCAATAATTACTGTAACTCAGAGAATCTGTAAATGGAGGAATTAATGGTAAGAATGTATAATTAGCTACCAATAATTATGGTAACCCAGTTCACACAATCTAGATGGTTTGAGCTGACTGTATCAAATCAATGTTAAGTGGGGTCAAACATGTCTGCTGCAGTGGGTTTATTGTAGATATTTGATGATAGATAGTGCATTTTATTTGCTATATCAGACAGATGATAACCATGTAAATTAGACAACTAAGTGCGACTTGTGTAATTCTGTCCAGTACATGAAACCACATCAAATGTGCATATTCTTTGTTCTGAATAAGATAGTCTACAAATCGTTAACTTATTTTTTTTCATACAGCATCTTCAGTGACGTCTCTTTTGCTACTTATCCTTAGGCCAAGATAAGAGCAACTCCAACAGTTTTGCAAACTGAGTTTGCATTCTTGAATTTTGCAAAATATGTTGAAAAGAGCTCTCCAACAGTTTTGCAAACCACTTTGCATATTTGCGAAACTTTGTAAAATCCTCCCCTGGACTCCCAAATCTACCAAGCCGATCACACTTTGCAATTCCCTCCCGCGGCGTGAAACCCCCCCGCGCGCGGTTCCTGAACCTTCACCGCGCGGGCGCGAGCAGCACCTCCTCCCCGCGGTTTCTTCTTCACCGCTCCGCGAGCCCGCCGATGCCGGGATGTTGGTCGCCGCCGTTGTAGCCTGCAGCCCTACCCCCCCGCCGCGAATTGAATCTATCGGGGCTAGACCGGGGATAGGATCACCGCAGTCACGCCATGGCCGCGGTGCCGTACATATGTGTGCTGCCCGGCTGGCTGCGCTGCCGTCGCCCGTCCACGGCGATCTTCAGCCGGGCGAGGGAAGATCTTGGGCGCTGTCCTGGAGGCGTCCCGGTGGTGGCGTTCTGCGTCCGGCGTCCCCGACGGCCGTGATACGCAAGCGGAGCCTCGCGCGATCAGAGTCAACCATAGATAAAAGAAGGGCCCACCTAATGTGTTTGCCAAGTCTAATTTGCATAACTCTTGGAGATGACCTACTTTTTGGCTTGCCATTCTATTTTGAGACTTTTCAAACAACCACAATTGCCAACTCATTTTTGTAAAACTGTTGGAGTTGCTCTAGAAGGTTGAAAACAGCTTGACAGTAAACAGTAACTAGCCAAGCAGTTAACTAGATACATAGATCAACACTAGGCTTATCTCTCAATGAGGGGTTGCTTCCTTCTCATGGTGGGCGAAAGTTCATTCATGTGCTGATGCACTGGCGGAGCCAAGGGGGCCATCCCCCCCAACATTTTTAAGAATTTTTTTACTAGTATAAGTCCATGATTTTTATTTATATTAAGATCGGGAATATAGCAAAATTCTTATCACATATACCTTTTAATATCTTCTAGATAATTATATCATATAAAACACGATTAGATAATATTACGAAGCACATTAGAATTAATAGTCACCATGAAAAAATCTAACGTAACTTCGTTGTGCTTATTTTTTTACAAATTGGATTTGCTCGCCCCTTATGAATAATTTCTGGCTCTGCCACTATGCTGATCGATATTCAAGCTTGCTTGTTTCAGTTAGCTGTTGCATCGGAGAATTCTGCCGTCCCCACTTCACCTTATCATGCATTGCCCTTGGTATACGTGATTTTCTCCTCCAAATTAATTTGTCTTTGCATATAGGTGATTTCAAGTCCATATGGGAAGGCGATTTGGCTGCTCCACTGCTCGAGTCCACCGGCCGGCCGCACCTGCCGCAGCAAGGTGCCCCCTGCATCTCGGCACGGCTGCACCTGCCGTGGAGCCGCTCCAAAGATCGTCGCACTCTGCCTCCGTCGAGTATTTTCCCCCCGCCTCTACTTCCCCTCCTGCCTCTAGGTTCTGTTTGGTTTAGGGACTTTCTAGTCTTTGGGTCAAAAAAATCCCTTTTAGTCTCTACTCAACCAAACAGGGAGGGATTTTTTTGAGACTTTTCCTCCAGTAGTCCCTAAAGACTCTCTTGGAGGGACTTTTTTATTAGTCCCTAGGACTAAAAAAAGTTTAGTCCCTAGGAACCAAACAGGACCCTAGTTTTCCAACTCTTTGAGGCGTGCACTCTGCTGTTCCTAGGGGCTTTGATCTGATCTGCTGCCTCCTCTCTGTTCCCAGGCGCTCTGTTCTGATATGAATATTGTATAGGCTACTAAACAATAAGAATATTAAGAGCATTTTCAACGGTTTGGTAATTTACACTTGGCAAAATTTGTCTATCTAGAGCAAAAAGAGTCCATTCTGGTAATGGAATGGCAGAAGGCTAGGCGCATGGTAGTTAATATAATGCATTAGACACATAGACACATCAAAGGCTGTATGTCACTAAATGTATATGTCAACAAATAGAATGATAAAAATAGAGGCTAGAGATAGACATACAATTGAACCTTGAGGTAAAATGAAGTTTCAAAAGATTGTACCCCAGAGTTTGTTAGATCATAGATTGAAATATACCATATAAGATGATGCATGCTCAATATATCACCGTCTGATACAATCTATGATATAACAAACTCAGCAATGGTAGCCGGACATATCAATGCTGGATGATTCTTTGACCCAACAGTGTTGTGAGTACTGTCGGGTCACCAACCAAGCAGTGATAAGCCATCCCTATCTCTGCCAATTACGCCAATGATGGTCATGTAGTGGCAGACTCTTTGGCACAATCACAGGCAGTACAACTCAACCGACTGAGCCCGTGCCTTGCGCCTGATGATTGCGCTTGCAGCCAGTGCATCACTACTTGATGTCTCCTCCCAATGACTCTCATGGAGATCATCACTCATCTCCGTGGTGTCATCCAAGGTGCTGTAAGAAATCCCCTCTTCCGGTGGCCACACAAACGTTGGCTTTTCAAGTGGCACGTTGGGCGCTGGCACCGATTTGGCGACGACCTGCGCCACCTCGGCCATGCTAGGACGATCCACCGGGTTGGGGTTGGTGCATGCTAACCCCAGGAGCAGCAACCTGGCTGCGCCATCTGGGTCATACCCTTCCATGGAGACGACATTTTTGTCAACTGCTTCTAGCAGTCTTCCTTCCCGGTGAAGTCTCCAGACCCAGTCAGTGAGCACCTGGAACGTGTCTTGGAAGGCGCTGAGAGCTCGCCTCCCGGTGACCATCTCAAGGGTGAGCACTCCGAACGCATACATGTCGGTCTTGCGGGTTGACTTGCCGCTCACCGAGTACTCTGGCGCGATGAAACCCCATGTGCCGGCGACACCGAGGTCAGTGTAGGAGTTCTTGTTGAGACCCACGATGCGCGCGAGGCCGAAATCGCCGAGGCGGCCGTGGAAGGTGGAGTCGAGCATGATGTTGCTGGCTTTGATGTCACGGTGAAGCACCATGTGCTCATGCTCGTGGTGGACGTAGTGGAGCCCCGCAGCTACATCCACAATGATGCCGTAGCGGGTAGTCCATCCGAGGATGCGTCCGGGTTGTTCACTGGGAAACAAGTGATGGTCAAGGCTGCCGTTGGGCATGTACTCGTAGATAAGTAGGAGCTCCCCCTTCTCGTAGCACCAGCCTGCAGGGAAAACACTTTAAAATACGTGATCAGACTCTTAATTAGTTGCTAGCGCTAGTGTGAAACTTGAATGAGCTAATGTTTGTACGAGTGTGAAACTTGAATATGAGCTAATGTTTCATTTGTACAAAAGGAAAATGGCAATCTACTGCTCTTTCCAATTCCACGAAACTTAATTTGACTAGCAGCTTAGACTCTGCAATTTGGTGCCATTAATCAAGAGGGGTGGCAATGCATCTGAAGAGTAGTGGCGTCAACGATGGCCATTGGTTGGGGGCTTCCACCCAGGGTTTAAATCCTAGGTTCGAGACTTTACTCTGGATTTATTCCAGGATTTTCCGGCGCTATGCATTAAGTGGTAGGCGGCGTCCCCCGTCGATAGCGAGGCGCCTATGGTGACTTCGTGAACTTCAAGATTTGCCGGCTCGGTCCTTCGAAGATGCTCATAGGGGTAGGGTTTGCATACGTGTGTTCATAGGGGTGAGTGTACGTGCGTGTTGAGCGTCTGCATTGTACTGTGTAATCTAAAAAAAAAACGATGGTTGTGGCGATATATTTGGGAGCGGTGGCTTAGACGGCGGCTGTGACAGCACATCTTGAGAGCTGCAAATGCAGCTACGACAACGGCTACTAAGGTTGAAAACGGAAATATTCGAACCGAACCGCATCGTTTTTTTTAATCCAATCGAATTCGTATTTTCTTGTCCGACTTTTTTTCGTTTTTGATTTTCAAATGTAAAAGTAGAAAACAGTCGAGGAGTTTTTCGACCGAGTTCGACCGTTTTTAACTTTTCTACTTTTAGTTCCGAATATTTCGAATTCAAAATTCTGAATTTCGTTGTTGATCATTACCGTCTAGTCAACCATGCAAAGGTTATGGAGCACCGGTGATCGAGCCGCATTATATAGGCAAAGACATCCTGTCGCGCCTTCTAGAGTCGCCGAGGTGGGGACTAATCACCTGATCTGGCGCCGCATGGTTGCATCGACTTCATGCGACGTTGTCATTGTGTTGCATATGATTGGACTGACGGAAAGAAAGAGTGCTACATAGACCAAAATGATAAGTTGGTTCTCTTGCACTCGAAATTTGCCAAAATGAGACCTATGAATGTCATGAACCAAAATCAATGGGCCCCAAAGGGGGAACGTCAACAGCCCAACAGGGGCTCATGCGTCTTGCGCATGGGCAAGGCCAGGCTCTGTGGTCGGCCGCCGCCGCCGTCGCGCCATCGTCGTCATCGGCTTCGTCATTAAGTAATAGATATTTAGGGAATAAAGATAGGAATAAAATAGGAAATAAATAGGTTGCTTGTGAGAGAGGTATTCCAATCTATAAGGAAACCTCCTAGAGATCGCTTAGCGTGCAAGTCTTCCCTGGACTATAAATACAAGGGAGCTATAATCGTTTGGATTTTAATCAAGAAAAAAATTAAAGGGGTAATTCCCAAACAGCTCTTGTCTCTCCAAATCTCTCTCTCCCTAACCCTAGCGCACGTGCGCCGCCACCACCAGCGCCGCCCCTCCCTCGCCCGCCACGCCACGCACGCCGCCCGCCCGCGGCGCGGCAGCCCGCCGCCACACGCCGCCACCTCCTCCCTCGCCTCTCTCGCGTCATCACCCGGGTCTGCTACACGTCATCTTCAACATCTTCTTCCTCGCCGTTCTTCATCAGCCTACGTCATCACGCCGCCGATCGTCGCCTCCATCGCCGTCCTCACCGCCGACGATCAGCAATCAGGTGTCAATTCCGGCCCAATCTAGCCGGAATCGGACGGTAGTATCCGGAGACCACACGATCCAATGGCCTGTACTCTGGGACAATCCATCACGGCGAACGTCAACAGGATCATCGATGAGTACATCGCAGCCATGGAGGCAAATTCAGCCTCATCATCAGATAAGTACACCAACCTGCTCGACGTACGCGCCTCCGACGTCATCCCTGCCATCGCCGCCGCTCCCGCCATGGGCGCCACCGACGGCGACGTCGCTCACAGCGCCGCCACGTCACCCCCTCCAAGATGATCGACGCCGCAACAACGAGCACGCCTACCCCAAGGATGCCCCAGCTTCTTTGCTACCCGCATCGATCGGATCGGGGAGGCTACCACGAGACGTCCACCGGTTGCTCGACGAAAAGCCTACCCAACTAGACCAACGTCTTCGCGGCTACTACAATGGCTCGGATAAGTGCCAACATGGACGACAAGACGACGTCACCTGACGTCAACATCGACGTCGCTGGAATCGACATCCTGGACGACACAGCCACCAAGGACTCCAACGGCAACGACGCCCCTCCCAAGGGCGCCACCATCGACGCCTACGACGCTACCATAGGCGCCATGCTCGTCAACGACGCCCTCCGCGAACGCCCGGCGCGGATGATGACCCTCCCATTGGCGCCAACGACGTCACCCCCCGACGTCCTCGTCATCACCATGCCAACCAACAACGACAACACCTTCGCCAACCGACGCGTCTTCAACAATGGTACCGTCGACGACATCGCCAACAACATCAACGACAGCGACGCTACCATGGGCGCCATGAACGGCGACGTCATCCTCAAGGACGCCAACGCTTTAGATGACGAACCCCCTGACGTCAACTACGTCTTCGCCATGCCCATCATCGACAACAACTACAAGGGCATGAACCACGACGACCCCCTCGCGGCCAACCTCGACACCGGCAGCCACGACGTCAACCCAACGGATGCCGCCACGATGAGAACACCGACGTTCCCCGAGTGCCACCGACCGAAACGGTCGCTCACCGGCCGACATACGAAAACAACAATCACGCTACACCGGCCGGACATCCTTCCGGCATCAACAATGGTGGAGAACACCATCGCAACCAACCTCCCGATCCAGCAAAGGCGCCACCATCGCATACCACGTCGCCAGAACATCGTGTACACCGCTATACTTCGACAAGAGCGGCACCCCTCCTTCTCGGGTTCGTCTACATGCCAACCCAGACGACACGGGAGTACTGGGACACCTCCACACGGTGTCTTCTTCGCGGCCTCAAGCTGCCCATCAATGGTGACACCAACGACCATCGTGCCATCGACTACTCGGCTATGACAAATGGGGCGACTCGAGCCAAACCAGTTGGCTCCTAGGTTCCTCAATGACATCTACATCCAAAGACGACTACGCCAACAAACCGTGGGCTGCAATGCACCCAATGCAACCAACGCAGGGAGTACGGCGATCTACCTAGCCCAAGAGTCCAGCGCTCCCATCTTCAGCAAGCCTCGACTTGTGAGCTTCACCGACGACGACAAGAGGTACATGCCACCCACATCAACCACCTACTTCGTCAACCTCGTCACAATCTCGAAAGCTCTCGTTCCACCTCAACTGGCTACATCAACGGACCACGAGGTACACGACATAGCCGGAACCAACAAGCGCCGGACGGGAGCACCAGTTTCGGCGACACTTGCGGTGATTGGCGTCCACCTTCCGATGAGTTCATCACTCGTGCCAGGCTTCACGACAAGCAACAGGCTGTTGAAGGAGCCACCACATATCTTCTTGCCATCGGCGCCAATCTTCTTCCTCGACAACCCGGCACTACTACGCCTTAGAATTGTCAAAGGTACTAGGGGATATTCTCGAACCAGGTGGGATGATTTTGCACACACTTGAGGTTGGCTTTCACCCCTCGACGTACTCGTACCGATGCAACCACCTCGAGAGGGCAATGGAATTCCATCCATTAAACCAGAATCAACAAAGGTCAGCGTCTTCATCTTCGCCCAGCTCATTCCCTCGACACAAGTGGATGCACCAATCTTCGGTCGTGCTACTCCATCGCCCGTCAACAACGACACCCATGCGGGAACCACAGCGCGAGGACGCTGCTGTTCGGGAAAGGGGGGAGAGATGTCATGAACCAAAATCAATGGGCCCCAAGGGAGGGAACGTCAACAGCCCAACAGGGCTCATGCGTGCGCATGGGCAAGGCCGGCTCATGGTCGGCCGCCGCCGCCATCGCGCCATCGTCGTCATCAGCTTCGTCATTAAGTAATAGATATTTAGGGAATAAAGATAGGAATAAAATAGGGAATAAATAGGTTGCTTGTGAGAGAGGTATTCCAATCTATAAGGAAACCTCCTAGAGATCGCTTAGCGTGCAAGTCTTCCCTGGACTATAAATATAAGGGAGCTGTAATCGTTTGGATTTTAATCAAGAAAAAAAATTAAAGGGGTAACTCCCAAACAGCTCTTGTCTCTCCAGCTCTCTCTCCCTAACCCTAGCGCACGTCGCGCCGCCACCACCAGCGCCGCCCCTCCCTCGCCGCGCCCGTCACGACGCCGCCCGGCGGGCGCGGCGACCCGCCGCCGCCGACGCCGCCACCTCCTCCTCGCCTCTCTCGGCGTCATCACCCGAAAAGGCTGCTACACGTCATCTTCAACATCTTCTTCCCCGCCGTTCTTCATCAGCCTCGTCATCACGCCGCCGATCGTCGCCTCCATCGCCGTCCTCACCGCCGACGATCAGCAATCAAGTGTCAATTCCGCCCAATCCGGCCGGAATCGACAACGAATTTTTATGCATTGTGGGTCGATATTCCGTATTGAATTTTCTTATACCGACCGTGTTCGGCGTAAGTCCGCTCGAATTAGTTTTACCGTTTTCGTTTTCAAATTCAAATGTAAAAGTAGAAAATGATTATGGGTTTTTTCGACCGAAGAGTTCGACCGTTTTCATCCTTAACGGCTACGGTGGTAGCGAAATGAAAGGGCTCCTGAGGCGTCCCCGAAAGGGCTCGGAGGCGTCAAGGTTACCTGAGGATTTTTTTTTGTTTTTTAAATTCATTTTGGAGACAAGCATATGGTGCTGCATGTGGAAACCAGCAAGGTTACCTGAGGAATTCTTTTTACTCATGAGGCATTATAAAAGATCTCAATTCCTTTCACGCTATTTTTTGGTTTAATGGATTTAAGCAACACTGGTCCAAACTTTTTGCACTCAGCCAGGTTTGGGTCTAATGGTGTCAAACTACAAGTGTTAAAAGTCAAAAATACCCTTATATCTAAAATGACATTAATTCTTTAGCATCTTAATGAATTTAAATGAGAAACTCAAAACTAGAAAGATGATCAAGATCTACAATTTTCATAAAAATTATCTTCATTTAGTTTCCTAAAAGAAGATATCATTTTTCTAACACATATTAATCATATATCCAACCATATCTTTTTTGGGCATAATTAAATGAAGATAACTTTTATATGAAAATTGTAAATCTCAACAAGATCTACAACTTTCTGGTCTTGAGTTTTTGCATTTGGAGTCTTTATGCTAAAAAAATTGGGACCTAAGGGTATTTTTTGACTTTTCAAACCTGCAATTTGACAATCTGAAAGTAGCATGAATGGCAAAAAAAAAAAAACGTTTGGAGCAATGTCACTCAAGGGCCCCCAATGGCACGAGAAATTGCGCGATCTTGAAATTGCGATATTTTATAATGACTCACAAGTAAAAAAAATATCTTTAAGTAGTAGTGTATACATGTGGATATATTGTCGACAATGGATGATAATAAGTTGGTAGATTTGCCATGTATAGATTATGCTTTATCCGATTTCATAGCTGGTTGTATATCTGAGCTTATTGTCGGTGTTCTGAGAACCGGGAGGGGGTCTCAAGGGCCTGACTAGTAAAATTGATGTGTGCCTCTGGTCTAGGTGGCTAGAAAGAACATAAGGGAAATAATACAAAGAGTGACATAGAGGTTTATCCTGGTTCAGGCACGGGTGCCCTACGTCCAGCAGTGATGATCTCCTCATGTTATCCTGCACCGAGTGCTCGTAGTAGGGGGATACAAGCGCGTGAGAGAGGAGTCAAGGCTCCGGGTCTCTTGAGAGTCAGGGGTAGGAGATGAACAGAGGGAGGATTTCTTCTATCCTAAGGAAGGAGAGCGGGATGGCTCTCCCCCTCTTCCCGCTTCTCCCTCCTCTTCTAGGGGAGTTGCCCCCTTTTTTCCTCCTCCGGCCCCGGGGGCCGGCCTTCTTTCCTAGAGCTGGGCTATTCCCTTTTATAGCTGAAGGGATGGGCCCCATTACACAGTGGTATTGACTTTGATGCCGGGGTGCGTCATTCCTGTCCGTCTGTCACCGGCCTACGCGCCTCTGCAGAGGGATCATGATGACTTTTGTCCCGGAGCGGGCCACCGAGGTCGCTTGGCATGCTCTTGAGGCTTGCGCTCATGTCTCGATGGGCCACCGAGGTCGCCCCGCCTTCTAAGGCTCATGGTAGCGCTTCGATAGGCGTTAGGATTCATCCCTCATGGTCGCCGTCCCGGGCTCTCGATGGGATGCGTCGCGGCCCGGGCAGGCCTGCCCCCGCGGGGTGACGACATGATAAGGACTGGCGTGACAGGCTAAGCAATGTCGGTGGATGAGACACGAGAGCGGTGTCGGCTCGGCGACAAGATTCGCGGGCCCGACAACACGCTGGGCCCAGTCAAGCCCGACGCAGATTGCCTTGCCCTTGAAGCCTACAAGCGGTGCCCGAGGATCATGGCCTTTCCTTCCAAGCGAAGGAAAAGGAGGGAAGCTCCGAGCCTTGGTCCCTCACATCCGTTAGGCTCGGGCGAAGCGGGCGTCCCCCGAGATTCTGCCATGCTGCTCCCGAGGATTCCCACGGCTGACCCTTGGCGTGGCCCGTGGGGTGGGCCTGCTTCTTGGGCCCTCATGACATGCCGACGTGGCCTTGTCTTGTGTGTGTGTGTGGGGGAGCGTTTTGGTGGCCCCCAACACTTATTTCATGATATTAAGACAATTTTATTTAAATCTGATTAATTAAGAACATGAACATGCATAGCAAATTAAAGTAGAACTGTGTATATGCTGGAAGAGGATGAAATTGTCAAAAATGATTGTCTGAAACAAAATCTTATGCAAAGTTTTGGAAACACTAATTCTACTTGTTTTTTCTGTCAGTTCTGATCTGCAATACACTTCCGATCGGTGGATGAAACTTTATTCGTAGTGCATCAAGGAACCAATCAAAGTATATATGGTACATGCATGTAACTTTGTACTATTTCTTGTCAGATTTTTTTTCTATGTTAGGCTTGACCACCCCTAGATAGTCGTCAAACTGTCCATAAGTTTAGCTTCAAGTAGCAAAGTGAAACTTGTCTTCGTCTAAAGTTGTTTTTAAATTTCATATGACCGAGACAACGACTTGAGTTTGGAAATAAGTCAGTCAATACAAGTGTCAATAGAAGTTGGCATCAGTTGGAACCTTCTTCAAAAAACAATCCATTCCAAATGTCGCTACTAGTTAACAAAGCGATTGATTTTATATATATCAAACAACTCGCATGATCAAAGTTGTACATCTTGCTCAAGGTTTTAACACTAGGAAGGAGATTGGATTGGAAAATGCAACCACATGGTAGATGGAATGTTTATTTATCTTCAATTGGAAAGTAGGGGCTTTCATAGCGAAGTTTTAACAGTAGAGTCCAAATAAATGGGGCTTCCATTATTGTAGACCTAGACTTGACTGCCCATTTTAGTAGAATTACTGTATATAACAGTAACGGAGCGACAATCAAGGAATATGTATTTACGAAAAAAACATGATAACACAGTGCATGCATATACTTAATTAGATAAATCTTTATGCTAATCACACTAATTCCATGGGCTACATACCCAATTAGATAATTTCCTACTGGAATTAAAAGTCAGCATCGGTAGGCCAAATATTTCTGTCCCACTCATGCGACTATTCGTCAAGTGCGACAGTTAAGACTTTCCCCGGCCCTTTAATTCCTGTCTCGTTCTATTTAGAGGAGAGGTTGGCGACTGTGACCTCCAATTCTCCTCCATATATACGTAAAAATTGCTTGGTTTTTTGGCGCAGTCTATTTTTGAAGATAATGTGAAGAAAAGTGACCTATGCATGTACCAGACAATAGTGTCTGCAGACTCTATCTACCTAATAGAGCGCTTTGCTCAATAGTGACTCTTTTTTCCATCATGCATGCATGTCACCAGATGAGAAGGACTTGACTGAATGACTGACCACAGCCCACATGCAGACATGACAAGAAATTTGAAACTCTGATCGTTGAATGAAGAACGTACCAACTAGGGGGACGATGTTCCGATGCCGGAGTCGGTTGATGATGTCGACCTCGGCGAGGAAGTCATCGTAGCACCGGTTCTCATCCCGTGTGAACTTCTTCACGGCGACGTCCACGCACGCCGCTGCCACGCCGTCCTTCCCTGCAGATCGCAGCGTGCCCCTGTACACGGCGCCGAACCCGCCTCTGCCCAGCTTCCTCGCCTCGTTGAAGTTGTCCGTGGCCTTCCTCATCGTGGCGTGCTTGAACTCCCTCGGCATGCCGGGCAGCCGCCGCAGCGTCTCCGACAAGACCAGCTCCATCTTGAGCTTATTGTACTTGGAGTTGAAGTAGAAGGCGGCAACGAAGAGGTTCATGATTCCAGTGAAGACAATCCCCCTAAACTGCCGGAAGTATCACCTTCCAGTCCATGCTTCGGCCGTCGCCGGGGAGATTGACTTGAAGGTTCCAGCTCAGGACGGAATAATGGAGCTCCGAACTCACTCCTGTCCAGGCCAGTAAACCGACGAAGGCTCTCTGCTGGAGGTGCTCACTGAGGTTGAGAGCCACATCAATGACGGCTTTCTCCGGTTTCGGCTTCCCTTGGATGCCCACATATACCGATACGGCACTGTCCTGTCGATCATTGTACTCGATCCACACGGTGAAGTTGTTTGTAGCGGCCTGCAGATTAGCTGGGACGGTGATGTTCAGAGACGAACGCGCAACAACGTCGCCGGAGACGGAGACACCAGCGTTGATGCTGATGATGGAGCCGTCGTTGCCGTCGGGATCGCTGGACTGCTTCACCGTGTCGAACGTGAAGGTGACGAAGCCGCCACTGCTGGTGGACGAAGAGGTAACCTTGGAAGAAGGGTTGTTGCTTAGGCCCAGGACGTCAAGTGGTGGGCTGTTGAGGGAGGGAATCATGACGAACTCGAGGCCGCCATCTCCTCCATCTCCTCTCCTGCTTTCTTCCATGATGCTCATGGTGAAGGAGGCTTTGAAGGACGAGTTTTGCTTCACGGCGTAGTCGGGGTCTTGGCACCAGAGCATGACCGGAGCTGGCAGGAGCGCTGCACCGGACCTGTTTCTGCGATTCCTCGAGTCGTCGGCGGCGAGATGGAGGACGCCATTACTGATCCCGGCGTCCTTGAGGAGCATCAACTTATCAGCGGAATCACTACTGAAGGAGGAGAATTCGTGGGCCGTGCTGTCACCGCAGCTGCATCCAGATGCGGCTGATGACGCCGCCGACCCGGAGATTCCCGAGCACAGGAGCAGTGGTACCAGGAGAAGGATGCGTAAACATGGCATGCTTGGACAACTTTGTTGTGGCAAGTTTCTGCGAGGGTGCACGGTGGTGGTGTATGTCTTTATGCACCACTGCCGGCAAAACCTCTACTGGTACCTACTATTATTATATATAATATATAATGACACACAGACTAGTCCAATATGTTTGCACCTTGGAAAACTGGTCTCTACTAATTTCCTCTAACGTGTGCAATCTTCCTAACTATTCAACGTATCTATTTATAAATTGACTAGCATTATTTTCTAAGTAATTTTAGTAGCTAATGTGAATTGACGTTTTCCAGGAAAAGTACCGCGGTAATGATGTCTAATGAAACATGAAAGGATGTGAAAGACCGAACCCCGAAAAACATACAGAAAAAAAAAGGTCTGTCTACTCGGTGATGCAGACCTTCCTGTCACCCAACCCACCACCAATTCTGTTTAGTCATGCTATCCCAGTGTCCTGGACTCAATTGTGGGCTTTTTTAGACCAAAGGTATCGACCGGCTTTATTAGAAAGTTTAAAGAACACCTTGACCCCGATACTGGTGACCGCCAGTTTTACACGATAAAGCACTCATCGGTGCAGCCCAAAAGATCCACTTAACTCCTACCATAACTCTAAAAGCAAACCGTCTAAAACGATACTGGTGTTTTGAGGTACCATTACATATGTGATTTCCCCAAGAGATCACTTAAACTTGAAACACAAGTTCACCTAAGCATTCAAAATGTAAGCTGAAACAGGCAACGGTCACATCATAACTAGGTTGCAGCAACGTTGAACGATCAGTGGGCATTTGCCACCAACAGGTGAAGCATCTCCTCCGTAGCGGTTCCATCTTCATCTTCAGTAGTGGCCTCCACGACTTGAGAAGCACGGTCGTCTTGTGTACCATTCCTTTTGGCGCCGTCAAAACTTTTTGTTGATCGCCATGTCATTCCGCACCTTTCATAGCGCTACCTTCCACCTAGCTCCTTGACAGTTCTCCAAGAACTCTATCATGAAGTCATTGCAACATCTTGGTGTGTTATGCCATCCTAGGTTAACTCTAGGTCCAGACATAAATAGCAATGGGACATTAGAAAAGTATATGGTCTGTTGTTTCTGGTATTTCACAACAGAAACATTCTTCTAGACCTGGCCAATTTTTCTTTTTTAGTTGGGCCCTAGATTGGATGCCATCATGCATGGCCATCCACATGAAGATTTTGACTAGCTTTTAGAGGAAATTTGCCCTTCCACAGGTTCATCATTTGCTGGTCTTTGACCCCTCCTATTGTTAATTCTTTGTATAAGGATCTAGTAGAGTTTTTTTTTTTTTTTTTTTTGTTTGAGGGGTTCAGTGCCCAGTTCATTTCATCTCTCCCTTCCTCTAGCTGTATTGGTTCCAGTAGCTCTAAAAGATCATTACACTCACTGAAGATGCCATTTAGTTGTCTTCGGAACTGGATATTCCATATCTCTCCATTGTATACTTTGGCCACCTCTATATCTGGATGTACTGTAATCTGAAATAGGTTAGGAAATTTGATTCTTAGGGGGCACCCTTCAAGCCATACATCATGCCAAAAATGAGTCTATTATCCACCGATCAGTTTCATCAGCCTACTTCTCTGAAACCATTCTCTTACATCCAACAAGGCTCGCCAGAACTGAGAACCTTTTCTATTCTTTATTTGAAAAATACTTTTCTGTCCAGAACTGAGAACCTTTTCTTTGTAACTTCGATATTGCTCTCCAGACTGTGGCTTCGTCGTTCTTTGTTTCCTGAGAACAAGATCAGACACGTTAGGGCACCATTGTGCTGCCTCATATACTGCTAGAGGCTATTTCTTCCTAGAACTTCAATTCTGCATTTCAGGGATAACACCACTGCAAGCAGTGAAAAAAGTGAAAAAAGTGCCATTTGAGATAACATAGATAAATTATCTGTGCATACTGAAGGATAAGAACCAGCAAAAAGTTGAGTTTGCCAACAGAAAATATCTCAAGCTTAGAAGATAATGTTAGTTGCAACATGTATAAGAGATTTCATATTTGCTCATCAAGAAATTTTGGCAATACATGACATAATTTTCTTCATAACAAAAATTCTGAGTTGCAATGGCGGTGGCGGTGCTGCATCTAGCTCAACGTAGGACCATAGGTACGCCCCCTGAGGGCTGATGAGACGTAGAGCTTCCACGCCAAATAATTATTGCGCTCGAACTTCTCGATAGGTCACGGAGAATCCTAAGGACGGAACAACACATGCACCTGACGACGAGAGCTAGAACGCCATGGGTTATTTCCTATTTCTTCAATTTTTTTATAGTACTAGCAAAAATACCCGTCGTTTACAGCGGGTCCGCATCACGCGGTGCTTATTAAACGGAAATTTTGTCTTCATATAAGACCTAGTCAAGAGTAGTTCTAAAAAATATTTTTTCTATTTTTTCCATTTTTCTATTTCCATAATTCTCCACGTAATTTGCAAGTTTGTTGATTTTAAAAAAAAAAAAAAGGAGCAAGGCCACGACTCGGCTTTTTTTTTTTTTTTTTTTTTTTTTTGAGCTCAACGACTCGGCTCAATCCACCATAGAATGCTAATGAGAAAGATTGTAGCCCATAACAGGCCTAGCTTGGGCTAGATTTTTGGATCAAGAATCTCCTAGTTTCTCAAATTCAATTTATATCCTTCCACCTATTCTTTCTCTATAGCATTTTTGCATCAGGAACCCTTCGTTCTCTTCTATTTCTTTTTGCATCCCCTTCCCTCAAACTGCTAGAGCCGGTGCAGGCCATATTTGTATCGTACATGTATGATACATGGACAGGATAGCGGGACGGCGTGATTAAGGCCCATATAGGGGCAGACCGAAAAAGAAGGTGGATAAAAATTTTTCTCTCTTTATTAATAGACTAGCAAATATGCCCGTGTGTTGCAACGGGATACACTCTGCTTCTGTTGCGATCATTCATGGAAGCGCGTCTGCGCCTCGCCTCGGATGCCGCAACCACCTTTCTTGATCCCACCGCCTATGGTCATCACAGCCATGTCCGCAACTTCCCGTCTCTCGGTCGCCTCATTGTCGCCCGCAGCCGTCACACTCTGCTTCCTGTTGCAGACCGTCCATGGAAGCACGGCAAGCATGTCCGACACGTTTGCGCTGGACAATTTGATCTCGCCGCCTCGGATGCCGCAACCACCTTTCTTGATCCCACCGCCTATGGTCATCACAGCCATGTCCGCAACTTCCCGTCTCTCGTCGCCCTCATTGTCGCCCGCAGCCGTCACACTCGCTTCTGTTGCGGGACCGTCCCATGGAAGCACGGCAAGCATGTCCGACACGTTTCTTACTGGACAATTTGATCTCGCCGCCCGCACTCGCGTCGGTGGATAGAGGTGGTAGTCAAGCGATCGGCTCAATCCAATCCATGGCAAGACATATAATTTGATGATTGCTTCTCATAATTTCCTCATGGTGACAGGGCAGTTCAGGTTACACATTTTAAGGCTGCGATCAACACCTTTCATAAGCAGTATGGGACTAAACAACAAAATAAAATATATAGAACATATGGAATATACTTGCGGGGCTAAAATAACAAACAAACAGATCAAAACAAATTGGGCTCGCGGAGATTCAATAAATGGGCCCAATAGCCTAAATCTTGTTGATCTAGCTAGGCTCTGTTAACCTCTGTTGTGGACTCGTTTTGTTGGGTCTTTGCCTCTTGGGTCATGGATCGTGTTTTTTTTTTTTCAAGTATTTTAGGAGGCGGTGGACATAAATTTTGGTGAAGGGAAATTGTGTAAGTATAAATTTTGTCCCTTTCTAGAAACGTGAGAGAAAAATATAAAAAACCAGAAAAGTTACGGAATTAACATCAAAAGGAGAAATAGGAAATAGATATAGAAAAAAAAAAAAAGTAATTTGGGAGGGGCGCGGATGGGCTCACGGGCACAACTTCTTTTGCGGAAGAAAAGGAGTTTCCATGGATTACGGAGCGGGCTCACGAGAAAAGGAATTTACATTGGACTTGATTACCGAGCGGGCGGTTGGCCGAGAAAAACAGGCACGTTCTTTCACATGGACTTTCCTAGAGTCCGGTATAAATACGGAAGAGGTGAAAGAAAACGATGGTGAAAAAAAGTGGCAGAAATTTTCGCTCTTCAATAGTAGGTATAGATATAGATATAGATAGATAATAATGACATATATAAAATATATAGTGCCGCGGCTACAACAACAATAAAAAGATAAATGCATCCAATACTGAGAGGAATTTGCAGCATTCTTGATTGGTCACTATAATAAAAGTTGTAATTTAGTGGCCCATGAATTAGCTAGGTCTTTGTTAGGAAAAGGCTCCTATGTTTGGGCAGATGATTCCCTTAGATTATGTTCAGCTACTTGTAAACCATGTATCCATCTTTGTGAATCAATAAAGCTTTGCTCAAAGCTTAAAAAATATAATTAGCTTCTCGATTGACCGGCAGGCCCCCTATGGACGTGTTTGGTTAATAGCCCCATAGCTCTGTGCCTATCGGTATCATTCGTGAACCAACCAAACAGTACGACTGAAATCTGGACGACGACGCGCCAGGGCATTCTGGGGTTTTAGAGCCGCCGCTAAACCATCGGATCTGCTGTCGTTCCCCGGCGCTGCGCCAGCGGCGAAGCCAGAAAAAAATTGGCCGCCGGGGTCGGCACTCACGCTACTTAAAAATTGGCAGCCGCGACCATGCGTCATATAAGTTTTTTTATAAAGCATATAATATCAATTCCATAATATAGCATTGCATATTGTACTGTAACAAAATAGGGTTTTACAAGGGTAGTTAGCTCTTATAGTTTTACAGTTGTCCTCTACAATTACAATCAACCTAGCATGCTCAAAAATAGTGTTCAAGTCGATAAACCGATAAACCAAAAGAAAAGCCAAATGTTTTTTAGTGCTCACCATCAACCTAGCAAGCTCAGAAATAGTGTTCAAGTCGGCAAATCTTTCATCAGCTCGCATATTGTCAATGTAAAAATACCTGGCATCTTGCTCACTTGCTAGAATCTGGGGTTCAGACTTCAGATTGAATTGTATAACTAGATCCGTTGATCGGTATCAGGAATCACTAAACGAAAGAGCACGTTCTACTTCTATCTATCTGCTTTCTGAGATTGAATAGTATAACTGGAAAAAAAAAACCCTATATTAGGCTATTACCGATTGCAAATTTAGGGATTAATTTGGTGTACCTCGTCGCTCGTCCAGCACTCCAGCCGATGAGCACCTTGATTATTTTAGAACGGATGCCACGGAGGCGGAGCTAATTGCCGGCGGCCGCTGGAACCTGGAATTTGTGTGGTCGAATGAACTACCGTCGGTGCCTACGCGTCAAGATGAAAACTGAATGGCCGGAGGTCACGCAGCCAGGTCGTAGCGGATCGGAGGCAAGATAGAAGCCAACGTTTGGCATTCTCTCTGGAGAGATGGGCTGCAAAGGAGATTAGAGACCAACTGCTACGTAATGGGCTGGGCTGCCAAGGAGATTAGAGCCTGCTGCTCGTTGATGCATCACCAATGGCGGGATTTTTTTAAATTTTGCCCTTTTTCAAAATAAATTTCAAGTGTATCCCGATTTGAAACAAATTACACCGGGTATCCCTTTTGTCGCGCCATCTCCGGTGGAGTGATTTTTACACATGCCGCGCCACGCATGTGGCGCGGCCGTGCACCACGCTGGCGGTCGGGTTGACCGGTTCTTTGGCGTGGTATGACGCGGGCCCCGAACATCGCGCCCGGTGCATGCGGCGCGACGGACCGAGCTGAGATCCATGCAAATAATACTACAAAGTCCTATCCAGTTTTGGGAAAAAAATATCGCATCGACACTACAAAGTCCTATCCAAAGCATGGTTTAGGCGCGACATATGTGAGGTAATAGATTTAATGTGATGGGTGAATAGTAAATTTTGGATAGAGAATTTTGGAATCTCATAGGGCTATTGTTTTTTCCTATGGGCCTTCTCCCTGCCACTTATATTAAAAAAGCAAGGCAACGGCAGCACCACATGCCAGCTGATTTGTTTAGGATCAATGGAATTTGGGAAAAATGTCACATCGGACACTATAGCACTTTTTGTTTGTTTATGGTAATTGTTGTCCTACCATAACCTAACTAGACTTAAAAAGATTTGTCTCGTCGTGTACATCAAAACTATATAATTAAAAGATTTGATGTGATAGGTCAATAATAAATTTTAGAGAGAAATTTTGGAATCTCATAGGGCTATTGTTTTTTCCTCCGGGCCTTCTCTCTGCCACTTATTAAAAGCAAGGCACGGCAGCAGCACATGCAGCATGCACTGCTCCAAAATTCACTATTAACCTATCACATTAAATCTTTTACCTCACATATGGAGCACTAAATATAGTTAAATAAAAAAACAAATTATATAGTTTTGATGTACACGACGAGGCGAATCTTTTTGAACCTAGTTAGGTTATTGTAGGACAACAATTACCACAAACAAACAAAAGTGCTATAGTGTCTCGATGTGTCATTTTTTTCTAAATTCTATGGATCTAAACACATGCACTACACAGAGCCATGGCACAAACAAACAATTACCACAAGACGGCATGCATGCACGGCCGTCGCGCCTTGCTTGGCGGGCGCGACGTGGTCAACGCCACCCCGCCACCATGGATGCACCGGTCGCCGCCGCCACACGCGTGGCGCCGACATGTGTAAAATCACGCCATCGGAGAGATGGCGCGATAAAAAGGGATACCCTGGTGTAATTTGTTTCAAACCAGGGATACACTTGAAATTTATTTTGAAAAAGGGTAAAATTTTTAAAAAAAAATCCCCAATGGCGACGCCTGCCGGGGTCGTACGTATTTTTAGTGGGGTCTAAGCCTGCAAAAAATCGCTGGTACAAGCGCCCAAATTCGTCGGGGTCGTCCGATCCCGTCGCTTGAACGTAGCTTCGCCACTGCGCCGCGCCGACCAGGCCAAACCCTAGAACCTTGCCAAGATGAGGTCGCTGCGAGCGGCGCAGACCCTAGTCTCCCGTTCCCTCCTCTCCGCGCGCCATCTAAACGGCGCAGCCTCCCCGCCACGGCCGCCGCCGCCGGCGCGCGGGTGGTGCGCCACGCCGGTTCCGGTGCCGCCGCCCCGTTCGCCGCTTCCGTCCTCGAGGGTGATACCTACTGGGGTTGCCGGCGCAGTGTCCTTCTCCCTTACCTTCGCTACCGTAGCGGCGGCGGAGGCCAAGGCCAAGGAGCGGCCACAGCCGGATCTGTTGCCACAGAACGTGGTGCTCTACCAGTACCAGGCGTGCCCCTTCTGCAACAAGGTCAGAGGTGAGACACCTTCCAGTGTATGTTACGTTTGAAATCAGTTTTCTGCTTACTTATGGGATCAGGTGATGTTTTTTTCCCACCCATTTCGTGTAGGAATATATGGGTTTTTTTAAAAAGGTCTGGCATCTTATAGATGAATAAAACAAACACAATAGATGCACTTAATCTGTTAAGAAGCAAGCATCCATCACAAAACAGTGCATCACTACTGAGAGGAGTGCTAGATTGCTGAAGATGACGGTGATACATGACCAATAAGTTGATCACACGAGGGCTACTCGTGGAAGGGGCCATTTATCTGGATTTGCTATTTTATTAGTGGGATTTGCTATGGTTAATGTATTAATTGGTGGCAAGAAAACAGACAAATTATAAAATTGTTTAATTCTGTCATGGTTGTTTGGGTTCACATTTTCACAATGAATGAGATATTATAGTGAGAGATGATCCAAGGGATGAATGTTCTTGGTAAACCATATGCAGCAACGAGTTATACTCTCTTTTTATATTAGTATAAATATAGAAACTGTAATGTTTCTGAAGTAGGATATGATAGCAATTTGCTCCATGTTTAAATTTTAAATTTGGAATGTGGTTTGTCTTTGTTCTTCATGCCAATGTTTGACAGGGTTTGGTACATGAACTCTATAGCACAGTAAATACTAATAGTAGTTGATACCAAAGAGTTTTACGAAATGTGAGGGTAATGAAATGGAATACATTTTGTAAAAATGTTGGTGTTAACGTTTCATAACTGCGGGAGAACTATACAGATTGTCTGCTTGAGAACAATATACTTATGTTTTGAAGCTGCATGTTCCCACTGCCATGACATTAACTTTTTCTCAATTGCCTTCATCTCAGCCTTTTAGACTATCATGATATACCATATAAAGTTGTGGAAGTTAATCCATTGAGCAAAAAGGAAATCAAGTGGTCTGATTACAAGAAAGTCCCAATATTGACAGTAGATGGTGAAGAGCTTGTTGATTCATCAGGTTATTCTTTGCTGTCACATAGTTTTTGTTTCCTTTTACATTGTGATAATTACAAATTACATGCTCTTTTTTCATATGAGCTAAACAATGAAGTTCTTTGGCATTTTTGCTATCTTATTGGCAGAGATAATCAATATACTACAGCACAGGATCAAGCCTGATGAACTCACTAATGATGAGGAAGCAAAATGGCGAAGGTATCTTATCTATTACTTTCATTAATTACTATTTAAATTATTGCTTATCACTTCAAAAATTCATTGAACACATGGTCTGGAGGTTAAAAGTAATGAAGTTTTTTGTGATTTCACTTTTAGTAGTGGTAACGTGCCCTCACATTGTTCTTAACCTTCATGCACAAGTCTGTACTTTTCTATGTGAACATCAGGTGCAGGCTTTATGTAGTGAGATAAAAATGGCTTAATAACCATAAAGTAAACAAAAAAGCTGCAAATTAAATTTTCTTTGAATTTCAGGTTCTGCTAGTTTCTTAAAATATTTGTGAATTACTTTTCTTTTACTAGCAAAAATGTCCGTGCGTTGCAACGGGACTATAATTTAATTAATATCCTATCAACGATAGGAGTTGTAGCATGACGGAGTTGCTTGTGAGCATAGCGACCATTGCAAGGCGACTTAAAATATCCTATCGACGATAGGAGTTGTAGCATGACGGAGTTGCTTGTGAGCATAGCGACCATTGCAAGGCGACTTAAAACGGCGGCACAGCGGCCACAGCCAGGTGACATGTGTCATGGTGCACCGACCACTGTGAAAAATTGGGTTGGCACTGCACAAGGTCAAGGACCTCAAGGTGGGCAGCATGGTGGCCGGTGTTGTTGCCATGATGCGCTGCTCAATTGATTAAGTACTCGCTACAAAAAAAAAAAAAAAAAAAAAAAAAAAAAAAAAAGATCAGCCAACCATGGTCACGGAAGGAATTCCTAGCGGCTTTGAGTGGGCCCTCTTTCAAGTGCATCTAAGTGGCCGTCCCAAGCCTTCAACCGTGATTAAGGGAAATAGGATATAAATTTATTCATGATTAGACACAACCGTATCTCATGCGCAGCTGCGGCGAGTTCTTTCTCCGGGTTATGGAATTGATATCGGACAAGGACTCTATCTGTTATCTAGCTCTATTCTGTTTGGACTGAGATTAATTAGATCGGCTATGTGGGAGAGTTTCTTCTCTTCACGTTACGGTTGCAATAGACCAAATAAACGACGGAACGAACAGAAAGGCGGAAAAACGGTGGCAGAAAAAAAAAAGTGAAAAAAAAAGAGGTGGGACTGAAATTTTCTCTCTTTATTAGTAGGTATAGATAACTACGCATACACGCATGTTCCAATAAACTTTGGCGAACTCAATCAGTTCTGCCCATTTGGGGGTGAACTGGTATTATATTGGTAACAGTTCTTATGAATCCCCCTTTCGCCACCATTATCTGAATAGTTATGCCTAAACCAGTGCTTAAAAAGAAGTTTCCTATGCTCTAGGCATGCTAACACTTTGTTTACTGGCATTTTTTATAGGTGTTTTTTCTCTACTTTTTACATGTTCATTTTAACAATATGACAGAAGGCGCATGGGCACTTTTTAGCCTGACTGCCACTTTGTGGTTTTGTGCTCTTTGAAACATAGCTATTTTATCTTTTCCTTCTAATAATTTTCCTTGATCTAGGTGGGGTGCTGAGCACCTTGTGCATATCTTGCCTCCTAACATATATCGGATAACCTCAAATGCTCTAGAACATTTGAGCTTGACCACCACTCTAGGGCCTTGTGCTCTTTGAAAACATTGCTATTTTATCTTCTAATATTTTTCCCTTGATCTAGGTGGGTTGATGAACACCTTGTGCATGTCTTGTCTCCCAACATATATCGGACAACTTCAGAAGCTCTAGAATCTTTTGACTACATTGCAAAACATGGTAATTTGATATATTCTCAAATCTGTTGTACATATCCTCCTATAATTCCTTTCGTTTTCATACATTGAATTGAACTTTAGAGATGCACTTTCAGTATTTTTCCTCTACTGCAAAATTGAATTTATTGAGGTGAGCACTGCCCACTATAACTGAACACCTGTGCAAATTTAAGCTCACGCTCTACTTATTGAGAATTACATATGGCACACAATCATAAATTGTTACATAGAATAAGGATTCATTTACTAATTGGTGGTTTTTGGTTCATATCTGCTTTCAAATCAAGCTGATATGATGATGTAAAAATTCTGAATTCCATAATGAGCAACGGTGTGAAGTGTATCTGTGTCAAATCATGCTATAATTTTGGTATTTCAACAGCATCATTTGGCGCTTCCTGGCTGCTACTATTGGAAATTTTGGCTACCACATTGATTTTCAGTGACAATAGCCAAACACTATATTGAAATATAGTGTTTTGGCCTTGGGGCCAAAAATCCATCCTGTGACAATATATAAAGGAGTATTTAACACTTTTATGCCCTAGATATTATCAGAGCTCAGGGTCCTTACAAAAGACAATTATACCTTCCTCAGAAAGTAGGATCCTTTCTGGATTGTTATCCTTTATGGGCTGGCATGGAGCAAGAAATGTATCCTGGAGTTCGATCGAGAAAAAAAATGAATGTATCATGTAATATTCAGAACTTGAATTTTGTGATTGATATGGCCCCATATGGTTGCCAAGTCTTAAAGAGCAGGGGCCCCATCATCTTTTCTTTTATCTGTGAGTTTTGAGTGTTGATGAACTATTAAACTTATTTTGGGGGTCGCATTGTCAGATACTGTGTGAACTATGGCAACACCATGGGCACATATAGCTAGAATGTTGAATGCGTGATATTTCTTTTTTTGGTGGTTCTGTCGAAAAGCTGGTGATTCTTCATCAGTTTTCAGAGGTGCATTTAAAGTTTCATCTTTTTTTTTCATCATTTTCGTTTTATGGATACATTCAATTGCTTAGATTGCCTTTTTTCTGGTGATTTACATCAGTTCAGAGATACAAGCACACCAGATCCTTCTTTTTTCTTGGGATTTTGCATCAGCTCAGAGATAGTACATACATCAAATTGTTTTTGGATGTTTTATTTAGATACCAGAAAATACATCAATTTTTTGCCTTTTTGCTCTGTACACGGTACCTAACATTCTTGATCTTGTGAATTCTGTAAACAAACAACAGTCAGTCTTGATCATTGATGAATCTTGTGAACTCTGCAAACAAACATTTTCTAAAACACACATTATGTATGCGGTCTCATACACAATAGGGTTGTTTCCTATCCTGATGGTTGTCCAGAAAAATGAATGCAATTTTGGTTCCTTTTTAAAGCAAATGGCAGGAGTTTCATGTACAGGACGTGGCTGGAATGCTTTTGTACACGGTGTGCTTTCGTACAAATCTATGCTTTCATTGCTCTGTCCAGCAACTTGTAGAGCTGTAGAATGCTTGCAGTTTTGGTTTTCTGACTTATCTTCCAATGATTTTTGACATTGGACTAACATCTATTTTATACTGTACCAACAGATGTAAGGGTTATCATTTTTCTATGTGGATGATTGCAAAAATTTACTTGAGTTGTGTGACTCATGATTTTATTACTTATTATTTTCACATGTGACAATAAATGCTCTTCTCCAAACCGTTGTTATGCAGGTAATTTCAGTTTTACAGAGAGGTTTGCCGTGAAGTATGCTGGTGCTGCTATCATGTACATGGTATCTAAGAAGCTAAAGAAGAAATACAACATAACTGATGAGCGAGCTTCGTTGTATGATGCTGCCAATACATGGATCGAAGCCCTGAATGGAAGAGATTTCCTAGGTATCATATTTATTCATTTGCTAAAAGCAAGGGCATACAATAGAGATAATTTTATTTCTTGAAGCAATACTTACTGTGGCTGTTCCTCCAGGTGGTTCCAAGCCTAACTTGGCAGATCTTGCCGTGTTTGGTGTTCTGAGACCTATCCGATACTTGAGTTCAGGAAAAGACATGGTTGAGAATACTGAAATCGGTGATTGGTACCAACGCATGGAAGTTGCAGTTGGAGAACCATCAAGAATACAGGAGGCAGAAGGAAACTAGAATTTTGACAACATTCTTTTGAAGAGTTTAGTCGAAACTGTGCCTATACATGGAGGCTATTCAAAATTTTGCCAGAATTAAGTTAATATGCAATAATGCTCTGTCAGATATGAAGTACCATCACCGAGGAACAGTGTTTTGATTTGGGAGCTTGGTTGTGTTTACTGTATAATGTTATGCTCTCCTAGCTGACCACATCAAAATTGCATGTGATGTGATTTTGAAGATTCAGCATCGGCAATCCTGATGTGCCTTGCATACAAGTAGGAAGGGAATGCTCGATCAGCCGAACTGACAGATTCATGATTGTTTGATTAATTAATCGCAATCTCACGTGGCATTTATTGACTGGACATATTTCCAGGAATGGCCCTTAGTGTTCAAAAAAATTGTTGTTAAAACCTAGTTTTGAAGATCTTTCGTACTAATTAAGTACTATAAATATCAATATTTTTTTTTAGTATAATGGCAGAGATTTATGAACGAACGAAGGGAGTAGTACGACCGTGGCCCATGGGTTCTCTGGGCCTCCAAATCGTCAAGTATCTACTAATTTTATTTGTTTGTTTCCTATAAGTAAACAGAAATTCCCCTAAAAAAACTGAAACTTGCCTAAGACCTAAGAAAGACCCAAAAGGAACCGAGGGAGGAGGGAGGAGGGAGATTAGTATAGGAGTCGTACTCAAGGATCAGTGATGAACGCCAACCAGCAGAACAACTTTGATTTTTTCGACTTTAACTAAACTATTAGTTTATCAAAATTTGTGAACCCCGTGGTGTCAATTCCAAGTTTGCAACTAATACCTGACCGCTCACCAACCCAAATTAAAGTGGCCGTCCAAAGACCTTTGGGTACCTACCGTTTGGCGTTTGCAACCACCGAAATAATGCACCGGCGCGTCTCGTCTCATCAGTGCTCAAATCCATACCCAAACCACTACTACTAGTAGCACGCTGCTGCTACTAAGATATTTGCACGTCACTTTGGAACCCAATCATTGGTAGCAAGAGCAAGGACGACTGATTTTGCCGATCCAGTTTCCACAACACTCCTACAAATTACTACCATTACAAACTCATTCTTTTCACAAAACCAAAATACACTACTACAATCTTCTAAGCTAGTACACCAAACCGGAAAGGAGAAAAAAAATAAATAAACAAATAAAAGATAGCAAAATCTCCAACAGCAACAAAGCTAGTACACCACCAGAAGGAAATTAAGCTGCTGCCACCAGCACCACCACCTTCTTCTTGAGGCAGGCACGGCCACGGTCCAACAACACATCTACATGACGGAGCAGGCGTTGGGGTTCTCGTCGCTGAAGGCGGCGGTGTACCTGACCTCGGTCGACGACGCTCTGGCGAGCGGCGCGGCGGTCGGGTCAGCGACGACGTTGCGGACGTACCCAGCGGGTGCCTTCTTGTCGTAGGCCCCCGGCGCGTAGGGGTGCGCCACCATCTCGTAGGGCACGTAGGGCCACGGCTCCACGCGCTTGCCCGTCTTGTAGGCGACCCGGCGCATGACCTTGGCGGCGTCCACGTACCCCGTCACCGTCACCTTGTTCTGCTTCGCCGTCACCTCCACTGAGCTCACGCCCTTCATGTCCTCCAACGCCTTCTTCACCTTGCGCTCGCAGCCTTCGCAGTCGATCCGCACCTTCATCTCCACCGTCTGTTTGTATGGATGGATGCAGTGTTGAGGTCAGGTCAGTTGTTGGGGTTTTGAGCAGGGATATGGATGGATTGATACGAACAGAAACAGGACAAGATTCATTGGAAGATAGGTAGATGGTGTGTGTATGTACCTGGAACTGCTTCCTCTTCTTGAGATGCCGGCGAGTCCTCGGCAAGGAGCAGTACTCGGAGACGACGTCGACGATGCCCATCTTGTGCTTGCTCTGCTGATCTGCTCTGCGTTTTTTTTTCGAGTACAAAGCGCACGCACTGTGAGTCGTGTTGAGGCTGGAGACCTACGATGAATACCATTGAGGCCTATTCCCAGATGGTTTGCATCTAGGCGTCTTGGCCACAGGCGGCATCCAACCGTGCTGAACATCGGGTGCGGCACATCTTACCCTTTTCAAATTTTTTATAGGACTCAAACATCGCGGATGCACAACGGACGGAGCTGGGCCGCTGATGATGGGAGGAACCGGAAACGGCGGTGGTGGTTCCAGTGGCTTTGATGGTGATGTGGGCCCCACACGCCATGGAGGCAGAGGGGCCACGTGGGGGCACCCGCGTGGACAGGTGGTGCTCAAGGCCGATGGACCCCGCCTGCCGATGTTATGGCGGTCAGGTCAAGGTTGGGTGTGCAGTGGAGCTGCGCTGCGTGCCGCCGCCGACTGCGGATGCTCGTGAGTCAGGCAGGACCTGACCCTGACCTGAACTTGTTGGCCCACGAGACGAGAAGACGAGTTTGCGAGGAAGCTGCCAACCGGCCAAAAATAATTGGGAGTACGGACTAGCTGGTTGGCTACTGTCATGGTCATGGGGCCTGACAATGACGGCACCGGCCGGCCACTGTTTACGAGGTTACTGCTTGACGTGACCCTCAGCTAGTACTCCTAGGCCTTGTTTAGATGGCTAAAGTTTAAATATTTTTTACTCGCTTTCTCCATCACGTCACGTTAAATACACCAAAAGGCATATGTTTGGCGTATTAAATGTAGATAAAAATAACTAATTACACAGTTTAGATGTACATTCGCGATTCTTTTTAAGCCTAGTTACTCGTGGAGGATGATATTTACCACTAACAAACGAAGCGTCTTCACGATGTGACATTCGGTTTCAAATATTTGCCATCTAAAACAAGGCCCACGGTCGGAGAGTGGAGAAAGAGCCGGGTGGGAGCCCTCCCGTCCTCCCCGTTTGGATGAAAATCAAGGGTTGGGTTGGTCCACCGGGAATGTTTGCATCGGCAGGAGAGAGACGACGTATTATTGCCAATCCATTGGGAGAGTACCCGCGCCTCCGGTGGTCACTGTTTGCATCATCTGTTGGAGAGTGTTTTTTGGGAGGCACAAAGACTGAAGCGGATGCATTTTTGGAGTTTGCCTCTCTTGTTGGAGACAGCCTGAGAGAAGAGGGAGACCTACGATGCAAGTTGGAGGCTTCTCCCCAGATGATTGCTAGATATAGGCGTCTTGGCCACTGGCGGCATCCAGTGCCGTGCTGACACGTGGGGTGCGGCGCAGGGGCGCAGGGTCGCTAGGAGTTTTCAAATTTTTTATAGGACGCTGAGATCGCCCTTGGAGGAGAGGACTACTAGTGGTGTGAACGGACGGAGCCAGAGGCTGATGATGGGAGGAAGGAAACGGCGGTGGTGGTTCCGGTGGCTTTGATGGTGATGTGGGCCCCACACGCCATGTGAGGCAGAGGGGCCACGTGGGGGTGGGCGCGTGGACAGGTGGTGCTCAAGCACTCGAGGGTGACGCCCGCCTGCCTGCCGATGTTATGGCGGTCAGGTCAAGGTTGGGTGTGCAGTGGAGCTGCGCTGCGTGCCGTGCCGACTGCGGATGCTCGTGAGTCAGGCAGGACCTGACCTGACCTGAACTTGTTGGCCCACGAGACGAGAAGACGAGTTTGCGAGGAAGCTGCCAACCGGCCAAAAATAATTGGGAGTACGGAGTACTAGCTGGTTGGCTACTGTCATGGTCATGGGGCCTGACAATGACGGCACCGGCCGGCCACTGTTTACGAGGCTACTACTTGACGGGACCCTCAACTAGTACAACTCGTACTACTACTACCTGCGAGTTATGTAGAAGAGCGAGCAGTGAGCAACTTGCCGGCATTTTATTTATATGTATATAAAAAAACAGTTCTAAATTGCTCACTAATGCTTCTAAAATTAAATTTATGATGATGTTTTTCTTTTCTACTTGCAGATTGTGCGCGCACATAGTAGATGAACCGCAGCAGCAAGGAAAAAACTGGGGTTGGGTACGGTATGCCTAAAATCAGGAGAGCACTGGTTTTCTGAAGTTAGAAGTGAGCAACTTGAAAAGTTCCAAATTTCTGAAGTTAGAGGTGACCAACTTGAAAAGTCTTTGGAGATGACGGATTTACGTCGAGGTGGCACTTGGCAGGCACCGGTGCCGGCACGCTCACTAGAGTGTACACGTAGTACAGATATAAATGCTACAGTTTGTGACGTTTTCTTTAGTCACGGACCCATCCTGGGACGATGAACGTGGTGAACTGGATGGAGCCTCATAAATATCCTGGATGGGGTCTAGTGTGGTACGGTCTCACCCGCCAAGGCCTGGGCCATCACGTTCTCGTTCCCTTACGCGGCAGTCGGGTCACGAGCTGGTGCCTGCTGCTTCGTTGAAGCATGATCCTTCGTTTTCGGTTGTCGCCATGCTTCACCCACGTGCGGACGTGCTCTGGGACCGTGCGGCGGAGTACAATAACATCGTGATGTACTTTCCACACTTGGATTTGCGCTGCTGGTCGCGTGAACTCAGTCACCGGCAAAGAGCTAATTAATCCAACAAAATCACCAGTAAGACTCACTAGTAACAACAGTTATGGTCAAACAGCCAAAGCCCAAAGGACAACTGGATGGATGTGCATGTACTACCGCTTGCAATTCAATCGGCTTAGCAACTCGTGGACGGCTCGATCATCTCTCCTCACTGAGATTTGGCGGAGTTTTATTGGCTTGTGCAGTGGCACGGGCGTGGCCGACTCCCGACTGGTCATCATCATACATCACATGACAACGGCACGGCCGACTGATCTGATCCTACTAGTAGTATATGACAACGACCGCTGATACGTGATCCGTCATTTTACGCGTTAGCAATTTCGCTGCCGCTTCTTTCCCTGCCTAGCTTCCTGGTACCTGAAAGCGAGACGAGGGGAGCTGAATTTTCCAGATCAGCTGTCGTGGCCGGCACGGCTGTGTGGCTGTCTCGTGCCTAATCTATCTATAATAATAATCATCCTTGGGGAAGGGGTTTCAAGACCTCAAGTGTGTGATTGTGTTTGCGTCAAGTTAAGTACCGTGTTCAATAGCGGTTTGGTTTGGTTCGCGTGAATGCATTGCAGAGAGAAGTCCGGCCGTATTCCATCAGTGTAATCGGGGATACTAGGCTATTCAGATCCGATCCCGCCCTCACCAGATGTAATTGCAACTCTTTCCAGTTTATAACTGGATTAATTTACATTTGTGTAAACAATGCTCGAACCAAACACATGGGTGACAACACTGCGAGAACTCAGTACTATGTTTTCGTCACGCCTCAGTTGATACTCAAATGCCTCGGACAGGACAGTCGTAGAATCCAGCAGACTCTACGCGCTTAGATTGTGTCAGTAAGTCCAAGTTGGCCTCTGACCGTGGGTGTGTTTGGATCCCAGCGGCCTTATGGCTGTGGAGCTGGGCCTGGGCCTGGGCCTAAGGCCACAACCACAATGGGTCACTGATGTCATTATCATTGAAGATTACAAGGAACGTAGTAAGGAGAGCAAAACAATTTATTATTATTATTTCACTATAAAGATCCGCAAGAATATACAACCAAAAGAAAAAAGAGAGAATATCAAGTTCAAAGAAAAAAGACAGAATATAGACATCCACACCCAAAGGTACACGGGATCCAAACCTTCGGTGGGACACTGCACTCTGGAGAACTGACTTTAACCTATGTCATACATGAGGTAGAAAAACTAACTCTGGGTAACAATGACACAAATTTCTCGGACGACCAATATCTATGTTAGTGTTGAGCTTCACGAAAGATCAAATGACCCTTGGCCTTCGTTGATCGCATAAAGCAGTTTCTTTAACATGATAGCCTGCAAGAAGTTCCAACAACAACACAGAATTCAGACGGATGGTACTGGTATCAAGCCTACGGGCACACTTGCACGAGTAGCACTGTAATTTTTTTCTTTACGAAAAAACAGCATGCATCAATAAAACTTCTTAAAAGTTCGAACAATGCAGAATTTAAACTAACAAAATAATGATTCTAACTTGAGTCGCTGGTCTCCTATACACCAGTCAAACCAGTGAAGTGCTGACCACATTTTAGTTTCCAGTTCTTAAGTTGAACATTGTGAATCCCCAGTTACGCAAAGTTATTCTTTGGTGGCTTCTAAATCCTCGATTTCCAAGACAACACAAGTAATATAACCGCAGTTCACCAAAAAACAAAGAAGCATACCTTGGTGGAGTATGGTGGTAGTTTAAGATAATTAGCACAAGTCATGACACTGGGCAAATCATCATCTGCAGACTCTGTTGCTCCAGTTGGATTTGAAGTATTATTTGCCACAGATGAGTGCTGGAATTCAAACAAAATTCTCAATAATATATGAGCAGTCATGCCAACCATAAAGTAGAAATATTGACAAAGATAACCGACTTACCTTCCTAACAATAGTCAACTTCGGATTTAGGGCAGCCAAACCCCAGGTGGAAGCCGAGGAGCACCAGTCACAAACTGGCAGAAAGCATGTTGCTGCTCAGGTGTAAATTCTGCCATGATCTCAAGAAACTGCAAAACAGCACAGCAGAAACATCCAAATAAACTTGCGACACTTGCAAACGAAATACTACAAATGAAATACAAAGAAGTAGGGAAACTTACATTGACAATTGCAGGACTCTTGGAGGTATAACCATGGTCGAATTTTATATGTTCAGGCAGTGTTTCCGGCTGCATGATGTGAAATTGTTCAGAATAAGCCAAGACAACTACTCCATTCATCCCAAAATATTAAGTGTATTTTGAACAGGGAAAAATCTGAATTTGACCACTAATTATTAATGTCATCTCAGAGGCACTCTGAATTTATCTATTGATGCGGTTTTTATGTCCTAAACTTGTATATAATTGTTGGCCAAAGTCTGAATTTGACTTTTTCTGTACAAAATACACTTATCATTCCAGGACAGAGGAAATACAACATAACAGCACAGAAATAATACCTCCCAAAGTTCACGGCGACCACAAATCAGATGATCAAGTTCTTGAGGAGAAAATATTTGGAGTGATGATATGTCAAACACCTGAAGTGACAAATATACAATGAATAATTTTTTCAAAAAATAAATAATGTGCTAGTTAGTTCTGCGATCATTGATTAAAAGAAATTGCCCATGTACCAAACATACCAAACATACCTGATTGAATCCTGCCTTCAATGCCTCTACTTGCCGCATTATTCGGTCTTAACAGTAGCATCCACAACCAAAGAAATATACTCTTCTAAGTTATAAATGTTGACCTACAGAAGCGAATAACAATATGAGTAATCTGCAGCAACACTGAGGAGGTGGGGGTGCTAGGCCACCATATCACTTACCACTGCATTCTCTCCACCTTCCTTGAGAACATAATCAGGATAACCCGGAAGAGTGAAGTCCAAGCATAAATCTTCAATGGGAGCACCACGGAAACATAATTCTTCTATTTTTGGCTCTCACTAGGGCAGGACTCAAGAAATTGTTTACGTGCAACAAGAATTTGCAGTTCTTGCAATGTCTTTCCGAACTCAGTATCAAATGATAGTATATCATACAGATCAAGTTCCTATTGAAGCAAATTTGGTAAAGTTATCAAGGGAATAACATATATAGAAAGTCAAGTGCTAGCAGAAAAGAGAAGTTAAAAAATAAAATATAAAATGAATCTGGCTCAAGGGCTCGCGTGCTTACTTGTCCAAGCAAAACTTTGTAAAATGCTGTCGACAAAGGCAAATCAAGAAGCCTTCCATCTTGCAATGCTTTTGCCATCGTTCGACCAACTAGGCGGAAAGTACTCAACGACTTTGAAAAATTTGCTACCTTCTGATGCAGCAGCACTAGGTGGCCAAGGCTGAGGAAATAAACCAAGAGGTGCTTGTACTATGTTCCTGCTCTCAACACATGATTCTGATTTACGCTTGTCACCTGTTACATCATCAGCATTTCCATCAATTTGCATGCCAGAATCATCTGGAGAATGAGATCTCCATAATCCTAGGTCAACCCTTTGCAGCTCACGGCTTAAGAGAGTAAAAAACTCCAAAGTTGGACCAAGTCCAGTTCCAACTTCACCAAAGTATTCAACTTCTAGGACAGCCTTCTGATTAGAGAACATCTCCATAACTTTAGCAGCAGAGTCCAAGATACGGTTCACGAAAACACGGACTTTCTGGCGTTGCAGCCTACCAACCCTGACTTCTCTTTCAAAAGCAGTGTTATTATTATCACCCGTTGTTGCTGAAGACGATGCAGTGCACGAGATAACCCAAAAGCTGTGGAATAGAAGTATTGTCTTCGTGTTTCAAAAAGAAACAGGAAAGGACAAGCTTTAGTCAACTGATAACACCAAGATGGCAAACTGCCACTACACAGTGCAAGAACATCCTGAATTTGCCGAGCAAGTTTTGGGGTCATCTTACTGTTGACAAACTCCTCCGAGGGTACCTTAGCTCCAACATCATATAGCCCATCCAACGTAGCAACTTTTCCTTCAGCGAAATCATCACGCGTTGCAGTCAGTTTCAGACGAGGAGATAACTGATTCAAGCCCTCCAACACACGTAATAGTGACAAGATATTGTAGGTTTGGTTTGATTTCTCTAAATCGCAGGGAAGCTCTCCTTGCAAAATACTATCAAGAAGAGAAGTACACGGTTTTTCAGACAAAGTTCTGGAAGAATCTGATTTGAAAGGTTTTGGCACTGAAGCTGAACCACCAACAGACCCCTTCTCCGCTGTGTTATCAGCCTTCTGATATGTTATAGTGAATACATCACCCCAGAAGTGGCTACCATCATCAGGTAAATCGGATCCACCTAACCCATCTTCATCATCCTCATCATGAACTACTTGCCTTTGAACAGCTTGATATACAGTCAAATGTTTGTTAAGCTGCTTCCCACCAGCTGTAAATATCAATTTTTTGGAATGCTCGGTTGTGCGACCACCCAATGGAAGGCCATTCCGATCTCGGCTACCTCTAATACCACGACTACCTACTGAAGTTAATCCAGCCATTGCAGCGGCAGCAAACGACATTGCACCTCGTGAACCAAATGTGCTTTGACTTCTAAATTCAGCAGCATCCAATCCCCTGCCAGAAGTATTTTTGTACTGGAACCAGATGATGGCTGCGCCTGGTTATCATTTGCCAATGAGGCAACACTAGAATCATCAGCATCTCCTAATTTCACATCATGCACTCTCTCAGGAACACAGGAAGGAAGAGACCCTCGAGAACCTGAACATTTCAACAAAAACCACTGAGTTAAATCATGTCCAGTCAATACAAACCTTTGTAGTAATAAGAAAAATGGAAAAAAAATATTACCGCCTCATGATCATCATCTTCATCCTCAGAGACATCCTCGTCGTCGTCATCAAGCATTAAAGCATCTTCAATCTCAACTGGAGAAGCATCAAAATCTTCATCCTGCAGGTATAATGCTTATTAAAAATAATATATGAAGGACCTTTGATCTGTTTAGTTCCTAAAATTCAGATAGGAGCATGCATGCGCAAGTCCAAATAATAATTGACAAAGTTGTTTTCCTCCCTGAAAACTTCACTTAGATATTTTTAAAAAATGAAATACAAAAATATCTGTTATTTAGAGTAAACAAATAAACTTGTATTTCATATTTGCGGGTATACATCATATAGTGTATACTATCTAAGATACATAAATGTAGTCAGGTAATTACATAACTTCACTTAATTATAATGAAACAGCCATATTTCTACGTTGGTCTTTGTTGCTTCAGTTTTTATATCTTATTCAGCTATAATAATACTAATAATGCACTGTACACAGAAAGGCCACAGCTCAGTACATTTTCATTGCTATACATTTATAATGGCATCTCTCTTGAAATCCTCTGCTTACATACTAAAATTAAGTACTGATCAAACTAAATACAATATGGACACTAAGACAAATTAGCTGCATCTCTGTTATGTCATTACTACAAAAATCATTTGTCAGCTGAGTAAACAACAAAAGGCATTGTTAAAAAACATTTACAATCAAGCTGTCCCAGAGTCAGAGAAATTGAAGCCAAACTTAGCAACAGAGATCACTTAGGAGGGCTCAACTGATATACTATACAAATAGCAAATAAAACTGAATGCACGAGTATCTAACCTCTGAAGTGCTGTGACCATGTGATGGTTTCAGTTCAACATCTTTCTCTGAAGTAGCTTTTCTTCGTGTAGCATTCCTAGTATGTGGGCCTTTAGGTTCATCCAAACTCGATTTAAGAACAGCTTTTCCTTTTCCCTTTGATGTGTTTATGCTTCCCTCCTGATAATCCTTCTTAATTGCACCACTAGTGGCAGCTGACTGTAATCTTAATGATGCCCGGCGGCCAGATTGAGTTCCTGGCGGAATTGAAGGCGGACAAGCTGTGGAACTTGCCGCTGCAGATTCAGAATTATTTGCAGATGAGACTGGAGGTTTCGAGACTGGCTCAGTGCGCTGGACTCTAGGCCAAAGAAAATCTTCAACAGCTGCCAGACTTGCTAATGGATCAATAAGAACAATATTGGATGAATAATCCTTAAGTGACTTTTCACCAGACGCTCGACAAAGACGCAATTTGAAGGGCTGTGACAGAGCTCCTAAGCCTGTCGTCAGGCGGGATCCTCCCAAAGTCGGCGCTCTTCCAGAATGGCTAAGCACAACTGGGAAACGTTCCAACGAAGAGAGGGCACTTTGCAGTTTATTGACTAGGAATGACATAGGAGTTTTATTCCCATTTTTATCATTTGGAAGGGCAAGAGAAATAAATGCCTTGTATCGTCTGACTGCTTGATGACGCAAATTTGGCATGTTTGCTTCAGACACCTTTTCCCTCCCAAATGTTCCACATGACAGATAGTTTAGCAAAGCTGTAACAACTCCACTTCCGATGAACTCAAATGTCGAAACACCATCCCCCTTGCTAAGCTCAGACAACATTTCAGCTATAATACCATCCAATTGCTCTTCAATATTGCATAACACATCAAAGCTATTGCCTACCACAGCCTTTGATTTTCCTTTAGCTTTTGTTTTGATAGTGTCAGCTGTTGTATTCAGTTTTGCACAAAGTGCCCTCAGTTTAAGAAGATCATCAGTAACTGCAATGTCACTTGAGCCGGGCTCTGAAGGAAAGTACTTGTCCTTAAATGACTGAGCATGATTACTAACTAAAGCACGGAGACTATTATTTGGAACTTCAGCCGTGCTTGGTGGTGAACTGGCAATCACAGAGTGGGAACCTTTTGATCCATCAGGCAAGTTGGTTTCAGTATTCACAGCATTATTTCGACGGCGGTTGCGCCTATTTTGTGAAGGTGCAACGGAATCCACATGATTGTCCATTGACACTTGAGGAGTCACTTGACCAGAGAACTCTGGGCATATAAGTGACTCAATAGCATGAACAACGCCTTCCCTCACAAACATCTTCACAAATATCTCTGGAAGCTTTTCCATTAAAACTTCTGCTATCTGAAGAGCAGGGATCAGCACTTGTGGATCTTTCCAAGCTAAAATGCCAGCTAAAAGCTGCAATGGTTAATATAGAAGTCAATAGCTTGAAAAAAATATATTTGGAATTCATGTGGTAAGACAGTTTCTAATAACATGAGATAACTTAACGGAAGATATCAAAAGTTGTGTTAGCACCTGGAAATGTTTGTAGTGCCAAGGAGAGACTGGATCATCTCAGCTGAGCTAAAATACATTAATTTCCCAATGACAGATAAGCACTTGTGGCGTATTGGTCCACTTACACTAGAGCCATACACCTGATCAAGGTATTGAAGTCCTTAAGAATCACATCAACATGATAGCAACGATGCCCCACAATACTACATTACCATTAACAACATCAAAGAAAACACTAATAAGACAGTAGACTGACCTGTGTCATGGTAGGTAACAGGTCCATACCAAATTGCTGCAGAAGTTCAGGCTGATCACGCAATAACTTCTCCCGACCTGATAGTTCATTTCCTGTTGAACCATGTTCACCCTGCTTACTAGAAGTGGATTTCTTTACAGAAGAACCTTTCATGTGAACATCGGAATACATCGGTAAAGAAATGGTCCCAACAGGCAGAGGAGGAAGTAACTCATCTGCAAGCTTCACAATCTCATTCATCTGCATAATACCCAAAAACACATAAAGGATCGTGAGGTTATAATCTATAACTAATACCAGAAAGTCAGTAGCTTTACAAGTTCAAATATCCATTAAAATTTAACATAGATGACAACTTATCACAAGTATAAACTGTGCCAATGTCTACAAAGAATCTAGGATAACATCAAGTTCACAAATGCTCAACATGCGAACTAGTATGAGTATGCTCGCATTGAAGAAAAGACATGGACATGCCATAGGGGAACATTGAGTACAAACTAAAACTATGGTTGTGATTAAAAACAAGTTGCATTATTAGAAACACATGTATGTTATGGGACTTATTTGGTCTCATTTCATCAAAAACAGTGTTTCAAAATATACAGTTTTTTTTCTGTGATGACACTTGTTCCTGTGTCATTGTGCATAAAGATGCTATATGGGACACATTAGGCACTCTAACAAGCCCCCCTCACTGCACCACAAAATGGTAGGAGAGAACCTGGAAGATTTTCAGGCATGTGTGGAGTACAGGATGGGGGTAGAGATGGCTATATTGAGAGACACGTAATGTAAGGTTGGTAACTGTGTGCGATTAATTGTGTGCTCTATTAGGGCCAGTTGAAGCCGTTTTGGGAACTTTTTGAAAAAATGGCTCCAGCGGCACTACAATAATCTGTATCAAGTTTGGGAGGAGCTGAGAGAAGGCACTTTTCTGTCTCCGGCTCCTCCAGGATCCTTTCAAGGAACCATTTTTTAGATGGCCATTTGGCAGGACTACTTGCAAGGAGGCGCAATGAGAGAGAGCCAGAGCTGTGCCAAAGGGGTTGGAATCAATGCTTAAAGTGCTATCTGAAGCATAGGGTATGTTGAACTCTGAAATACAAAAATTTATCACCCAAATAGCTTCATTAATTTACACTTAGCTTGTTAAGATAAACAATGAATGTAGATATCAAGCAACTCTGATACACAAGGAGCATTAAAGTGCACCTATGAAAAGAAAAAAATCACCTGATCAGCTGGTCTTGTTAAAGCAGGGGACACAGTTGTGCCAGCAACCAATCCAGAGCCTGAAAGGATATCTTTAAGTGTGCCACTAATTCCAAGAAGGAGAAGTGTTTTAGCTGCCAGAGGTGATCCACTTGCGCATATTGAGAGCAGACGAATCAAACCCTGAAAGAAAGTATGGAATAAATTTCACAAATCTTTATAAATAATTGAAACAAAAAAAAAAAAAAAAAAAAAAAAGTGTACCGTATATGTCGATGTACTCAAGGATGCCTGTCCTGCTAAGTTGCTAACAGATACTAAGCTAGCAGCTTGTGCAACCAATCCATGATTGCACAACTCATCCAATTTTTCTGGAAATGGTGAAAAAGCTTCAGCGATACGGGTAAGGCAGACAGAAGCATGCTCCAGTACCTGGAATAGGGTAAAACATAACATCAGCATCTGAAACATAGATGGTATCATGAAGGAAATCAGCATTTGGAATGGCAATTGTACTTTTGAATCATGGTAGTTCAATAGATTAGTAAGAAGGGAACTGCTTCCATTACAAAATCTGATGCATCAGCAGGAAGTTTCCTACACATATTAGCAGCTGTAGATAATGCAACTCTCTGAAAACATTCCATCAACAAAAACAGCAGTTAGTAATAAAAAAATAACAAGAATAAATATACAGTTCATCTGTCATGGAATAGAAACAAGTAATGCTCAAGAATAAGCTATGAAATAAATGGGTGAAGCAAGCGAACAAACATAGTTTTTGTGATGCAAAAATCTAGAATAGGTAGAGTGATTACCTGAACACCTGTGGAGAAAAAAGTCAAGGTATGATAGGACTGCCATTAGCGCACCAGCCCGCAAGCAGGCAGTTGGATGCTCCAGTGATATTTTTTTAAGGGCTTGCAATGACTAAATAAAAAAAAAAACATAGCATGTATGTTAGGCCACCATCAAGAGCATGCATGCAAATACAAAGAAATTGTACGTGTATGCATCTATTATCCTCATAGTATTTCAAACGAGAACACATTATTCTAGAG
Source organism: Hyparrhenia diplandra (assembly GCA_015847255.1). Classification (NCBI taxonomy): domain Eukaryota; kingdom Viridiplantae; phylum Streptophyta; class Magnoliopsida; order Poales; family Poaceae; genus Hyparrhenia; species Hyparrhenia diplandra. The sequence goes on along the minus strand of JADLZK010009250.1, from coordinate 127,759 downwards.
ATCCAAAAACAGTAGAAACCAGAAAAATGTTCTATCGAAAACCAGTGGCAGAGCTTGCATATACAAAGTTAGTAGGGGAAGAGGGAAGTGACTTGAAGATGAATTCAGTGTTTCCAAAAGCATATTTACATGCTTCATTAACAATGTAACTCAAAATACCACCAGTTCTTTTATGGAGTTACTAAAATGAAGCGGAGAGAGCATGGCACATTTTGGCCCTAAAGCTCTACACTTGTAGAAGGTACTCCCACCGATCCAAATTATAAGTCTCTTAAATTTTTTGGTTCATCCATTTTGCTATGTATCTAGACATTTTGCTATGTATCCAGTGATATTTTTTAAGGGCTTGCAATGACTAAATAAAAAAAAAAACATAGCATGTATGTTAGGCCACCATCAAGAGCATGCATGCAAATACAAAGAAATTGTACGTGTATGCATCTATTATCCTCATAGTATTTCAAACGAGAACACATTATTCTAGAGATCCAAAAAACAGTAGAAACCAGAAAAATGTTCTATCGAAAACCAGTGGCAGAGCTTGCATATACAAAGTTAGTAGGGGAAGAGGGAAGTGACTTGAAGATGAATTCAGTGTTTCCAAAAGCATATTTACATGCTTCATTAATGATGTAACTCAAAATACCACCGTTCTTTTATGGAGTTACTAAAATGAAGCGGAGAGAGCATGGCACATTTTGGCCCTAAAGCTCTACACTTGTAGAAGGTACTCCCTCCGATCCAAATTATAAGTCGCTTAAATTTTTTGGTTCATCCATTTTGCTATGTATCTAGACATATTATTATACTAGACTAGATGCATAGTCAAATGGATGTACCAAAAAAGTAAAAAGTGACTTATAATTTGGAAACGGAGGGTGCAGAAGAATTAAGACCAATTAAAGTAGTATAAACTGAAATAATCACTTAAACTTCTGTAGCTGACACTACTTGATCTGGTTGCACTAAATCCAACTAAATTTGACAGCAAACAGAAATTGAAAGTGATTTAGAGTAATACTCCCTCCGTCCCAAGATATAAGGCGTATATACTTTTTATTCTTGTCCCATGATACAAGGCATACTCTCTCTAAAGGAACGTATATCAATACACTAGTGCTGAGAGAGAGAACTAGATGTGTTTCTTGGTCTTTGAACGAGGTAGTTACGCCCTATATCCTAGGACAGAGGGAGTATTTTCAAAGAGAACATATCAAATTCAAATTTCACGACTTTTAATTATACCCCAATAAAGAAAAAGGTAAGGAATGACCATGCCGTATAATCAAGATGGAGAGGTGCTAGAATCTACAGGAATAATAAAATCTATTAGAGATATGGATTACCATAGAGTGGAAGCTGCAGATCAGATGATGACATAGGAATGTTTTAGAAAAACCTTTTCATTATCTAGTCAGAACATAGAAGGGTATCTATCATGTTCACTCTACTGATAAGGGTACTTATTTGACTCCATCAAACAGGCACAAAAAACAACAAAATGAGGAATTAAGGAAAGCATGTATTAATAGCTGACCATTAGCAATTCCAAACTATTGCAAACTAAATGGAAGGCTAGTCAATGTTACACACCAACATATGAAGTTTACGATAAAAACATGTCCACAAATCAATGAAAGGAATGCAGCAAAATTACAAATAAGAACATACTGAAAGCAGGGTCTTAATGTAGAGCATACCTGCTCCGCCAAGTCCATGTATTCAATGGTGAGAAGCCGGGCACAAAAGCAAGGCACGGCACCATAATGCACAACTGCAGAACAAGAAGACGGTAGCACATCACAGAGGTGAGTCAGGGCTCGTGCTGCGAGCAGCATGATGTCTGGGTTGCTCTCGTGATTGAGCAGCCCGACCAGGACAGGGACAAACGAGTCCACCGAGAATGCCCCAAGGGACTCTTCAGTGCCAATAGACAGCATCTCACAGAGTTGTGTTAACGCCTCGATCTGCCGCCCATCCTCCCCATCAGCTCGCAAACCCGCAAGAATCTTCTTCAACCTCCCACTCAGCTGCCCGGACGCTGATGACGATGACGCGGCTGCAGCTGCGGCTGCCGCTGACAGTGCTGACGACGGCAGTATATCGTCCAGGCCAGCACCAAGCTTCCTAAGCAGCCCCTGGAGCGCAGTGCTCGCAGAAGTCAGACTGTGGGGGATAGCCCCAGCCCCAAACCCCGCATCGTCGTCATCCTCAATACCCTCGAAACCTAGGCCCAGCAGGCGCTCGGCCTCGCGCACTCGGGAGCTGTGAGAGGGCTCCGGCTGCTGCTGCTCCTTACCCTTATCTGCGTTGGAGGAGCGGCCCCGGCGCCGCGGCGGCGGATTGGGATTAGTGTTGTTGTCGCCCGAGGAATCCATCGCGGGGAGGGGGTTGAAAGCTGCCGAGCGGCGGGTGCGTGGTGGTAACGGCACGGGGTTGGGGGAGACGGGGGAGGCGGCGACTGTGGGAGAGTTAGGGTTAGGGTTAGGGTTGGGCCGCGAGCGCTTGGAGGAGCGGGAGGAGGAGGTCGCGGAAGAAGAGGAGGCCTCCGCCCGCTTGCGGCTGCGCGTTTCCATACAAAGGGAGCGGAGAGAGGCAGCGGCCGCCTCGCGGCGGCGGCGGTGGCGACGCGGCTATGAAGGGATAGGCGAAGGAGGCGGGAGCATCGGAGGTGTAGCGATCGGGGGAAGATCTGGACTGGGTGGGGTTGGGAATTTGAGGGGAGGATGGGGATGGCTGCGCCTGCGCGGTGGTGACGCAGGAACAGGCCGGAGGTAGAGGGAGGAGCTCGTGATTTGGGGGCGGCTTTCATGCGGTTCGTGCTTTGCGTTGCGGCTTCACACCGCGAGGGTGTTGCTGGGCTCCGCTAAACCCACGGACTTTTTTTTTTTTTTTTTGGTTATGTAGTTGGTGTTTCCGGTTGATAGGGAGGGCCGAGGGGCCGAGGCCCGTCGGGCAACCCCGACCCTCGTGCATAATGATTGGCCTTAACAGGGGAGAAAAAAAAAAAGATTGACGCTTACTCCCTCCGTCCCAAAAAATAAATGATGTTTTTCTTTCCGGTAAACATCTACCTAGAATTATATAATAAAATAGAATTAATATTTATATTACATAATTAGTATCATTGGAAAGCTCTTTTGATCTAGTTTTTTAACAAATTTATTTGGAGATTTAAATCTTCTACGTATTTTGTATAAATCGAGTCAAACTTGTGGCATGAAAATCTAAAAACGTCGTTTATTTTGGGACGTAGGGAGTATGTTTCGAACTTATTAGCTCGGTTCAATCTAGGATTATTGTTGATGTGACCACCCATGAGATATGATCAATGTACTTGCCCTAAGACCGGTCCGCACTCATGTTCCTCTATTTACTCACTCTATTCACGGGAGCTCTGCATCTCCCCGCCGGCCACGTGCGGCTCGCCGCGCCAGGGGACAACCGCATCCTCCGGCTCGGCCGCGGCGGAGGCCCATGCCGCCCCCGTCCTCGACCTCCCGATGCCGCCCGTGCCAAGGCCACCATCCGCGACACACGGGAGATGCAGAGCTCCCCTCGAGACTAAGGCCACCATCCGGTCCGTGGATGGCGGAGCTGCTACTCCCGCCTCCGCCACGGCGCGCTACTAGAACGTGGAGGCAGTCGGCGGCGAGCCTGGGCCGAGGAGGAAGGTGCCGGCGACGAGATAGATGCGGTCTCGGCATGGAAGTAGCCGGGTTCCGGAGGAGGCGGTGGGCGGGAGCTTGGGCCGAGGAGGAGGAGGGGAAGGAGAAGGGGTAGGGGAAGGGCGCCGCCGAGCCGGCGGATCGGCAATGGGGAGGGCGACGACGCCGACGAGCAAGTGGTGCCGACAAGGTGGGACCCGACCGCCTTTGGCGGAGGCCCTGGTACCCACAGAATTTCCCGGAGGGAGCGTGCCATGCCGGATGACATGGCGACATACTGTGAGGTCGCCGCAGCCGGTTTTGGCCCTAAAAAAGTTTGGAGGGGGTTTTACGGGCACCCGGTGCGGACAATCTAAGACTATCCGCACTCACGTTTCTCTATTTACTTCCTCTATACATCCTAGTCATCAAGATTCCCTCCTTTACAGTATTTTCTTCCGCACTCATCCATCCTTTATATCTCTACTCTATATCAACTACTATCAATAAGGTCCACTTATAATTTTATCTAAATATATCCATGTGAGATCTAGTTTTGAAGTATTAATTGAAACGAATTTAATGGTGTAATCAGTTTTTAATTTGATCTTTTAGTTTGTAAGTTATAGCAGTTTTTAGTTATTGAAACCGTGGGCCCTCCCTCTGCCTTATCTCTCTCCCTCTGTTTTTCTATCTCTCCTGCCCCTCTCTTTGTGATGTGGGCCCGCGGCAGGCACACCGTGCCGCCCGTACGCACGCCACAGACCCTGGGTGAAAGCTTGTCGGGGAGTTTACCGAAGGTCTTCCAGTGCCTGCTGTAGCAAATTTTTCTGTAAACCGGGCCTCCAGTATCGCTTATAGGGTGCCGCTGCAAACAGTCTAAAGGCTCTGAGGGGCTCGAAGAGCATATCTTTTTTTTTAAGAATTACACAAGACAACGCAGACGTCCACACACGTGAAACACATACGAAAATCCTAGCCCTATGAGCACATCCGAAGGACTAAGCCGATCGATATAGAGATTTCTAAAGTCATCACAGGAGCCTCGTTGTTGACGGGAACATCGCCTTTTGCTTAAAGCATAACACCGGTAAATCACGGAAAATGTGAGCACCGGTGTCAATCCGAGGATTTGAACCCGTGTGGATAGGTTCGACCACAAGGAAACTAACCGGTGATCTAGGTTTTCTACTCTATTTTTGGTAGCAGAGGTAATAAAACCACTCTAGTCATAAAATTATCTAACTATTCCTATTGGGCCAACAAATATATAAATTTCTGTTTTGTTTCACGATGGTACATAACCTCACTTCTCATGAGCCGCCAACAAACCTCCCCTCCACGTAGCCTACTCCTTGGTGGATCTCTATGTCGCCCTTATATCCCATCGTTATCTCCTCGCCTCCTAGCTTGAGTGGACGTGGACGACCATCCGACGTGGGTTGTTTCTTTGGCGGCCCTCTCGGTCTTGACTCGCGAGATGGCTGGATCCATCAATAGCGATGAGATAAGAACGAGGATGACATCCGGGTCACATATGTCACTCTTGTAATGAATTTGGGAGTCCTATTTTAGATAATATCGCTGGAGACAATAGAGGTACTCATACCAGGGGCCTATTTGGGTAGCACCGCTAGAGATCTGACACCTCTAAAAACCAAACAAACATGCGTGATCAATTGAAATCAACCTTCTATCCGTATTGGGTGATGTGATTTTTGATCCTGAGTTAGGAGGATCTATTGTTCGTATGTGAACTGAAATCAACATTTTACCCATCGACGGTTGACCAAACATGCCATGTTTTGACGATCTACCGTCCATATGTCCTAACCCTAAGGTGTAAAGTCTGCACCAACAAAACTATGCACCAAAATAACTAAAGTTGGGAGGAGTTGAGGAATTGTGGACTCTGGGCTATTTTGTTATGAGAGAAAACAATGTACCATACATGGCACTACATGAGGCAACATACAAGACAGCTGACGTATAGCAATGTAAAACATTTGTAAAGACAAAGAATTTCATAGAAAGCACACCAAACTCGGACTATCCATCTATATTGATGTCATTCTAAACCAAAAAGAATACCAATATAACGAACCAAAAGAATTAGACTTACATGAATCTTAATACGACTTATAATTTGTAATCATGGGACATATGGATCCTAAATGTTGGCGGTCGTTATCGACCATTTTATACTGTCAACTTATGTCTTTTTTAAGGGAAACTTGCTAACCTATGACACATATACCTTTACTATTAACCCAGTTCCACTTGTATTCCCGAGAAATATGTTTTGCAGGACTTATACACGGAATCAAGTGAAAAGACGCCAAACAAAGAACAAAGCGCAAAGCATAATACACATTCCAGAAGTGCGCAACCAAGGGGGAATAGAGAAAGCCCAACTCAAGGCCGAATTGGACCAAAGCACCCCTAAACTACGGATCCAGGCCGGCCCAGGAGCCCACAGGCGAAAGGCGGTCGCGCGAGCCACCACCCCGGTCCGGTCGGGTGGAAGTGGGTCCCGCCGGACCCACGGTGCCGCCTCTCGAGCCGACCTTTCACAGGCGGTTGCATGCCGCCATGCATAGGCGGTATTGCTAGGTGCTTCCTTATTTACCTGCACGAAACCGACCATCCTAGCTATAAATAGATAGTGGAGGGCTCCATTCTAAAGACACACCACACAAGAGCTCTCTCCATTCTCCACTTGTATCTTTTACTTTTTGGTTAGTTTAGGAGCTCGGCAATATGTAATAGAAGATCAAGATCGACTATGGAGATACTTGGTATGATCAACTTATTTGTTCTTCATATTATGTTCTTCACCTTGTTCTTGTTCTTATTATCAATATAGCTATGTTATGAACTAGAGTAAAGTTCCTATGATATGTTCTTAGCATATGAACTAGTATATAGTTTTCATGTTATGATCTTATCATATAGAACTTTATGCTTAATGAATTATACATACATGTGTAGACCAAGTTAAGATGTAGAGTTCTACTTTGAGTTAGTCTTAGTTGCTTGTCGGTTTGCGGGTTCGTCGTCCGTCCCTCGTGGCGGATGCTCTAGTAGAGGACTCCTGATAAAGACGGATGTTCCTGATCACGCTAGAGTAGTAGTCAATAGCGTAGACGTGGTGTCTAGGCTAAGGGCTGCCTTCGTTTGCTGTCTAGGCCACGGTAGTGAGGTAGGCGACAGTGGTGACAGCCTTGTTAGTCCTTTGCACTCCTCCACGTCCGTCTAGAGAGTAGAGCCGGAGGCCGGCATCACCCGGCGGACCCGTGCGATCCGTGCCAAGTAAGCCAATAGTGACCAAGGTTATCTTAACTTAGAATCTCTAATCGGTACAAACATGTCGGTATACCTGCTCTTCTAACATAGCTATCCAAGATACGCCTTGCTCCCGTTTAGGGTTTTCTTTATCCTTGAGATTGCTCGAATGTGTGTGTCAAGTTATCCTCTACCTATTCTGTTTCATCCCTGTTATGAACCTCGGTCTACCATACAGTCATGTTATCATGCCCATCTTTCTATTAGAGACTTTTACACCATGCCTTCCCCGTGAAAAATACGATACCTCGAATACTTTCGGTGAAAGCTACAACGACATTTCCGCGGCGCTGCGAACTCATTCCGTTTGCGTTAAGAAACGCCAACAAGCTTTACGGCGCCGTTCTCGGGAAGGCGTTAGTTAAAGGAATGATCTACTAGAACATGTTCATGAAAATATGCATGTGTAGTGACCGTTGTTCATAATAGGTTTATCAAAAAAAAATCGTAAAATAAAAGCAAGGACATGTTTTCAAGTTAGTATGCACCTTCGGGTATTCTTGTCACTAACCATTTCATGTGAAGGATAAGAAGAACAAAGGGGCATGTGATGCTCGAAAACATGGGGTGACATCAACCGAAAAATTTGATGCTCTTGGGCGGAGGAACACACTCAAAAGGAGACGCTGACCTTGCACACTTGACTTTTTCACAAAAGTCCAAGTGTGGGAGGGAGGAGGGTGATTGTACCAAGTTCCACGCACAAAGGGGAATCATTCAAAAGAAAAAAAAAAAAAAAAAAAAAAAGAGAATGAAAGATGATGTTAGCCTCCCCTTGCTACAAAAAAAAAAAAAAATATATATATATAGAAAAAAATAGAATAAAAAAAAGAGATTGAAAAAAAAAACATATATGTTATCAAAAAAATACAAAAAAAAAAAAAGAAGGAAAAGAGGAGTCACCTCCTTTACACCTTTGCTACCATTAAGGCCCAAGGTCCGTGTATACACTACCGGTGTGTATGACCTAAGCCTTGTGGCCCGCCCCGAGGTGGATCAATTGGCAACCACTGCGAAGTCTCGACATATGCGACCGGGTACATACACACTCGGGTATGCAAAGGTAATAATTCACCAATTCTACTCATACTTATCTTCATATAAAGAAATCATGTTTCCATTGTTTATGAAATATGGTCCGGGTTTGGGTGTGTTTACATGGACCCATGTGATGCATTCATAGGTCTTTTAAATCAAGCATGGTGCTTGGGTTAAAATGACCTTCTTTAATCAAATTTTGACATGGCGTTAAAGTTTGGTCAATGAACCTGTGGCTGATTTCATAAACAATAGAGCTATTTTATGATGGAGATAAAACAAGGCTAGACTTACCTTACATACTTATCTTAGCCTTGTTTGAGTATGAAAACTTTGGTGAAGTTTTATTGTCCTCCCTTGGTAATAATAAAAATTTAAAAATAAAAATTCTTGAAAGCCAAGCTTGCTCAAATTGCTCCTTCCTACATACATTTTGAAATGAGGTAATCACGAAGGATGGTAAGTCCAATCGTGAATCTACCATACACTAATCATGCAGGAAAGGCCAAGAAAGCACGGGGTACAACCCCCGATCCATTGAGTTCGAGCTAGCTTGGGGAGGACCATAACAAGGTAATGTGAAACATGCACTTTCATCTTTGTCCATTACCTTGCAAAAAAAAAAAAATCTTATTCACCTTTCAAAGTTTTCTTTTCCATTGGATGAATCTTGTTACTACTTCATACTTCCTCATTCTATGCTTTGGTATGTTTTGGTTTGGAAGTTTTGGTCATACGTATGATCATACTTCCATAGGCTTTGAATTAAGCATGGTGCTTAGGTCAAAAAGTCTACCTTAATCAAATTAGACATGGCGTCGAGTTTGATTATTGAACCAAAGCTACTAATATAGAATTTGGTCAATCATCCGGACTAACCCCTGGAGAATTTATCAACATCATAAGGGTAAGTCCTAGAGACGACAATGGAGATGAAAACTTGTTTGGTGAACCAAAAAATATATATATATATAATAAAAATATTTTTTTATACATATAAAAACTTTTATAAAACTCTTCAAATAAAAAGTTTTTCATAAAAATTCATTTTCCAATAATATAGATTTTATCTTTACCTTTTCTTATTTGAATTTTTTTTTATGAAAATCAAAGTATAATAAAAAGAAGTTTGGGGAATTGAAAAATCAAAGCAATGGTTCAAAATGCCGAGAGAGCGGTTGAGCAACTCCACCTCTCTCACTCGCATTTCCTCACTACCTCTCATTTGTGCTTGCTCCATTTTCTTGCACTCTTCAAGCTCTAGCAAGCTCATGTGCAAGGAACCTCTGCCAAAATTCTGGTCACAACCATCCACAAGCTAAGCTCGCACAAGTTTTCCCGCTAACATCACATCTGCAAGAAATATTTGTCATGTCTTTTTTTGCCATGGGAAAGTTTGGGAAGAAGATTGCAGTGCCTTCAAGGCCATAGGTGGAAGGTCACGGCACTCCACTCGAAGCAAGAGCACTCACTCCACCGAGACCGAGGGTAGCCTCGATGCATGAAGAAGAGAAAGCACCATTGCAAACGCAAGGAAGAACAACAAAGCGGAAACGACGGCGACCCCCACTTGACGTTGAAGGAGATCGTGAACTACAAGGGTACAACCTCATCAAAAATCAAGAGTTTGCCCACGCGCTACACTTCAACCTCGACCTCCTTCAAAAGCTAGGTATGGATGCCGAATTCTCTCGCATTTGGACTATTGTTGGATGGAAGAATATCGAACCCCTCGGGAAGAAGGGTCTCGGTTGCTCACCATCCAATTTCTTTGCTCCTTGCAATATGATGATGAAGGTGTTTCTTTCCGTCTGTTTGAGCATAGCCTTTATCTCATGAAAAGAACTTTCCGTGCACATAGGCTTTGATTCTAGAAATTTCTCAATCACCTTAGATTACTCTCTACAAGGTTTTCATTGCAAAAAGTTTTGGAGTATAATTTCTGGTCAAAATGTTCATGGTAGAATCATGCCTGTCAATGCTCGCATTCATCATCCTTCTCTTAATTCATGCATGAGAGGATAGCCATGACCCTATTCCCTAGGCAAGACATTCGAAATGTTTATGATATTGAGATGCAATGCCTATTGCTCCTGTAAAAAAAAAATTGTGTAGTGCATGCTAGATAACTTTTGATCTATTGCACTTCCTTGTAACAAGGATTGCCAGTGATGTTGGTGTGTTGGAGGGACGAGATGTGACATACATCTATACCCCATGCATTGAGATCACACAACACTCCTTGATACTAGGGCATCATGTGAAACTTGACGAGATTGACAATGAGACTCTCATTTACTACTTTCTCGACTATACAAACGAAGTTTCCGTTTCCTAACCCTAACTCTCTTTGTATAAGTCCCCATCACTTACCTTCGACCTCATTGAGGCTTTTTCGAAGCGCGAGAAGAAGCTCTGTCTCTCGCAGGTCATCTAGGAGAATAGGAGCAGATGAGCCAGGGAGCTCACAGGGGGCATAGCTGACACCGCGGCCGCCCCCATGCCGGGGCTATTTCCGGCTATGCACTCATGGGCTTACACCCGGTTTCAAAGATAGTTGGGGGTACGCACTCGGGAGAAGGCGGCGGCTCTAGATGGTTAGGGGCGCGGGATCGGTCGTCCGACTCTTAGGGGCTACCACCACCACTGTTCATCCCCTCGTCAATCCACTTCGGAGCGACAAAGCGATCGACAACCTCGAGAGCCAAGTCGAACACTTGTAATCCGCATTGTGAGATGCATAATACATTAACTAACCATGTGCGACAAGCGACCCTATGGCAGCGAAAAAACCCGCCGAAGACTACACGATGACACCTACCGGGACGCAATGGTTTCCAAGAAGCACATAAGGCCTCTTGAGAGAATCGATCGTATGATCCCAATGCATAGGCCACGAGCTAGCTTGGGGGAGGACCCCGTAGAGGTATGCATTTCCCAATCTTCTTTAGTTATTCTATAAAAAAAAAATGATTCCACTCCTATATGTGACTTTGGTATGTTCAAGTTTCCCTAAAAGTAGAAATGATGAATAGTTGCTCGTCTATAATTCAACTTGTGCCTAGTTTATAACTTTGTATTCCCCAATATTTAAGTTTGTTGGCTAAATAATATCTCACTTTGAAATGCTTAAACAATTGTGGGTTTGCAAAAGACATGATCCTTTTTCTAAGTTGTTGCGGTTATGATATGGTGCAAAAAGAATCGCTATAATTTCGTTCTAAAGAGAAACTTGACATCCGGGAATTTTTCAAAAAAGAGAGAGAGAGAGAGATGGGCTATAAAAAAAAGAGAAAAAAAAAAAAAAAAAAAAAAAAAAAGAAGAGAGATGAAAAATGGACACGTGTCCAAGGGCGAGTAGAGCCCACATCTCCAAAAAAAAAAAAAGAATAGAAGAATAAAAAGAGAGGAAATAAAGGACACAAGTCCAAGGGTGAGTAGAACCCACCTCTCCAAAAAAAAAAAGAGAGATAGCCCATACTTTCTCAAATGCATTTGAAAATAATAAAGATATTCCCGGATTGAAAGATGATTGAAAGAGCGGATGACTAGTGTTTCTATGGCAACCATTCTTTCTTGCAACCACCGAAGAACTTGGAAAAAAGTCAAAAGCCCCGCATAAGTTGAGTAATAAAAGGTGGATATAGGTGCCAACTTACTTAAATAAAGGAGGAATGCTTTGTTATAACCATGTTACACTTTGAATTATATCGGCATTGAAGCAACTCCCGATCGGCAACCAAGGATCTAACTATTTGCTCGGGGCGAGCAAAGGTTAAGCTTTTGGGGACTTGTTGGCGGTCGTTATCGACCATTTTATACCGCCAACTTATGTCTTTTTTCAAAGGGAAACTTGCTAGCCTATGACACATATACCTTTACTATTAACCCGAGTTCCACTTGTATTCCGAAATATGTTTTGCGGGACTTATACACGGAATCAAGTGAAAAGACGCCAAACAAAGAACAAAGCGCAAAGCATAATACACATTCCGTGTGCGCAACCAAGGGGAATAGAGAAAGCCCAACTCAAGGCCGGTGGGACCAAAGCACCCCTAAACTACGGATCCAGGCCGCCCAGAGCCCACAGGCGAAAGGCGGTCGCGAGATCGGGCCATCCCCTGGCCCGCCGGATGGAAGTGGGTCCGGACCCACGGTGCCGCCTCTCGAGCCGACCTTTCACAAAGTGGTTGCATGCCGCCATGCATAGGCGTATTGCTAGGTGCTTCCTTATTTACCTCGCACATCTAAACCGACCATCCTAGCTATAAATAGATAGTGGAGGGCTCCATTCTAAAGACACACCACACAAGAGCTCTCTCCATTCTCCACTTGTATCTTTTACTTTTTGGTTAGTTTAGGAGCTCGGCAATATGTAATAGAAGATCAAGATCGACTATGGAGATACTTGGTATGATCAACTTATTTGTTCTTCATATTATGTTCTTCACCTTGTTCTTGTTCTTATTATCAATATAGCTATGTTATGAACTAGAGTAAAGTTCCTATGATATGTTCTTAGCATATGAACTAGTATATAGTTTTCATGTTATGATCTTATCATATAGAACTTTATGCTTAATGAATTATACATACATGTGTAGACCAAGTTAAGATGTAGAGTTCTACTTTGAGTTAGTCTTAGTTGCTTGTCGGTTTGGGGTTCGTCGTCCGTCCCCTCGTGGGCGGATGCTCTAGTAGAGGACTCCCCGATAAAGACGGATGTTCCCGATCACGCTAGAGTAGTAGTCAATAGCGTAGACGTGGTGTCTAGGCTAAGGGCTGCCTTCGTTTCTTTGTCTAGGCCACGGTAGTGAGGTAGGCGACAGTGGTGACAGACTCGCTCGTCCTTTGCACTCCTCCACGTCCGTCTAGAGAGTAGAGCTAGAGGTAGGCATCACCCGGCGCACCCGGTGCGATCCGGTGCTTTCGAAGTAAGCCAATAGTGACCAAGGTTATCTTAACTTAGAATCTCTAACTGTACAAACATGTCGGTATACCTGCTCTTCTAACATAGCTATCCAAGATACGCCTTGCTCCCGTTTAGGTTTTCTTTATCCTTGAGATTGCTCGAATGTGTGTGTCAAGTTATCCTCTACCTATTCTGTTTCATCCCTGTTGTGAACCTCGGTCTACCATACAGTCATGTTATCATGCCCATCTTTCTATTAGAGACTTTTACACCATGCCTTCCCTGTGGAAAATACGATACCCCTCGAATACTTTCGGTGAAAGCTATAACGGCATTTCCGTGCGCTTGCGGAACTCATTCTGTTTGCGTTAAGAAACGCCAACACTAAACCAACTCATATTTTGAATCAAAGTCGCAAATAACTTGTGCAAAAAATGAATCAAACAAGATGAATTAAAACAAGCCACATCAATTGAATACTACTTCATTCGCTCTAAATTATAAGTCACTTTGAATTTTTTGGTTCATCTATTTTGCTATGTACTCCCTCCATCCCAAGTTATAAATCGTTTGACTTTTTGACATAAAGTTTGACCACTGTCTTATTCAAAAATTTGTGCAAAATATCACTTTTTTTGCCGTGACTTTCTTTATTAGTATAAGTTCTTAAAGAATGACTTGAATTCAACAATATTTACGTAAATTTTTTTTTGAATAAGACGAATTGTCAAACTTGGAGCCAAAAAAGTCAAACGACTTATAATTTGGGATGGAGGGAGTATCTAAACATATTATTATATATAGATACATATAACAAAATAGATACACCAAAAAAAAATCAAAGCAATTATAATTTGGAACAAGAGTAGTTTGCATATTACAGTTTACCTGCCTTAGCGAATAGGCAAGTGGTCAAAATCAGAAAAGAATTATTTAACATTGCGATCTACTCCCTCACTCTCTAAATAAGTGTCGTTGTTGGTGTACATGCCACAAATTTGACTCGATTTGTAAAAATACATGCAACATTTGTGTGTCCAAATAATTTTGTTCAAAAAACTAAATTCAAATATTTTTCTAACGATACTAATTATATATCATAAGTATTAATAGTTTTTAATATAAAATTAGTCGTTATTTCTCGAAAAGCACAAAATCGACACTTACTTAGGGACGGAGGGAGTAACAATTTATCTACTTCTCACAAAAATGTATACTTAATTCCGTGATACATAAGATGGTACATTATTTAATACATAAAATAAACAAAAACAACATTTGTTATCACTGTTATACCAGGCAACTAATTCTATCATAATAGCACAAGGCTAAATTCTGACTAATAATATATATACACTATTGCTGAACATAATAACATATTTGTTAGAGACGAACTCAGGAGTCAGGATGATTTTTTTTCCTGCTCTCAAGGGATAGTAATGCAGACTGCAGTAGCCATTTTTCCTTTTGGTCCAAGATATGTAGATGGATAAAAGAAATCCATCAAACACTGACCAAAATGAAAATTCACCAGAACAGTTCATCATATGCATACACCACCAGTTGAATCCTATGAGCTTGAATCTGCACCCTTGGTGTCTATGTAACCACCAATTTCTGGGGCAACAGAATTATCTTCTTTGTTCTCGTCATTCATGGGGTTATTATTTCTGTCACTACTGGAATCAGACAAGGTGGCAGCAGCATCTTCTGAGGAAGAATCAACGCTGGATCTCTTCCTTGTATCCCTGACTCTCCTACCTTTGAGCTCAAGTCGCCTGCGTTTCCTACAATTGCGTTTGCCCCTAGGCAGGTCATCCTGATGCATATCAGCACTCCCCTCTGAATCCCTTTCAAGTCCGGTTCTCATGTTCTCTGCTTCCAGTACATCAGCCGACAACGAGTTACTTTCCCCTTTTAGCCGCTTATTTGAATTCATCTGAAACAAAAGTCAGTCAAAATTGATTCTTCGACATCAAACTAAAGAAGAAACAGAAATAAAATCAATGAAATAAATCTGCATTTATGAAATCAAACCAAAAACAAAGAAAATGTTAATACTAAAAAGAATACTGCAGTAGATAAACACTATTTCTGAGACAATGGAACTTCTAAATAGGACAGTTTAGATTACTATTGCTGATGTAAGTATATTACTATGGGTAGCTATCCAGAAGCACCCTAAAAGGCAGATTTCTCGGAAAGGCATGGAAGCTTACTAATGATGTCACATAGCATATACAATCATGACGCAAGATGGCACCCAATCTCTGGTTAATGTTACGGAACTGCGGTAATCCGTCAATTTCTTCTTCTAAATAAAGCTGCGGGCAATGATGAAACCCATAAACTTACCTTTGAAGCTTGGTCAACAAGGTGGGCCCACTCCTTCCTCTTCCTAAGACAATCATTGATGGCATCCACATAGCTGCGATACACAGAATCTCCCCCATTGGATTTCCTTGAATCCCTAAAATGCTGATAAGTAGAATATAATCAGTATGAGAACCCAGAATATAGACATGTGCTTTATACTTAAAATGTATACCTGATGGACAGCATCACAGAGTTTCCCATATGTTATATTCCTGTCTTTACTGATAATTTCATCAATTAATCCTGTACATAGAATATATGTCACTCTAACAGACTTTCACAGTATGCAAAGCCAGATGAAATGAGCAGTCTAAACTCTGAAGTAAATACCGGGTAAATTGTGTGAAACAGTAGTATCCATCAAATCATCCTTTGCTAAACCAGTGTTGGCTCCACTTGAACATATGCCACGATTTTTCTGTTCCGAATCTATATTTTCAGCTGATCTGCATGAGTCTTTCACAGGAGCATGCTCTGTGCTAGAAACTCTATGTCTTTTTTCTGTCCTCTTGGTGTCCTCGCTATCTTTTAGTGAATCCTCTCTGTTTCTCTTTTTTATAACCTGAACTCCCAGGGAAGCATCACAACATTAGAAACCAAATATGGTGAATTGGCATAAAAAAGGTAACTTTATGTCCTCAAGGTGCTAGTAACTTTACCGCTGCATGATCCCTTCCTCCATGTGATGAATACCTCTTAGAAAAAACAGAAGCTCCAGTTGAATGAAGCATTTGTGCACCAGCTGCTTGATGGCAACGTGGCACCCTCGGTACTCTGGGGGAGCTGTTCAATTGTTGATGCAACAATAATGCAAGCTACAGAATTGTTTTCATAAAAAAAGTGAGAAAAAGAGGAACTTTTCACTAATAAATTGGAGTTCGGGAAATTTATGATCTCCATACCTGTTCATCGCTCAATGGGGCGGCCGAATCAGATGCACACAGCTCGGTTGATGCTGAATTATTTGAACAATCTTGTGTGACATTAATGATGCGCTGGTGGATCTTGTCCTTTTTCTGGGAAGAACTAGAAGCTACTGCCTTATTACGAGACTGCAGTGGTGGCACTTCTCCATGGGATCTTGCTGAGGTGCCTCCAGTATGGGCTATCTTCTGTGAATGTTCCTTTGACACTGGTAATCTATGTTTGACTGTAGACACGTGAATTCTACTTGCTTGAGATGATTTTGGTGCAGAAGGCGGTGAGCCTTTTAGTTGAACTTTCTCAGAGTACCTTGTAACTTCCTGGGAACTATCTTCAGAAAATTTCATGGAATCATGTTTGCTGCCAGTTGGCGAGACCAACTCCTCTTTCTTTGAACAATCACTATTCCTTGATGATGGTTCTTTAGATGCCAAAGAGTGTGATAACTCAGCTGGTATAGAGATAGAACCAGAAAAGGATGTAAAAACTTTTGCAGAACACAAAGTTGAGTTAGGATTCTCAGCAACTGTGTGCCTTGGAATTTGTGTTTCAGATTTCAATTTGGATGAATCTTTTTGGACGATTGAAAAAACTGCAGAATCCCCTAGACCTTGCTTATTGCTTTCATGGCCATCACTCACCAACTCGACACAGTGAGCTGTCTTGTTTTCCTGAGAACTAGGCTCAGTTTTAATAGTCCGTGGTTTTAACTGACCGATGAGTGAATCTGGTACACCAGCAACAACCTGCAGATTTGAAGTTTGATTTGCTTGGTTTTGAATGCCCTGCATGTCTTGCACTTTGATTGTACCTGCATGGATCATCATATTTCCATTAGATGGTTTGCCATCACCTGTTCTGATAACAGCAGAATGTTACAAGCAACAAACATATAAGCAGCACTACTGGGTTTCATAAGACCAATATTTATGCATCAGGTAAGTATCTGGGGAACTTGAGTTACCTGAACTTGTTATGCCAGACCTTGAGCCTGTGTCATCCCCTTCTGGTTGTTGCTTATACATTGTAACCTACGTTGTGTCAAAATGTAGGAATTAACTTAAAAGGGTAAATAAGAAAATAAACCTAGGCAAACTAAAATATATATACTACTTCATGAATTTACAATGGAATTGTAAATATGTTGTCATATTGAAAGCATAAGAAAACAAATAAATCGGATTCAAATGACATGGATCTCCACATATGATAGCAATATATATGTTGTTTACTGTTTACTCCAAATGCTGTGAAAATGGGAGAGAAAAAAGGTTAAATATGGCAACTCTGCCATGCTTTCTCATACCAAAATATATTGTAGCACTGGAACTAACAAGTAACAACTGATACTATTGATCATCTCCCCCTAGTCCTTTGTGTCTTTGCAAGAGAGTTCTGGTTCCGTAACAACTGATACGATTGATCATCTCCTAGTCCTTTGTGTCTTTGCATTGCAAGAGAGTTCTTGTTCGCTTGGACTCCAAGTCTTTTCCCCGCATCCCACAGAAATATCCTTCCATAATTGGTGGGAACGAGTGAGCAATGCTGCTAGTGAGATATTAAGGAAAGGAATTAACTCTCTCATAATCCTGGGAGCATGGACCTTATGGACACACTGCAATAAATGTGTTTTTTGATGGAGCAGCTCCAAGTGTTGCAGGCACACTTGCTGTAGCTGAAAATGAAAGAAGGTCATGGTCTTTGGCAGGGACTCAAGGTGTTTCCCTCTTGGCTGCCTTTGCTTGCGGGTGGTTAGCTCCTGCTTCTTTTTTGGTCGGGTTTAGTTTTGTCACAGGCGCTTTGTTTCCCTAGCAGCAGAAGTGTAGTGTGTGTGTGTGTGTGTGTGTGTGGGTTTAGAGTTGTGTGCGTGGTTTTGTGTTGTTTTGTGCGGTTCTTATCCCATTTTTATCTTCTTAATACAATGATACGCAGCTCTCCTGCGTTTTCGAGAAAAGATACACTACCATGAACACGTCAATAATAATTAACAAAAAACATAACAGATTCACTAGAATAAGTTAATTTATGCAAAACAAAAAATATATCAACAATGGTACAGATCCTAACAGAAAAGATACACTAAGGCAAGTATCATCTCTTTTCTGATTTGATTTGGTTATGAAACCTTTGATGCATTTATTAAATTGCAGTGCAGCAGTTTAATCAAATCACAATCAATCTGACAAATTTCTCTTCAATAAATGCTACTAGTAGCTTTGATGCCCGACTTATCGTGCCTCTGCTTTACAACAGAACATTTTCCTATCAATATGCATGACAATTGAAGTCTCAAGAACATGTCTAAATGATTTTAGGCACATGATGTAGTTATAATTCATCTTGAGAGATATGTGACTATGTTCACCATGATCCCCTCATTGATGCCAAAATGAAGTGTTCAACATTGTTTCTTCTTGGACCGGCACAAGAACCGCCCTTCATTATACTACGGAGAAAAATATACAATGAAAGAAAAAAAGAACAAGCCCAGATGGCCTTTACACACAAACTAAAAAAAAAGGACTCAGTGACATATTTTCAGAAGATGTACTGACTGCAAAAGGTAGATGAAGGACAACTCAAAGTTGAATTACCAAGCAAATACCAAGGTTTGTTCAAAAAAAAAAAAGAACTCTATTCAAGATGCTTCCTGTTACTTCCTATGTAATATATCTGTGCCAATTCTCAACTCTTTAGATAGACAATTTGCAATTCACTTCTCTATCAGGTCTAGAGAAAGTACCAACAGCAACTAGAGCTTATGAAACCCTTACTGGCCAGACTAAAATGAATTTGTAGGATCCAACTGTTTGCTTGCTTATAACACGCACTTGAGATTTTATTGCAATTTTTTTTCTTAGTAGTGATGCTCTTTTGCATTTAGCTATCTCTTGAAGGTACTATGGAAAGTATATATAAGTTCCATGCCTCCATAAGATTCTATCAACATGCATATTATTGATATTATCAATCATTTTCAGTGGAGTAGCTTGAGATGCTTCCCATCAGAAACCCATATGTATTGGAGCCATACAGTAAACACACCCCACTCTTTCATGTGTTTCCACAGTGAGCAATAAACCACGGAAAATTATTTGATATAATGCATGGGCAAATGACTAGTAGTGTGAGAGAAAAACAATGTGTTCAAGTTATGTCAGGATAACTAACTAGTTTAGAATCTACACTAGTGGAGACCAGTATTGTATGGCAATCAATGTTTGAAATTGCAGGATAAATCATTTAGTGGACACATGGCTCATAAGCTAAGAATCACTATAGCACGGTTTAGTGGCCGCCCAATGAGCAGGTAAATTAGGAAAAGAGAACGTGTTAATGACAGAACTTCCAGCCGAGATGCCTGGGCCCAAAGGAAAATGTAAAACACCCAAATCCTCCCCTGTCGTCTAAGATATCCAGGACCACGTAAACTGCATCACATCTCCAACCCCTTCCCTTGTCGGCCGCCGCATCGCTCCTATGCCTGCTTCCTTCGTCTCCACGCCCAGTACTCTCAAAGTCCTCTACCCATCAAGGCGTTATGCCTTGTGCCTCCCCCTCTCCTTCCCCTCACGCGCTCTACCCCAACCCCACCAGTGGCCAAGCGCTCTAGGAGTTGACTACCCATCACCTGTCTGCAGGGGCTGCCATAGAGGACGAAGAGGTGGATGGCGGGGAAGCGCGAAGCTGTGGATTCCAGGGTGAAATGGTTGCCAACGAGAAAGGGCAAAGCAGAAGACAGCACTGCTATGACCGGCGTCCAGTACGTCAGGCGCCGGCGCACAGGTGGCTAGGAGGCCAGTGCACAGGAGGCTACGATGCGCCAGATTAGATGGGCTAATGACCCAGTTATCTTTATTTGCCTGGCCTCAAGGGTCACCTATGTGACCCCCAGCATCCCTGCTCTCTTCCTGGCATGAGCCCCTAGGGCACAACCACAGCATGCCTAGGGCTGCAGCAGAAGCCGCTGCCCTCTTGAAGGCACAAAGAGATCAGACCATGTCCTCCCCTCTACCATACCTACAACCTCCACAGCAACTCTGGTAGGATCCCTAGTCCTATCAGGCACTCTGACAAGGTAAGATGGTCCTGTTCCAGCCAGAATCAAGAAAAGAAGCACAAAATTTCCTCACCGCAAAGCCTGTTTAGCAAGTTTAGCACCACCAAAGCACTCATAACTGAAGCAGAGGATGGAAGTGCCATATGTGTCGCATCAACTCCCACCAGACGCTATAGCTATTTGTTATATTGATGGTGATTTAATCAGTTTCTGTGAGTCTGATCTTTGAAGTACTACCAAGCCTTCTAAGTGCTGATTAGCCAAAAAGTGCAAACTCCAGCAACACATCATAAAGTGGAAAAAGCACAGACATGCTATGACAGCAAAACAAACAAATCTACCAATCATATATTTTATGCGATTATATTCAGTAATATGCAATATATGTGAGATATACTAACCTCTACCCCATTAAACCCTGAGTGAACTTCTTGTTCCACCATGGATGATGTAGTTTGAACTCCAGATGAGACCTCCAACTTCATGGGCGCCTTTTTGCCATCCTTGCTCAGAGCCTCAAGAACTTGCTCACAGCTTTTCTTCTCCCCACTTGGCTCCAAGGATTCTTCCATCTTCTTCTTGGTTTTAGCAGTTAGCAAATCAGAACTGGTCATATTAGCTCCAGCGTGACCATCAACATGAATGGAATCCTGTATCCCACAGCCCTCACTCTGCTGACACCCGGCCTTCCAACTATCAGGCTCTGTGACACATAGGGAACCGACAAACAACTGTATATTAAAAAGAAGAAGAATGATTTTTGTGCAGCAATTAAACAGGAAACCATGCCCAAACTATTTACCTCGCTTCTTAGACTTGGTTAGAGGAGGCATTGCCTGCTGATCGCTGTCAAGCTTCTTGCCACGACAACTCAGGCTTCGGACGTAATGCTTCTCCTTCTTGGGTTCAATGCCTATCAAAATATCATCCGCCATTTCCCTGGGCTTCTCTCTGGCCAGCGCAAAAAGAGCATCAGCCCCATCATTATCGTCGCCCCAGGACGGGAACTCACAGTAGCGGAAGCCAAATCTCTTGGGGACGTAGCCAGTGCAGCGCCAGAGGGCGGCAGAAAAGGCCGGGGCGCCGCGGAACTGGGCGCCGTCGCCCCCGCCGGGAAGCCCGTGGACGTGGACACGGGCGGGGGAGCGGGACCTCGGCCCATCGGCGGTACAGCGGGGGCGGGCGGTAGGTGGGCAGCTCGGCGAGGAGCTCGGCGACCTCGGCCTCGTCGGCGGAGGAAGGGGCGGGCTTGGACCTCCGGCACTTGTGGCAGGAGAAGGAGGTGTGGACGCCGCGGACGTAGCGCGCGCACCGCGTGTGCACCCACACGCTGCACTCGTCGCAGCTGACCATCTCCTCGCCGTCGTCGAACGTGACGCCGCAGGAGCAGTCCACCGTCCACGAACCGTCCACCCAGTCATCGGCGGGGTTAGGGGCGGGGATGGGGGCCGCCGCCGACGCCATGGCGAGATCGGTCTGCGGCGGCTCCGGGCGGTGCAGGCGGCCGCCACCCTTCATCGGCGGCGAGCGGGCGAACCCTAATCTACGGATCGATGCGGAATTGAGCTGCTAACTGGTCGGAATGTTGAAGACGAGGGCGTCGATACCAGGACGCGGAATCGCGGATTTGAGATCCGTCAAAAATCCAGACGGAACGGACCGAGGAACGGATTTGGCGTCCGATGAATTTCCCCGTTCGGATAGCGCAGTTTTGGGGCGGTTGGCAACGGCTAGACCGACCTACGTGCGCGTGGCGTGAACCGACGACCAGGTTTGCCCGACAGCGGGTTTTTTTCTCTCTCTCTTTTTTTTTCTTTTTTCTTTTTATATTTGAAAAATGCTTGCTCCACAGTGTTGGGTTGGTCTAGGCAGGCCAATTCTATTATTTTTTAAAAAAAAATCAGAGTTTTCATTACTTATCAAATCGCTAGTCAACGAGACTCGAGGAACTCCCAGGTGGCAACCACTTGGCAGATTACAACCAAAAAGCAACCAGAGCATAAGCGACTTTATTTACGCAGCTAGAGCATAAGCGACTCTATTACTATCTCGATTGTACATAGAGATGATACAAGAGCTAAGGTATACACCGATAATACGCTTGATCTCCCCGAGCACATCAACTTTAAGTAGTACGAGACTACGAGTGAACTCCGCTTTCATGGCCTCATGTAGACGTGTAGACGCAAGGCATCCAATGGTTCGCTCGGCTTGGAAGTCGCTATGCCCCTAAGGGCTTCCCCAACGCCAACGGTAGGCGTCTTTGCACCAAGGTCCGTGATCATCATCGCAAGATCCATGTGGCATAGATGGTGGCTTCAAGCAGAGGTCTAGAGCACCTGCCCGCGAAGCGGCGTGTCCCTCGTCGACAAAAAGGTCGAGCAACAACCATGGCTCGCGTTGTGGGAAAAAGAAGAGGCTCAAAAGCACACTGCACTACCATGGGACAAGACTCTTGTTATGTCTCCGCTGCTGCGGTCGATAAAGGGATTCATTGCGTTGGGAGACTTGTTAGCTCCTCGTGTTTTTCTCCATCTACATGGCAATTCTTTTCTTTTGGGGTAGTACATGCGTGTTGCGGCTGCCCCTAAGATCACCATTTCCTCGCATCACGGCATTCAGCTTTGAGCTCCCCCAACCTCGGTTCGTTCCACCGCATTCTCTGTCTAACAATTAGAAGACACGGAGCGAGGGGCCTAAATGCACAACCACATACTCATGAATATTGCCCATAATGGTTTTCTTTTTTTTTTAGTGAAACTTTGAAAATTCATAGTAAATCGTTGAAAAATCACAAAATAGCAAATAAAGACTTGTTGGAATTCTTGCGAGTAGATATATGCGGTGGATCTATAATATGACATGTTTTAGTTTAAAGTTTTTTTTGCTCTAAAAATAGATTTATGCATATTAGATTTTTTATGCTAGTATTGCTTGTCTTTTCATAACTGCAGTAGTAGTGCTCAAATAAATGTGAAATTTTTATGGCATGCTACTTATGTGATGATTGATAGTTGGTAAACATTTCATGATTTTAGAATTGATAGTAAGGAGCTATAAAAATAACAAATGCTCTGTGTTGCTTTGCTTGTATTCTGAACATACTTGAAAGATTGCATTATTAGGCACAGTTAAGTTTAAATCATGCTTTAATGTCAATGAATCAATTGTAGTACTTTTCTTGAGTTCTTCAAAAATTAAATATCATAATTTTTGGTTAAGTAGATGTTCTGCTATAGTTGTTTAAAGTCCACACGTCTAACAGTCTTATCCAAACTTTGGTGTGTCACCCTTGACATTTATCATAGCAGTGACAACAGTTGACAAGAAACATGCCACATTTAACTAGTTCCTTCCGTTTTTTCTTTTTTGTTTTTAATTCTGCGTAAAGCTTGTAACATTCTGCACATATCCTAGCAGAGTGATGACCAAACAAACAACCGCATTCAGGATCGGAGGATCCAACTAGCCACAGTATCACTTGCTACTCGGCGATATACCAAACAGAATGGGCATCGGCAACATACCTGCTGCCTTCAAGCATTTTTGTTTTAAGAGTAATAGGATGAACCCATGTCTTATTAACGAACATTTCTCAGTGAGTGCACAAAATAAAATGAACAAAGTAATGTAACCTGGTATACAGAGAGGTTTACATTGGACTTAGATTACACTTTGCTTGCACACAACACCTAGTTTCTTTAGGAATACAGGGCAATACACAGCAACAGAAGCGACATAAGTGCTGACATTTATCAGCAGAGCTTTTGAGGTCTTCCACACACTAGACAAGGAGCTAAAACAGATGATCCAAATATTGACCTCAAAGGCAATGGTCTAGTGGCACACTACAAGGTCCAACCCGAGGAACTGTGATCTGTACTTCATTCTCAAGATCAACGGTTAAAATGAATATTGGACCTAGCAATGGATCAACAGATCAACAAACTTCA
Source organism: Hyparrhenia diplandra (assembly GCA_015847255.1). NCBI lineage: Eukaryota > Viridiplantae > Streptophyta > Magnoliopsida > Poales > Poaceae > Hyparrhenia > Hyparrhenia diplandra. Next base: position 103,504 of record JADLZK010009250.1, on the reverse strand, counting down.
ATAGAACTGCCAGCACTTGGATGCAGTAATGAAGTATGCCTATTCACCCGACGTCACTTCAAGCTTGCATATAGGGCAGAAGGTGCCCCATTTTGTGAGCCAGGAATCAATACAGATCTTGTGAAATTCTGTAAACAAATTATCGATGATAAGATAGTGGGACAACTATAAGAAATAAAATGTTTCGAGCACACTTGCTGGCTTGCTGCTAATGGATATCATTATGTTGGTTCCCTGCCTTGAAACAAATGAATTGTGCAAAAAGAGAAAATATGGATATATCCATCAGGGTCACTCTATATATGATTATATTGGTACATTTGTATCTATCACTGAGAAACAAAAGAGTAAAAGTTATATGATTGAGCACCTGAACATCTTTGGTAACTACTGAGTCAGCAATAATAATTTAAGATAGCAAGTACTAAAATATCCTAAGCTCTTACCATGTTTGCATGGGAGATGTCTAAGCATATCACCATTATTGTAGTCTTCTAAGCAAATTGCACAAGCTTCCTGAAAATTATCTTCAGTAGAACAAGGAGCACTGTATGCTGAGCAGGGAAGCTTGTCCACCACATGTTTCTTGACGTAAGATGGGCGATTATCAACTCCATGGCGTAGAAGTCGGCAGTTTCGAGCAAACAGAAAAGAAGCAAGAACTGATATGATGACAACAAGTGACACGAATGACATTACCAACACTGTCCCTGCAGTCTCATCCATCGAAGAGTTAATACAGCACTCTTCATCTTCACCCCTGGCAAACTTCTTTAGTGTTTCGCCAGCCATCTTGGAAACGAATATCGCAGGTATGTGTATGCCCTCAGATTCACCAACCACTAAATTAACATAAAGGAGGAAACTATTAACTCCCACAAGGCTACAAGAACTGAATAGATGAATATAAGAAAAAAAAACGTCTTCACTAAACAGCACAAAACCATGTCTAACATTGATAGGATCTATTCTGGTATCGAGATTCTCATGCGACACACTCTTTACCGAGGTACCAATAGAAACCTCACTATGATGTGCATAGCGGTACATTCTACACCAGTAACGTAACCAGGTCGTGTGACTAATCGTGATTGGTTGGCTAATCAGTCTGCTCAGCTCAATTAGGCACCCTGATTCTCTTTTTTTTTGGCGAAAATTAGGCACCCTGATTCAACTAGGCCAATCAGAACTCTAGTGATTTTCAACCGATTGAGACATGGACAACTGGCCTGGGGAGATGAGAATTCAATCTAGGCTGGCACCTGGTCACTTGGACACTTGAGCTAGTCTTTTTCATCCCAATAGGGTTTCACTTGTATACCTCCACTCCTCTCTCATTGGATACCCTTCACTGCAGAGTGCAGTCACCGCCATGCAGGAGCTCGAATGGGCAGGTGAAGCTCTCACCCCTCACCCCCACCCCCCCTGCACCTTTCCCAGCTGCTGCCACCTCATCCATTCCAAGCTGTTGCTCCTCTCTTCCCAATATCCCCAGGCTAGGAGCTCACGAGGGAAGCTGCTGGCTCCATCCCTGCCTCAGCCAGGCATCCAACGCTGCCAGGGTCCATCCTGATCAGCCCTAAGGAACCTATGCTCACACCACCAACTCAAACGGATTATGAAGATGAGCTGCTCCTCGACGGTCCATGTTCGAATCTTGATGTGTGCTTTTCTTTCTTTACCAATGCTGTGAGTATATACATCTTGGGTACTAGAACATTTCTGACTAAGCTCGATGATACAATTTCAAAACATGTACAACAGTTTTAGCTCAACTGTGTTTTTCCTATGATAGACAACTAAAAGAAATATCGTTTACTTACAATTCAATCAGGGAGGTATTGCCATATCTAAAATACATTTTTGCTCAAGCCTGGTTTACTTGCATGAAGTAGCAGGCCAGTTTGCTAATAGATTGAGCAGCATTAGAGTTAACTTGTTAAGCTGGTAGCAATGTTCAACCAGAGATCAGGGAAATCATTTTTCCAAAGGTAGCGTAACCTTATAAGCGTGTGCTGATTATAGTTATGTGTTTCTCGGTTAAGAAAAAGTGAAACTCACAAATGAAAATTGTATGGCTAAGAAATTAAACACAGGAAAAATTACTATAACTATATGCGATTAGAGTCTGAACAAATTCAATGAAATCAAGGCATTCAGCATTTTTCACTTCACAATCAATGAATTTGGAATTATTAACTGAGTTCAGTCCACCTTAGAATTAGAAAAATGATGTCTCTTTTTCTCCCTTTTAGCTCTTTATTTATGTTGTATAGGTCATATTTAAAAATCTTGAAGAGACATAGTAACCCAAGGGAAAATATTACAATCGTGCGTGGGTATATTTTTTTGTCCTAACATGTTATTTAGCACCTCTATCATATTGTCATAGTCTACCTAAAAGTAATGACTAAACTTGCATTGGCACAGCATCAAAATTTGCATGATCATTATAGTAACCAATTGAAAATTAAACTGTAAACCTTCTTGTTACCTTAAGTATACAATAATAAGAATTAAACCAATGCACAGAGTATGGCTAAGGACGCAACATGTGGCATAAGAACCAAGCAAAACTTCTCGACAATGACTCCATGCTAGTGAGGTTATCGCAACTCACTTCAACAGTAACAACCCTACATGAGTTCTTCATCAATAATACCTATGCATGATGGATCAATATAATGGTAAAAAGGTTGTATTGATTCATATGTCTCCCTGATGCTGCCTTAAAACATGAAACAGGAAAGAGCTAATGGTAAAAAGGTTGTATTGATTCATATGTCTCCTGATGCTGCCTTAAAACATGAAACAGGAAAGAGCTAGTCTGTAAATAAGGAGCAAAAAGTGAAACAAGTGCTGCTTTCATACTAACTAATAAACCTGAATGAATTGATTTGGAACTGAAGTCCTATTTGTTAATAGTTAGCAAAAAATGAATTAATTTTTTTTATAAGTCAAAAACAATGAAGGGTGGCCTTAGCTTAAAATGATGCGCTAAATAATGTGCATACGCTTCTTGGCTGTAACCATCTAGTTGGAATAGAATGCTACCATGCTTTTCCTTGGTCCGACCACTTGCATGCATTTGAGACATTGGCTTGATTCTTATAATGCTCCAGAGAACAGGCAAAAGAAGCTACAGAAAAAGGGTAGGGAAATTGCTATTTCTTCCTCCATTTTTTTTTTTTTTTTTTTTTTTTAGGCCTTCCTATTAAGTCATGTCACCATAAGTTAGTGGATCTAAATCATTGCCTCAGTCTCTCAGATAGCAGATGTCCATTTCAGATTTATTATTTTTAGTAACTTAACTAACAATCAAGTACATTCGCAAATTTCTAAGCAGATTAGCCGACAAGACATATGCAAAATTCTTATTACTCATGTAGTTACATGAGGTGGATTATTCTTTTCCCTTTGCAGGGAGACACACTGAATGAATATAATAGTCACACAGATGTGTAAGCATACACAGATCCATCTTCAGCAGAATCTAAAAAAAAGCCACTAGCATCTTCAGCAAAAAAGTATCTGTCTAAGTTGATATATATAAGAAATCACTGACAATTCTGCAGTAAATAGTTTGCCTACTATGCAACGAATACAATGAGCACCAACAGAATTCCTCAGTTAACCATAACTTCAGCTGGAGCAAACGGATTGCAAATAAGTTGTAAGCTAATTCCTAAACCAAGAGTAGGGTTAAGCAGAATGGCATGGTGGTACTCACTGGAGTAGAGGCTGGCTTTCTCCTCATCGTCGTACACGACGGCGGCGTCGAACCCTGCTTGCTGCGCCGCCCGTACCTTCTCCTCAAAGCTGCAATTGCCCCTCGCGATCAGCACGAAAGCCTTCCGGCCCGCGCTACGGCGGCCGCCGCGGTCTTTGATGGGCTCACACGCCTCGGCCGGCTCAGCGGCGCGCAGCGAGCCGCAGATCCCATCGCTGCCCACTCGGGGCCCTACGCCGCCAATATAGAGTAAGAGAGATGACAGATAGGCTCACTCTCCATTGAGGGATGGGGAGGGCGAAGCTCACCAAATCGCGCTGGGGCGTCGAGGAAAGTGAAGGAAAAAAAGTGGCGGAGTGAAGGCGGACGAGGGGGCGGCGCAGGGCCGGAGGGCGGCGGCGAGGAAGAGGAGGACAACGCGGGGCTCATCGCCGGGACATGAGAAGCACAGATTCTCGGCTCCTCTCTTTGCTTCTCGAATAATGGAATGAATTTGGTTGGATATATTCGGTATCAGACATCATTGCTAGACCTAAGAGGTAGGGCCTGCTAACAGCATCTTCAAGAGTTTTATAATAAAGAACAATTAATAAATCAATTTTGCATTAGAATCATGTCCAGTTATATTTCCTCATCTCCATCCACTTCAAGATTGGCTAATTGATACAAGCATTTATATTTCTGCATGATTGGATTGATTTTCTCGAGCCCTACAGATTGGGAGTTGAGATGATGGTTTTTTAGAGTTGAGATAATACTTTTTTTTTTTTTCATATAGAAAAAATTCCATTAATACTAAAAGCAAGTTACATCCTCTCATCTATATCTATATCTATATCTATATCTATATCCGCCAAAATACTCCATGTTGGTAATAGATTTTGTTTGTTTAGAAAAAAAACGTTATTCTCAAAAAAAAAAAAAGAACAACGTTAAAAATACTCCATGTTGGTAATAGATTTTGTTTGTTTGGAAAAAAAAAAAAAAAACGTTATTCTTAAAAAAAAAACGTTACTAAGATAATAAGCGAGTAAATCTCCTTCGACTCCTAAATTTGCGCTTGACATCTGTCCGAACCGTCAGCTTCCCCGTGTACGTACGGTGAGACATTCTTTCTTGTTTCTTCCTCTTAATATATGATTCTTCATTTTTTTTTCTATTTTCAGTTTTGTATACGTACACATACATGAGCTGCTCACATGCGCACAGACATTCTCTTTTTTTTCTTCCTCTTAATATATGATTCTTCATTTTTTTTTTTTCTATTTTTATTTTTGTATACAATGAGTTGCTCCCACGCTAGCACATATGTGATATACATATCCATACAAAATATTAAAACACAACATATTTAGGTAGTTTATCATTTTCTATATGATCTAGAATATTATGTGATTATACCAATATACGGAATACATTGAGTCCAATTCGAAAATAAATTAGTGTATAATGTAGTCATTGATTAAAATCTTAAGTCTTTGAATTATAGAAGTGTGGATTCAAATATTCTATAGAAATAATTGGAACACATGAATCTCAAGTTATTTCTGTAATTACATAAATTGTACGCCCGTTGTAACGCGACGGGCAAATTTGCTAGTCATTATAAAAGTAAACCAAACTATTCCACCTCCATTGATGGGAGACAAGAAACCTTGAAAAAGCCATAAATTCTACCATCTAGGATCATCATCTCAGATGGATATGCCACGGACGCAAGCTCCGATCTGAACGAATAGGGCCATCTCACCATCCACCGCCATCATCCACATACCCATCACTTTTGCAAAAGAGGAATAAACCGCTAAACCTCCACATGCAAACATAATGAAATTGGCATCGCCGATTATGTCGCCGAACTCATCGCCGTTGCCTTCACCGGATTCGCCATCGAAACACAAGTCCAACCGACATCCGGATAGATATCGTTGGAAAACTAAATCTCACTAACCCATCGCCATGGCTACATAGAATCATAGCGAGACAAAGAAAGGGCCGGAGTACCTTATCTCCATCAATGGTGATGTCTTCGTCTTGCCATCACCGCTGAGGAACGACATGCTCCATTGCTCCGTCGATGATCTTGACGACGCCTTTACGCCGTGGGCCAATCTCTTCGATTGGATCTCGGATAAACCTTGAACCCTCAAGACTCGATCTACTAGGAAAAAACTTATTAAAAACGATGGATCCCCACTCCTTCAATCCCGTGATGCCGGGAGGAGAAGGGAGGGGACCAGCGTGTGGTGGAAGGCGGGGCCCCGACGGCGGCACCCCTAGGGTTTGGGGCGGCGGCGCAAGAGCTTTCATTTGGTATTCAAGATAATACCTTTTCACCTTTCCTATAGACACGTCGCCTGAAATCTAGGGGACGGCTCAGGCGACGCCCGTCCTGCTCGCAACGACACCGATGCCCCTGCTCCGGCACGCAGCGACCTCCCGACGGGCTGCACCTCGGAGCGTCTCTTCCTCCTCTGTTATTGTCCTTCCTATAGAAGATTTTGTTCCCTCCGTGAGGGGAAGAGGGTGGCCGTTGCGGGCGCTAGGGTGGTGGCTAGTGGCGGGGGAGCGTGGAAACGAGAGGGTGGCGAGAGGAAGAAGATGAACAATAGCCGATCTGATCTGGAACGTCTGTTTTAGATCCTGTGGATGGATACAATCATCGCCTGAAATCTCACCTTTTTTTTCAGACGTCTGAAATATAGCAACTCACATAGTTTTTTTTTATAGTGTTGGATATGCTAAGTTTCTAGCAAAAGGTCTTTTCTTTCATTCTATAGTATATTTTGAGCTTCTTCACCTCTTACATCTTTTTCCTTTAAATTGGGATGTTAAAAAAACGATTGTCATCTCTTTCTTTCGTTTGTCTATTCAAGTAGTTTTCGTCATTGTCATGAGCCGGGAAATAGGGCCCGAATGACGGACCCACGAGGCCCCGAGGGGGCAAGCGCTTGCCGCCAGTAAGGTCTTGCCGCCGCCGCCGCCTCGCCTCCCGCTCCCTTCCGCGGATTCTTCGGAATTAATTAGAAAATAAAGAAGGATATTGATTATGATTATCTTAGGATTTTTGGTGTGCAAGAGAATATTCCATCTATAAGGAAGACCCTTATTAGGAAAATAAATAGGATTTGCTTGTAAAAAGGTATTCCAATCTATAAGGAAACCTTTTAGAGAGATTGCTTATGCGATACAAGTCCCACTAGTCGGGCTATAAAAGTAAAGGGTTTGTAATCTTTCGGGACAACAAGCAATAAAGAAAATTATCTCCTCTATCTCTCTACTCTCCCGCCCCCCCCCTCAAGCCCCCCCAAGCCACGCCGTCTTGTCCATACGCCGCCCACGCCACGCCCGGCCCCCCAAACGGCGGGCGCGCCAAAGCCACGTGTCACGCCAGATCGATCCGGGTTGTGATACATCTTTTGCATCCTCCTCGTTTTTAAATTTAGAGTTAAAAAAACTTAATGACACCATATTTTTTTTAGACAAAGGGCTAAGCCCAAATTATATTGAAAGTCAGAAAACAGTAATCGGTATTACGTTTGGGGTTACCGGCTTACATTGACGACCAAACCGCTCACAGGATCAACACGTAAAAAAAGAAACTAAAGTTCCTCCTCTTATCACATTACTTGGTCTCCCCGACTAGGAACAAAAAGAAAGAATCCAAAGAAACTAAACCGAGATTGCTATTGTCCAAGCTTTCGTCGCCAGATTGTTTTATATCACCCGGCTTGTCGGGCTTGCCTTCAAAAGCTCCGGCCATTCTCACAACTACGGGCGCAGTAGTCGATCGGAAAGTAGATGAGTTCGCCGAAACTCGGCGTTCGGTGAATTGCTTTACTTCTATTACAAGGGAAAGATGAATCTATTACGTAAAAGCTACTGCAAGGAAATAATAGAAGTGTTCAATTTTCAGTTGTCCTCCTCTTGCTTCGGGACTTGGCTATATAGATGTCGGCGTGTTCCCGGCTTCCCGCTCGTTGATCCACTCGGGCCTGATGTGCGGGTGTTCTTGGGCCTTGCTCTCTTGGGCCTGCTTGTGGACGGCCGGACGCAGTGAGTGCTGCCGACATGATCTTCCCCTTGGGACGAGGCATGTCCCCATGCCGGTGCCGCTGAAATCTTTGCTTGATCGCCTCGGCGTCCTCCCAAGTGGCAAGATCCGCACCCAGCCTCGACCACTTGATGAGTAGTTGCTGCACCGCATGTGGACCACGATGATGAAGCCGAAGTCCGCAGAACTCGCTCCGAACCTGCATCATGTCGCCGGGATCCGGAAGAGGATCGATGTCATAGCCGTTGAAGAAGGGGCAGCTTTGAGCAAATGAGACATGGAAGACAGGGATGAATGGATGATGATTCCGGCGGCGTGAGCCTGTAGGCGGCGATCGGATCCCAAATTCTCCAATATCCGATATGGTCCGAAGTACTTGAAGCTCAGCTTGTTGTTTGATCGGGGAGCAAGTGATGACTGCACATAAGGTCAGAGGCGAAGAAAGACCTAATCACCAACCTTGAACGAAGCGCCTCGAGCGGCGCTTGTCAGCCATCGTCTTCATGCGTTGTTGTGCTCGGAGCAAGTGTTGGCGTACAACTGCTAGCATGGTCGCCCGCTCGGACAGAGTAGCTTCCACATCGGGAACAGATGACACAGAGGATGCAGAAAGGCCAAAGTGACGAGGAGATCGACCAAAGAGTACCTCGAATGGAGACCGCCCAAAGCGGAATGTGGGGGGTCGTGTTATACCAAAACTCGGCGAGAGTCAACCACTTGCTCCATTGGCGGGGCACGCATGTGTGAAGCACCTCGTATGTTTCGAGACACGATTCACCCGCTCGGTTTGGCCGTCGGATTGAGGATGATAGGCTGTACTCGGTGACAGTGTAACATTTGCCATACGGAAGAGTTCAGACCAGAAATCACTTTGGAAGATGGCATCCCGTCCGAGATAATGATCCGTGGCATCCCATGAATTCTCAAGACATGGTCCGGAAGGCCGGAGCGACTTTTAGGAGCTGTGAAAGGATGGTGCGTGAGCCACAAAGTGTGCAAACTTACTGAGCTTGTCCACTACGACCATAATGCAATTAGCCATGCCTGAAGTTGGAAGCCCATTAATGAAGTCCATTGTTAACACTTGCCAATTCTCCTCTGGTACCGGTAGTGGAGCCAACAGCCCGGGGTAACGAGAACGGTCAGGTTTTGCCTGAATGCAAATTGTGCAGTTGGAGACATAATCCTTGACTGCTGATTTAAGGCCACGCCAAAAGAACAGCTTGCGTACTCGGCTATGTGTCACCGAAAACCGAGTGGCCCCCACGGGCCGGGCATGTAGAGCTGAAATAACTTCGGTCTTTGGAGAGATGGATTGTTACCTATGACGATGCGGCCGTTGTAGCGCGCAGGACACCGGATACCGAGTGAATGGTGGGTGGGACTGTGGGCTGACAGAGAGCGCCTGAATCAACTTGGTCATTTCTGGATCCTGATCATAACCGGCTACCACATCCTGCAGCCAAACCGGGACTGCCGAAGAAATGGATTGCAACTGTGCCTCGGGAGCAGGGTGTCTTGACAATGCGTCGGCCGCAGCGTTGGAGCTGCCAGGTTTGTACACAATCCGATACTGCAAGCCTGCTAACTTGTGGTGCATTTTCAACTGCCAAGGTGTATTCAGACGTTGCTCGTTGAGATGTGTCAGTGTGCGGTGGTCAGAGAAAATGGTAAACTCTGCATGTTGTAAGTAGGAACGCCAATGCTCAACGGCGACCAAGATGGCGAGGTACTCTTTCTCGTAGGTAGATAAAGCACTTGTGGGGACCTAGAGCACGACTGACAAATGCCAAGGGGTGACCCTCCTGAAGAAGTACAGCCCCTACACCGAAGTCACTGGCATCAGTTTGCAACTGGAAGGGCTTGGAGAAATCCGGAATGGCGAGCACCGGAGTAGATGTTAGAGCATCCTTCAGAGCTTGAAAGGCTGCGGTATGAGAAGAGGTCCAGACGAATACGGTGCCCTTCTTAAGTAAGTCAGATAACGGCCGGGCCAGTAAGGCAAAGTTCCTGACGAACTTACGGTAGTACCCTGCAAGCCCCAGAAAACTGCGGAGGTCCTTGACATCAGATGGAATAGGCCACGCTTGGACTGTCTGAATCTTGGCAGGGTCTGTAGCTACTCCCTCACTGCTGACAATATGACCCAAGTAGGAGATAGACTCCTTGCCAAACTGACACTTGCTGAATTTGACTTTCCATTGATTTGCTTTTAGCAAGGTGAAGACCTGGCGCAAGTGTTCAATGTGGGATGCGAAGTCCGGACTGTAAATTAGGATGTCGTCAAAGAAGACGATAGCACACTGGCGAAGGACTGGTAACAGAGTACAATTCATGGCGCCTTGGAACATGTTGGGGGCACCAGTAAGACCAAATGACATCACATTGTATTCGAACTGACCCCAATGAGTCCGGAAAGCGGTCTTATATTCTTCACCCGAGCAAGCCCGACCGATTAAACCCGGAACGTAGGTCCAAAGTAGTGAACCACTTGGCGTTAGAAAGCTCATCCAGAAGCTCATCAACAACTGGAATGGGGAACTTAGATTTGATGGTGAGTGCATTGAGCATGCGATAATCCACGCAGAAGCGCCATGAGCTGTCCTTCTTCCTGACTAAGAGGACTGGCGAGGAAAAGGAACTGTTACTCGGTCGTATCAGACCCGAATCGAGCATCTCAGTGACTTGTTTCTCAATCTCGTCTTTTAGAGCAGGCTTGTACCTATACTGCCTGACTGCCACTGGGGAGGCACCGGCCACCAGAGGAATAGCATGGTCACAGTGGCGTCGAGGAGGCAGACTGGTTGGTTCCTGGAACACATCAGCAAACTCATCCACCGATTCTTTGAATCTCCGGATGCGTAATATCTTTAGTTTGGACTGTCGAGCTGCAATGTGCAATAATCGAAACATAGAAGCAAAGATCGTCATCCGATAACAACCCGTGCAACGTGATATGATGAGCACCGAAAGGAATCCGCAACCATTTTGCACGTCAATCAACTTGCATTGGTGAAAATTGTTCAAGCCAATCCATCCCAATGATCACATCATAAGAAGCCAGGGGCAAGATGCGCAGGGAGGAATGGAATGCATACCCATCGACTGACCATTCGGCATCAGGAATGTAAGTGCTGCAATGCAGAATACCACCTCCCGCGACTCTGACAGACATCTGATGTTGCAGGGGCTGAACGCCAGTGAGCTGAGATGCAACAGAAGAACTCAAGAATGAGTGAGTGCTACCAGAATCCAGGAGAATTAGCACTGGTTGGTGTCGGACTGCTCCTTGAAACTGCATAGTCTTCAATGCTGAAGTGCCAAGTTCAGAAGCAACAGACAGAATAGCAAATGCTTGTGCCTCTGGAGGGAATGGTTCAACCACGGGCTCAGGAATAGATGTACCAGGTTGATCTTCAAACGAATCGGAGCAGAGTGCCCAAACCTCCTCAATGGCGTGCGCCTGCGGGACCGGTGGGCAACGGTGACCAGGCGCCCCTTACTTGCCCATGGCGCATGCGGGGAGCCCGAGCTTTAAGGTAGTGTCGCGCGCGGCGTGGCAAGCTTCTTCGCCGAAGTTGGGCGAGCGCCGGCGGCTTTGTCTTCCCATGAGCGCCCGGCCCGCGCGGATGAGGATGGCGCGGTCGGGCGGCGGCGGAGGCGGAGGGAGAGGCAAAGCTCCCTTGACCACAAAGATCACGCGCCAAAGATGGAACCCTCGCACGACGGAACTCCCCTCGCGCCCACCATGGTCGCCGCCTCTTCCCCGCAACAAGGCGGTAGTGCGCAAAGATCCGTCGAGTCGAAGGCCGTGATAACATAACAACAAAGACGGATGTCCTCCCCTAAGCCCGCCAATGAAACGCGGACATGCTCTAATGGGTCGGGGTTGGGGGCGATATGGTGAAAGTTGCTCTACCAAAGCCGTGAAGCGATCTACATAATCGGTGTGATAGAAGTCATACGGATGTGGAATTTTTACGCGTAAGAGAAGCTCGTGCTGATCACGGCTGAAACGATCGAGGATCATGGCTGAAAATGACTCCCATGGAACATTGTGCAGCCGGTGCTCGACTGATTGTAGCCATCCGGCAGCGGCATTGGTGAAGTGGTGGGTCGATATGGTGAGCCACATAGACTGGGTGGACATGGTACATTTTGAAATAATTGATGCTTTCGGGTCAACCACGACTTTGGGTTCTCGCCATCGAACTGTGGGAACTGAATTTTGGGCGGTAGCCTAGGTTGGCATTTGGGTTTGTGGAAAACTGACCATGATCTGGGTGGTACGGGTCAATTTGGCCATAAGGCGAATGGGAATTGTATGGAGCTGGGAACTGATAGGGGAAGGTGTGGTTGGAACTGAAGTACGGTGGTGGTGGCTGTTGTATGGAGGATGACAACGGGGGATACGGAGGATGATGCGCGCTTAGTGTTTGGCGGAATGGCTCTGGGGAAGGGTGTGGTGGGTATGGAGGAGGATTGTGTGATGTTGGCGGTGGATATGGTGGGGGATTGGGTGGCGGCGGAGGATATGGTGGGGGATTGGGTGGCGGCGGAGGATATGGTGGGGGATTGGGCGGTGGAGGAACGATTGGGGGATAGCCGGTGGTGAAATTGACGGGCATGCCATGAGAGCTCGGGGAAGGAAGGGAAGGAGATGGGTGCGTACCATTGGCCGGGATGCGGGGCCATGGTTGCCGAAGCACCAAGCCCGCATCCGTGTAGTCGGTCGGCGCGGTGCCGTCGGGCCGGCGGTCGTGATCTGCCGGCGGAGCACGCCCGGCCGACTCGCTCCGTGGAGGCCGCGGCCGAGGGCGGCGAATCCTCCCATAACACGGAGAGGCGCGCCACCTCATGACCCATGTAGTCGGGAGGCTCGATCTAGGGATGCCACGCGGTGAGCTGCTCCGTCGAAAAGTCGGCTCCGCGGTGGCGGCGCGCTCATCCCCTGCGTCTTGGATCTCGGCGGGGCGGATCTGCCGAGGCCGTCGGCGGCGGTGCTTTCGGCGTGGTGATGCGCGAAACGAACTCGCCCCGGTTGTCGGCGGCGGCGGCCGCCGTGTATCTTGGGCCGAGCGTCTTTGCTCGAAGCGGCGGGCGCGTCGCGACGTCGGCGGGGTTGATCGCGGTGGTCCTCATCCAGCGGCGTCGAGGCGGCGGGCGGCGGCGCTGGATGACGGCCCGGTACTCGTCGCGAAGTCGGAGATGGACCGGATGAGCTCATCGAATTTGCCTTGCCGACGACGGGATCCATGAAGCCTCGCGAAGGCCGGAGCCGGGTAAAATGGGGGTGGGAGGGAGGGTGGTTTTCCAGCGTGGTCGAGGCGCTCGTCGGGGAACGAGAGGGAGCTGATACCACTGTCAACTACGGCGTAGCTGATCGGAAAGTAGATGAGTTCGCGAACTCGGCGTTCGGGTGAACTGTTTACTTCTATTACAAGGGAAAGATGAATCTATTACGTAAAAAGCTACTGCAAGGAAATAATAGAAGTGTTCAATTTTCAGTTGTCCTCCTCTTGCTTCAGGGACTTGGCTATATAGATGTCAGCGTGTTCCGGCTTCCTGCTCAGTTGATCCACTCTGGGCCTGATGTGCGGGTGTTCTTGGGCCTTGCTCTCTTGGGCCTGCTTGTGGGCGGGTCGGACGCAGTAGTGCTGCTGACACATTCCATCTTCATGGATCTGTTCTTCGCGTCCAAGACTAGCCACTGTTTCATCAAGCCCAAGCATTTGTATGCTACCTGTTTAGGATTTTTAAGAATAATGTTAGAGAAAACTAGATCATTTCGGGTTTTCCACAAAGTCCACCCAATTGCCCTCATAATCCACCACAACATCGAAGTGGTTTCTTTGTTATTGTTGGAAGCCAATCTATCATTAAAAGAAGAAATGGTAGTAGGGCTGTTTTCCCAACCCATGCTGTCCCCTGCACCCAGCACCAAATGACTCTGGCTATGGGGCATTGAAACAGAAGGTGATCAATTGATTCCTCTTGTTCACAGAATTTGCACCCCAAAGCTTCATCCCAGTTTCTTTGTCTCAATTGTTGGACAGTTTGCACCCTGTCGTGCCAAGCCATCCACATGAATATCTTGACTTTGAGAGGCACTTTAGCTCCCCATACTTCCATCATCTGAGTATCATACACCCCCGGATCTGTAATGAGTCTATACATGCTTCTGGTGGTAAATCTCCCTGATTGGTTAATCTTCCAATATACCTTGTCTCTTTCCTTAGTTAGGTTTACTTCTGCTATTCATCAGTGAGTTCCATTCATGCATTTCCTCCTCACCAAAGTTTCTTCTGTACCTTAAGTTCCAGTTAAGCTCATGAGCTGCTTGGATGGATATCTCTTGATCATGACAGATTCTGAAAATCTTTGGAAACATAGTTTTCAGTGTACACTCACCCCACCACAAGTCAAGCCACAGTCTTGTTTGTCCCCCACAATTAACAATATGAGCTTTTCCTCTTAATACCACTCCTTAACAGCATGTAGACCTTGCCAAAATTGAGAAGCTCCTTTTTTCTTGCTTTGACAAAATGACACCATATTATTCATGTAATGGTCTGGCATCTAAGCCTATTCGTGTTGCAACCGACGTGCGGGCGTGTTGCTCGTCTTCCAGCTTTTCAAAATTTATATGCACACGACAGCTATCTATTTAATCCAGTCAATCTATTCCCTTTTCTGAAAGAAAATCTAAAGATTAATCTTTTCTTGCACTAGCATTTATGATTGACTTTTAGATAAACGCCGGTAGTCCAAGCAGGGCACAAATTAAAGCTAAATCTGGTCTAATTAAATCCAATAAAAATGTTGTTGATCCCGTTTTTAGGGGAAAATAAAGAAATCGCCTTACTCGATGTGATTTCTTGAGATAAGCCTTTTTCAAATTTGTCTCGGTGTTTCGAAGAGCAGAGGGTTAAACCCTATCCGTTGGATATAGCACAATGTTACCAGACTGCTAACGACAGTATATAGGATTCACGATAAAGGTGGATAAAAAGTCTCGAACCCCGACAAGTCCACCGTCATCCGCCGTCACTGTAGCCTCCAGGCTCCGAAAGGACCAAGTTCGAGTTCTCTCCACGGTTATATAGAGTCGACTCCCCCCTTTTGGCCATGCAGAGCCACGACTAATTCTTCCACTATGGGCAGTCACTCGGGAGCTGAGCTTCCTATTCTGCTTCCTTCGACCCAGGTCTTCCTTCCTGGTACTAGAGGCGCTTGGAGAGATTACGCCATCTTCATTAGCTTGATCTCGCGCGAGCGATGTCAGTGCCACACAACTACGCCAGCCGTCGTCCCACACGGCAACCGATGAAGTCCAGAGTCGCTGGTGTAGGGCCGGATCTATGGGAAGGAATGTTCTTTTTAACGTATACGTGAAGGAAGGTTCGACGCGCTCATGCTCGTGAAGGTTCGTACATCTGTTGGACCCTGTTTGGATGGGGTGACAAACTTTAGTTACCTCTGTTTTAGTCAATTTTAGTTACATTTACTTTCAAAAACAGGGGTAACTAAAATTCAAGAGGTGACTCAAATTGAAAAGTCCGGGTACCCTACTTTTATATTTTGGAAAGTCTGTCTGTAGGACACCCAAATTAGCGCTCTTTGGCTGGTGGACATCGTCTTTCTCCATATTTGCCGGTCGTTTGACGTAATTTGGTCTGTGTACATTGAGGGGAGAGAAACTCATCACCAAAATAGTTGTCATTTGTAAACCGTAAGGACAATGACTATGAAATTTTAACAGACAACAAGATATGATAGTTATCTACAAATCATCTAATACTCACTTTTATAGAAAACGTAATTAAGGACGTGATATGACATCAAGAATAATTAAATCCGCCATATCATGTCCTTAATTAGGTTTTTATGTAAGTGGGTATTTAATGATTTGTAAATAACTATCATATCTTGTTGCTGTAAAAATTTCATAGTCATTGGCCTTACGGGTTTACAATTTGCGGTTGTTTTGGTGGTGAGTTTCTCTCCCCTTAGTGTCCACAGGCCAAATTATATCAAACGGCAATGTGTTCTGGCAAATATGAAGAAAGACGATGTCCGCCAGGCAAAGAACGTCACTTTGGGAGTCCTACAGACAAATATTCCTTATATTTTAGTCAGGTGAGTGACTAACAATCCAAATATGCCATTAGAGCAAGTATTATAGAAGGCTGTAAGCCGGCTGTTTGATGAGATTTTGTGCAACATTCATTGTGTATGCATATGTATACTTTATCAAATTCACAAGTTGGGAGCTAATAGAAAATATGAATGTATACTCGTGTTTTCAATTAGCCCGAGCTGATAGCCAGCAGGTGCATGGCCATGCAAGCACAAGAAGCTAGCAAGTGTATGTCCATGCGTGCAAATCGTATACATGCAAAGCTAACAGGCGCAGTACGTCTATCGGACGTCGCAAGCCTTTGGACTATCTAAACATACACCGTATGTGTGTATATATACACACGTATACTTGGCCCACCTGTCATGGGCTGCATGGGAGAAGTGCGCTAGTTGATCTCGGTGTTGGACAGAACACAAGCGCCGTGTACAGGTCCACACGCAGCCAGTAAATATCTCAATTAACCTTCTAGAAACCAGATCAGGAAGGATAATTATCACCTGGGATAAGTACGAGTTCAACTTGTATATATCAAGAGGATATGCACGAGGCTCCGGATATCTCGGGCGCGCTTAACCAACTCAGGCGGCGCGTGCGTGCGGCCAAAGGCCCCATAGCTAACCCTAACCCTTGCCTACATAAAGGACTCCAGGCCATCACGAGAAGGGGGACCGGACTTTGCATCAACGCGCCGTCAGGCTGCCGAGCAGGGACTGCACGTCCACAACCATCGTCTGGCATCGCCGCCGGCCGGAGGAGCGCCCAGGCGTTGGCTTGGTCCAGTCCTGCCCTTGAACGGGGAGGACGATGGACATCTAAACGGCATCCGCCGACATGGAGTCATGTATCCGGAGGACCCCAAGGGCGATGGCTTTGTCCATGACCTGATCTACGCCGGCAGCCGGTCTACCTGAGATGCTGGCCAAATCACCACGGCAACGCTGCTCCCGGCCATTGTCAACATGAAGGACGCCCGGCTGATTTGATCGCTGGAGCAGACGACGGCAGCCCTACCACAGGCGCCCAAGATGGAATGTCGACAGGATCCAAATCCGTCCATCCATGAGCCGGCCAACGTCGCCACATTTGGTTGTTTGCCTACGCCACGACAAGGCTGGAGGACGCCCGGTTCATTGGATCGGCCGCCGTCATGGCACCATCTATCATCTATCAGGAGCACGGAGCGGACTACGGAGCCGACGAGCACGGATGTACAGCCCTGATGAGGGTGGAGATCGCCGATCAGCACTCCTTGAAGACGAAGGCAGCCGCCACTACACGGCGCACACCGTCCTGATCGCCACCACGGCGCTGAGCGGCAACGAGACGCCGGCAGATGGTCTACCAGTACCGTCCACCAGATGGGATCGCCACCACGCCGCCGCCGGTCAAGATCCATTCACGGCCAGGGCGCCGGCTTCACGTACGTCCGTCGGCTCCGTCCAGGAAGTCTTGTACAGTTGCGTCTGCAGATGTGCAGTGGCATCGGACGAGAAGATGAACACAGAAACCGGGCGCTTGACGCGGCTGCCTGGCGCTCATGATCGACGAGTCCGAGGGCAGCGTGCATCCATCACAAGAAGATGCCAAACACATCCAGTGTGTAAACTCATGCATGCATATGTTATTCACGTGTGCTGATGGCGTCCAAGACGCAAGCCGGGCAAGGCAAAGAGACGACGTGCTACCATGCACGTCCCGGCGATGCTTGTGCACGTCTTGGTCCGAGCACAAGTCTGCACCAACGAGTCTTCAACCGCTACTACGACGGGCGCCAGGCACCTCACCTCGACCACGGAGATCCCCGTGCGGAGGCAGACCATGCATCTTGTCCGCTGATAGGAGGAGACCGAGATTGGCGGGGGAGCGCTGCAGCTCGCACCTCGGCTGCGTCAAGGCTACCACGCCGTCCCCAGCCTCCAGAGCCAGTCCATCCTCACGTCAAGAGGAGGGTTCCATCAAGCCGCCGGCCATGATCCATCCATGGTCAGGCCATCATCACATCAAGGGAGGGCGCCATGAAAGGCAACCTGTACGTTTGATCTACATGGCGCCAGCGATCCATCCATGAGCAAGCCGCCGGCCAAGCCATCATCAAGTCATAGAGGGTGTTCGTCTTTGTGCATCCCTGGCCAGTGATCCAAGGGAGGCAGCCGCCATAGCATGGCGAGATAGCAAGGGAGGGCCCCTAGGGATCGGAGTGCATCTACTATGCGCCTCTCGACGCCGGCGGGGCAGACACCACACCTGGTTGCGCCGTACACCCACTACGCCGACTATACACCGGGCTGTCGACCAACATCTTCATGTGCACAGGCGACCTCGCCCCACTGCGAGGGGTGAGCCCGGATGCCATCGACGACGGCTCCATCTACCCCTACGTTGCTGCAGTAGGTGTTGAAGAGACGAGCCCGGATGCTGTCGACCCGGGAAGGCGAGCGCACACATCGTCGACCACAGCTAGATGTACGTGAGCTGTTGTATGCTTCACATGAAGCTAGCCTGGACAAGGGCCGGCAGTGGTGCATGAGCATGTTTGCTTAACTACCGCGCCAATGCAAGCTGCATGTATATGTGTATATGCGCTTCAATTACTTCTAATAAGAGCGTGTGCACATGCACGTGCTAATTGTATAAGCAAACCACAGGAGCTCGTCGAGCCCTATTTATATAATTTTATCTTTTTTTATTTTGTGTGCATCAGGTAAAGCTGTTTAGGCAATGGAGCTAGCCATGTACATCCACCTACCACTTCAGCTACTATCACACCACCACGCGCCAGCTCACGCGGCGAGTGCAAGTCTTCATCAAGCCTACTACGACTTCAACTACTCTACATGACCAAGTTCCATGGCGTACCACGACGACGACGCTGCGAAAGAAGTCAAGATCAGTCAAGCTACATCAACCATGCGAAAGTGCTACTACCACTACAACAACGTGTCGCTCGACACCGACGCAGGCGAACGACACAGCGCGGCGTGGCTAATGCTCTAGCCACGTTCTACCGCTCATGGACCGACGAGGCCATGGACACGCCCGACGCCATCCACATCTACATCAACACACATGCATGGAGACGTGAAGCGAAGATCGGCGGCGGCGACCAACGCAGCTTAATCGGAGGTACTGTGAGCCCGACTCACGGGGTAATTAACTAGGAGCTTTCGAGGCCCTAGGAACCATGAAGACCACATCGCCTACGCGGATTGCCGCCAGCCAGGCTATCCATAGAGCGCACATGTACTTGGGAACATATATTTGTATTTCCATTAAATATGAATAAAGCTTGTGTTCCCTTCTCTTTATTTCTTTTTGTGTACTTTAGTACACCGGCACGCCTCGCAAGATTTATTTTTATTTCGCACGGAGAGATCCTCCCCTTTAGAGTGATTTTTCCGCGAAAACACCGGCAAATGATGACGTGGAGGAGAGAAGGAGGAGAGAGGAGAAACAGTGGTAAGCTACGGTAGGCTTGGACACATGAACCAAGAAACTTTGTGAGACGGACAACCGGGCCATTATTAAATGCTGAAGACTTAACTATTGTGCGGTGTGAGGGGTGAAAAGTAGGCCAGTAAGGATCCTTATAGCCAAGAGCCACTGTATTATAATACTTGGTATTAGTTTCTTTGACGAGATTGTGGTGGATCAGGGGACATTCACGTGTAATTCTTGGATATCAGAAATTTGGGCCGGATGCTTCGCTGTTTAATAAGTTGAGAATTTTACAATTCCTTACTTGGTTTTTAAGGTTTTGCAATTCACAGAGAGTGCCGTTTTCCATTCGTAATGAACGCAACAACGGCCGTTAACGCGCTTGGCTGTGTAGAGGCCGACCAGCCCACAGAAAAGTGGGATCTCGGCGGCTTGGCGCGCTGAAACGAAACAGCGGAGAGCTGACGGTATTGGACTCCGCCCACCCACAGAAGCAAACCTGACCGTGTGCTAGTTCATAATTCTACCGGCAAGTACAGTCGCACTTGCTATTTTAAGATGAAACTCCCGACCTCTGCTCTGCACCTTGCACCGTCGCATCTCTACCGTTACAGCCCCTGTTTCTCTCTTCCCTTGGCCTTGGCCCCCCTTGTCTTCTCGTCCTGCCAGGATGACCATGAGTTCGGCCATCCTGCTTACGATCTGCACCTTCTCGGCGCTGCTGCTGGTGGCGCGCGGCTCTGAGAAGACATCGGCCACGCCGGTGGTGGCCGTGGGCGTGACGGTGGCTAGTGATCTCATCCGCTCCGGTGGTCACCGCTACCTGGACGTCAGGTGACCTTTGGTTTTGTTTTCTTGATAATAACTCGTGCCTGGTGATGTGACTATTGATCTCTCCTTGCTCAAGATTTGTTTGTGTGCTCTCTCTCAGCACTCAGTCATTACTAGTACTAACTAGCTGCCCTCTTGTCGTGCTACTCCCAAATCCGGCGCCTCACATAAACTTAGGCCCTGTTTGGTTCAGGGACTAGGACCACTTTTTTTAGTTTTAATTATTCTCTAATTTATCCAACAACAAGACTAATGGACTAATTTTTAGTCTCAACTAGTCCCTAGTCCATTAGCCCCTCTTGAGAGTCTAATTGGGACTAGTCCGTGCTTCTTGTCGGTCGTCAACTCATTTGTACACTTGTGCATGCATAGTCAAATTATCATTTCTAGTCCCTCATTAGTATTTTAAACTAAACATCTTTTAAATGAGACTACAAATTAGTCCCTAGTCCCATGGAACCAAACAGTCCCTTATTATATTAGTCATGTCAGGCACCAAACGAAACAGAGTTTATGTATCTAAGCTTCGATTGGGCCTTGGTTAACATGTCAGTGCTGTCACTCTCCAGCGACTAGCTTTTTCTACGGTTGATCAATATTTGGCTTCCATTACAATTAACTTCCCAAATTGATTATCTTGGAGACAGTTTACGAATGTTCTGAATAGCCATTTTCTGTCAGAAGGCTACCATTAATCTTTTCAGCTTTATGGCTACGACTAACCAGTTCTTGCAGTTAACCTTTTGTCACCAAAAAAAAAATAACTTTCCCAAAATAAAATAAACTTTTTTTTTGAAGAATAAAAAACTTGCCAAGAACCAATTCAATAATTACATGGATCTCTATAGGATGTAGCTTTGATTTTGATTAATCTGAACATAAATTATGTTAACAGAACTGAGGAGGAATTCAGGAATGGGCATGTGGAGGATTCCCTTAACGTGCCCTATCTTTTCTTCACTTCACAAGGCAAGTCTCAAAAACAAACAATTAAAATACAGATCTTACATCACAAAGACTGAACACTTTCTTGTCCCTAAGAAAACATTAGCTGTTTAAACTTTTAAGCTGTGAGATGTTTAGCTTGAACTGTACTCTATTGGATGTGACCCTGTATGGTTTCAGCAGGAAGGGTGAAGAACCCCCAGTTCATTGCACAGGTCGCAGCAGATTTCGACAAAGAGGACAACATAGTTGTGGTATTACTAATGATCTCTACCCACAGCTCATCAGACTAATTATATTTATACACCATGGGATGTGTGTTTTTTCTCTCACAATGATCTTTTTATCTTGTTTAACTTGTTCTTCTGCTGATCCACCTGTTTTTCTTTCAAGGGCTGCAAAAGCGGAGTAAGGTCTGAACTAGCATGTGCTGATCTCATGGCAGCTGTAAGATCTTTTCCCTTGCTTCCCCGCTTCAGTTGTCTTTCGATAATTTTACGCTGCACAGTATAGGACTACAAGATTGCATACTGTTCAGTCTGATTTATCTTATGGAATTTATGCCTTAATAGAAAACAAAATAACCATGATCCTATGTTCCTTGCATGACTGATTTTGGTTATCCAATACTGGTAAAATCGTTTTCTTTGGGGTACAATTTTAGCTGCATTGATATTTAATATTGACGATGGTTTTCTTGTTCCAAAACAGGGAAGATTCATTAAACTTTATTAGAGAAACCATGTTTCACATATTTCAATAAGTTTATAACACGCATAGCCTGAGCCAGGTCGACCTCAAGCATAAACATCAGGGCAACCTAAAGCATAAACATAAACATCAGGGAAGGTAGAGCAAAATTTTGCTGAACACTATATGGCACTGCTATTTAGTTTGTTGCAAATTGCAAGTCCTGAAACTCAACTGAGCAATTTAGGGCTGAACAAAAGAACTTGTGTGTAAACACCTTCTCAAAACCACTTTGAACTATTTTGTGGAGGGATGGGATAATTTTTTGTCTAGTGATGAAAGTTATGGGAGGGTATGTTGTCTGGTATTATGAAGGTGTTCTCTAAATTTATCAGCGACAGTCAGGAGTAAATTGGGCTTTACTCTAGTGTTGCCTTAAAAATCAAGAAAACATCTTAAATGATATTTTATTTCTCCTTTTTTTATCTAAAACATGTGAATGTTGCTTATGAAAACAGGGATTTAGAAATGTGAAGAACATAGAAGGCGGTTACATCGAATGGGTGGAAAACGGACTTGCTGTGAAGAAAAATCAAGCACAAGATGAACTATGATGTGCCCTATTCTCTGGTTGTTCTTTTCTTTGACGGGAACGTACCTCCATATAGATAATTGTAGGTTTAAATGAACAAAGTATATATAGTTTGCTTTAAACATTTAATCATGTGGAAACTTCTTAACAAAGTGCATTTTCGTCATGTAACTTCTTAATATAGTTTGTCTAATTGTAGATTTAAGGTGCATAATAGTTTCATGTATAATGTAAATGAGTAATTTTTTTTTTCTGCTGGTTCTTTTAACTTGTTTCTATTTCTTATCCTAGTCCCAGTGCTTGCAAATCGCATATTCAGTTCTCTAAACTTGCTTTGAGTGCTAATTAAATCGCACAATTGGCTCCCTGAACAAGTTTTGAGTACTCATCCACATTGACAGATACGTTGCGTGCATCAGTATTTGGCGATGATAAGCAAGAAAAGTTTGGTTGATGAACTCTGGCACAGTAGTCTGTGGCACGAGTACGTAGTCGTGTGACTGGTGGCAAGACGTGTCACTCAAATCAGCGTGCACCCACGTTTGTTTCTCTTCAAAATGCTGACCATATAGCACGTCTCGATCAGCACCCACTGCACGCCTTTATGTTTCGTGGACACGAGCAAAGTATATATATATGAAACCGAAAGTTGGGTAATCACGCACTGCACTTACCATGTCCCTTGCTCATCAGTCACTCCACTCCTCTGCTGGTGCTGGACCTTTCGTTCTACTCCCAAAATGTACATGGTCTCACACGTTCGCTCACACCCACATCTCATTGCTGGACCTTTTGTGCGTATTGCGGTCTATCCAGAGTGGACCTTATTAGCTAGCCTGCTGCCTTGGAGCAAGGCAACGGCCTCCACGTCTACTAACGGCCAAAAACGATGCAAAGTCCAACATGCATGCTCGCCATGGCTATGCCACTGAGCTAGCTGTAGTGGTAACTCTAGTTCTAAAATTGTACTTCCTCCATCCCAAATTATAAGTCGTTTAACTTTTTTTTGACAAATGCTTTGATCACTTGTCTTATTCAAAAATTTGTGCAAAATATTACTTCTTTTGCCGTGGCTTTCTTTATTAATAAAAACTCTTAAAGAATGACTAAATTTGACTATATTTGCGTAAATTTTTTGAATAAGACGATTGGTCAAACTTGGAGGCAAAAAAGTCAAACGACTTATAATTTGGGATGGAGGGAGTACTAACTTGCAATGCAAGACTTATTCCGTGTTAGTTTAGCAGCCACAGAACTCTGATTTGATACTGATACTGTTAGAGATTATAACCTCTGCTGTGTAGTGCTGTGCATACACACGTACACAGAGGACAGAGCTAAGGAGGAATCACGCGCGGCAGGACCGCAGGAGCACGCACGCACGCATATGTACTGTGTGCGGTAGTGTTCCACAGCTCGATCTTGCGTTGTCGCTGAGCCTTTGGATCTGCAGATTCATGGAGGCTGCAGCGACGGCCCTTCTTCCTCCTGCTCCTCGGCAGGTGCTCATCCTGGCCTTGCTTCTCCTCATGGCTGCATCCATGGCTCGACGAGCTTCTTCTGGTGAGTCCAGTCCCTCAGAAAGGCCTAGTAGCATGCATTATCTTATACATGAGCTTAGCGAGAACTTAGCTTAATTGTTGGCTGACAATAGATTAATAAATTAATTTAATTTTATGTTTGCGTGCTTGCAGATGGAGTGCGATATGATTATAGAGCTTACACTGAGGTATGCATGGTGGATCCTCTCTCCTTTCTATATCAGTGTGCTTATGTTGCTGCTGGATTGCTTCTGAACTTTTTGGCTTTGTTTTCTTCAGTGCAAACCTCACCCTGAGCCTGCTCTGTACAATGGTGGCGTCCTGCGCTGGGCGAACAAAATAACAGACTTCAGAACAGAGGACGAAGGCAACTACTCCCCGGCATTTGTGCTCTACAACATGTCCGCGGCAACTGCATACAGCTTCTCTTGTAAGTTGTTCTTCTTCACCGCTTCATGCTCATGCATATCTGTCCAGAGCAATCGAGTTTGAGGTCGAGTGGATATGCGCCCGGCCGGGATAACTGCCAACTATACAGCCTTGTTGGACGTACTGTAAACTCTACACGAGCTCTCTCGTAGATCAAGTTTTACTCTCCACTGTTTTCACTCTTTACCCACTAAATACTGGTACTACATTCCAAGCAATACTGTATCGCCCTGCCTGACAAGAAATAAGAAACGTCCTAATCAGAATTCAGAAGATAAGAAATAAAACGAAGAGTCCGTAGGAGTAGAAGCAAGCATATCGTGTTCAGATCCAGGAAAGCGACACGGAGGAATTAGAGGCGGCAGAAACCGACCTCAGTCAGCTGCCAGCGTCTAGCGTCTCGTCACGGGCTGGCAGGAGACTACCAGCCTAGAGCCAAGCAGTAGAAACACCGCGAGCAACAAAAGAGGGGAGGAGAGCTGGCGCACCGGCGCATGTTCCGTCGGACCACCCCACCACCGGTGGGCATGCGAGATTCGCACGCGGACATGGGCAAAAACGGGCGGCCGTGCCTATGAGCGTGCGTCCAAGGCGCAAGCGGCCTCGCCCACCGGAGGGGTCCGCAGACATCCGCACAAATGGAAAGAACAGCCCTGCACTTCACTAAAAAAACTAAGCGACTTGTATAAAAAGTTAACTCGTTATAACCAGGTACTAGTAAAGTAGTAATGATAAAGCAACAGGTTCATTGCTTTGTAAGTTGCTTGAAAAATGGTGAGTGCTTCACTGTCTGTTATATCCAGGTTGGGTCAAAATAGATGGACCAGAAAGCGCAAATGTGAAGGCAAAGATCCTGACCCTGGAAAACGCAGCATCACAATGCATCGGCACAGCGATCGTGCGAAACGACTGCTGGTCTTTCCTCAAAGGTGGTTTTGTTCTCAGCTCGCCGTCTCAAAACTCGGTCCTCTATTTCCAGGTGAGTTCTGTTTCTGACAGTGAACATTATACTTATGGTAAGAAATACTTGACGTTCTGATCAAAATTCTGTTAAAAGTTGTAAAACTTTCGCCATCAATAAGATAAGTCCTGAAAGGCACTTTTGCAGTCGTATAAGTACTTATTAGATACTAAGTCCATAACTATGTATTGTTTTGAATTTATAGAGGTGACTAATTCGGCATTTTTGCTGCCACAGACTGCGAGCCCAAATGCTTCGACAATCTCAATCAGAAGCGCCTCCTTGCAACCCTTCTCACCTGATCAGTGGAATCAGCACAGGGAGGACCGTATCCAACTGGTACAAATATTTATACATTATTTTTATTAACAACAAAATATATATGGAACTGACTGCTGAAGCTGCCACTGCTGGCACTCTGCATCAGATTCGGAAGCGCTTCGTGAACGTCCATGTCTCCGACGGCAACGGTAGCCGCGTGGTTGGGGCGAACGTGGCCGTGCATCAGATCACCAGCGACTTCCCCTTGGGCTCCGCCATCAGCAAGAGCATCATCGGGAACAAGCCGTACCAGGAGTGGTTCAACAAGCGCTTCAACGCGGCGGTGTTCGAGAACGAGCTCAAGTGGTACGCGACGGAGCCGTCGCCGGGGGCGGAGGACTACGCGGCGGCGGACCAGCTGCTGCAGTTCGTGCAGTCCAACGACGTGATGGCGCGCGGGCACAACATCTTCTGGGAGGACCCCAAGTACACGCCGGCGTGGGTGAAGAACCTGACGGGGTCGCAGCTCCGCGCCGCGGTGGCCGGGCGGATCGAGAGCCTGCTGTCCCGGTACAAGGGCGACTTCGTGCACTGGGACGTGAGCAACGAGATGCTGCACTTCGACTTCTACGAGAACCGGCTGGGCGGCAACGCCACCGCCGACTTCTTCAACACGGCCAAGCGCGCCGACCCGCTCGCCACGCTCTTCCTCAACGACTTCAACGTGGTGGAGGCGTGCGACGACCTCAGCTCCAGCGCCGACTCGTACGTCGCCAGGCTCCGCCAGCTCGCCGACGCCGGGGTCACCTTCGAGGGCATCGGGCTGGAAGGCCACTTCGGCAAGCCCAACATCCCGTACGTGCGCGCCGTGCTCGACAAGCTAGGCACGCTCCGCCTGCCCGTCTGGCTCACCGAGATCGACATCAGCAGCGCCTTCGACCAGAGGACGCAGGCCGCCTACCTGGAGGAAGTGCTCCGCGAAGGCTTCGCGCACCCGTCCGTGGACGGCATCATGCTGTGGACGGCCATGGGCGCCAACGCCAGCTGCTACCAGATGTGCCTCACGGACGCCAACTTCACCAACCTCCCCGCCGGAGACGTCGTCGACAGGCTGCTGGGGGAGTGGCAGACCAGGGAGGTGCTGGGCGCCACCAATGACCGCGGCTCCTTCAACTTCAGCGCCTTCCTCGGCGAGTACAAGCTCTCCGTCACCTACCTCAACCGCACTGCCGACGCCACCTTCTCGCTGGCTCGCAGCGACGACACCAAGCACGTCAACATCCGTCTGCCGGCCCCAGGACCTGCAGGCCGTACATGAACATCCTTCACCTCGTCCATCCCTGGAGTCGAGTAGAAATGTAGTAGCAGAATTTAAGAACAACCATGGTGTGTTCGTTGCTGTCAGAAAAAAAATTGCATCCAAAACAAAATAAAGTTTGTGGATTGATTGATAGAATTGCATGCACATTTTCTTTTTGCGAACAACAGGTATCTCCGGCTTGTTCTCTTATAATGAAAATAAAATGCCAAGCACATTCACGAGTTGACCCTTTGAAGGATGGGATTACACTTCGGCCTTTGGTTTCGGTCGGATTAGCTCCATTCGGACGGATTGATTTAGTCTAGTTTTGAATCCGGTTAATGCTAAAATGAATGTTCGGTTAAGTAATTGTTCCGACGATTTGAATTAGACTAATTTTGAATTCACCCATTTTGTATACCAAACTACTTGGATTTGTTCCACACCTCTTGAGGCCCGGAGCAAAAACAACCGAATTGAGTGACACAGGTGGATTCACTCAATCCGGACCCGAAGTATTCCGGACCGGAATTCAATCCGACCAAAACGAAGAAGCCCTTCAATAGATAGATTCATCCTCATTCTTTTGAAGCACCCCCCTAAGAGAATGAGGATGAATCTACTGAGCCAGGGAATACTATACCCTCTTACACAGATGGGGTTGCGCCCCTTGGGGTCGAGGGCCAAGTTTGGTGGCACCGCTCACACCCAGACTAGTACCCCTCTCTAACAAATACACTATCATAATAGATATAAAAATTATAAAAGTCCAAACATCTGTTCGTATTGTAATTTCCAAAGATCACACAAAAATAGTCATAAGGATAATTAAACATATAAGAGTAGCTCCAACAGTTTTGCATTTGCATTTGGCATTCTCTTATTTTTACCAAAACCTCAAAATCTAGTCTTCAACAGCTTGGCAATTTGGGCAATTTGGCAAAAGGAGCTCCTCCCGGCATCACATTTGCTTCCCGCAGCGCCAGAAAAGAAAAACAGAACCACCTTCGCCCACCGCGTGATCGATCCGGCCATGGTGAAGTGGGCCACGGCCAAGGAGGCGTGGTTATACGGGTCGGCGCTGGCGGCACGACGGTGGGAGTACATCAATGCGGGGGTGTACGTGTTCGCGGTGCGGCTCCTGGTCCTGGCGGCGACCGTCCTCACGGTGCTGCTCTATGGCACTGGCGGCCGTCGCAGCCGTCAACACACATGACCTCACGGCGCACCTCGCCGACGCAGATTGCCGCGTGGGATTGGCGTGGTACGACGCCTAGCTCGGCCTCGTGGAGTTCCCACCCAAGAGCGCGTCCAGGGGAGAGGTAGCCGTGGCGAGCCTTCCTCAATTCTAGAGGTCCGCGTGGGATTGGTGAGGTACGACACCCAGCTCGGCCTCATGGAGTTCCCACCTAAGACTGTGTCCAGGCGTGCGCGCTGGGGCGAGAGGTAGCCACGGCGAGCCTCCCTCGATTCTAGAGGTAGAAGGACCAATATATAAATATAAACTTTTTTGCGTGTTTACTTTGCGTAAATGTTAGACACACAGATTTATATATATGGCCTTGGTTAATTTACAAAAAGTTTTATGTTCACTTTGCAAAACGTTGTCCTAGGCGGCTTTGTCGAGGAAGGACTTCGCGCGATCCTTCCTCAACTACCGGTCCAAATGGGCCCTCTTTTGTAAGCCAAAAATGCCAAACACTTGGAGAGTTTTTTTAACTTGTCATATTGATTTGAGAGTTGACAAATAAGAAAAATTGCCAAACCAAAATTGCAATGCTCATGGAGTTGCTCTAATTCATCTATTAGCTCCTCGAGAGGTAATCGGGGACGAAGCCATAAAAAAATTAGGAGAGGCTCAACTTGTGCCTGTGGTGTGCGGCCTGCCCTATGATTGCTAGTGCCTGGCTGCCACTTGGTCGGCCTCACTCACTGCTTGCCTGCCGCCTGGTTACCCGCTCGACCGCTTCCCACTTACCGCGGGGCTGACGGCTATCGGGTATGTAGAAATAGGATACCCCACAGAGATCGACTAAGACATGTGCGGACGCTAAGGCCCAAAATATTCTAAGTACGGCGGCCCAACTCTACCCATCACACCCCTCTTGCCTCGCCAAAGCCCACGAAGGCCTAGGAAGCACCGGATGTTGCTGTAAAAAATCGCACCCAAAACAAAAATAAGTTTGTGGATTGATTGATATAACTGCGCGCACCTTTTTTTTTTTGCGAAGAATTTTGAGCGCACAAGTATCTCCTGCATGTTCACTTATAATGAAAAATAAAGTGCCAAGCACTCATTCGTGAGTTGAGTTTTTGTTTTCAAGACCGTGCGATGTGCACGTATTTCATTAACGAGTAGAATTTGGAGAATCACCAAGAGTTGCAAAGAACCGAATAAGCACTTAAGATATTATATACAAATCAAGCTTAGCGACATGAAGAAGATCAAAGACAGTAGCGTGCTCAGCGATCTGTACCCTCCGCTTACCCATTCCCTCGCTTCATCCAAGATCAAAGACAGTAGGTTCATCGGCGGTGGGTCGGTGCAGCACCGAATGGCCGAGGTTACATAAACGATGAATAAACAAAAACCGAAAAAGATTTTTTATGTAATAGTGCTTTTGTCTTAATCTCATGATTGTTCGTAGAATGTAATACGAGAAAATAACTTGTGCTGCCTTGTTTGGTAATGCTCTTCTCTAGCTCCAAATGAAAGTGTTTGCCAAATTGTTTAGCAGGAGGAGCCATTTTCAGGTTCCACTACAATCCATTCAACATTAATACATCAAAATAAGACCTAAGGGATAAACGAGTAGACTAACTAAAATAGTTGGACTATTAAAGGAAAGTAAATTCAACCAAATATTAGTTTAGAGGTTATCTAGGCATAGGCCAAACTTTGAGGGAGTAATTTGGATTTTTTTTTCTGATATTCATTTTTTTTAAAGCGAGCTTGGCTCGTACTTGATTAAGAGAAAATGGAATGTTTCTACACGATCTTTGCCCTTCTCATGGCGAGGTGACAAGGAAAAGGACACAGATAACACACTGACACAAGTACCGGCTAAGACGGTGGAGCTATAAGTTGTAAACTAAGAAAACACCGATGAACTACAGAAATAGGGGCGTGGGGAGCACTCTAGAGCTGCTCAATCGTCCGCTCCTAGCTTTTGGCTTTTGCAATGTAGAAAATTTTCTATTCCTTTTGTTTTTTTTCTATAATAAAAAAATAAACCGATTCCAATAAAAACCTGTTCGAGATGCATGAATTTCATAAAATAAGAGTTTGTGGAAAGCAACATAAAAAAGTTTCCAGCGTTCCAAACGTTCGTGTCAAATTCCAGCATTCCAAATGGACTGCGCGGATGCTTGTTATGAAATTGACAGAAAAAAAGAAAAGGCCCCATTCATCATCCCATTCCCAGCGCAGAGCTCGAGCCCGCAGCCTGCCGCCTCCTCTCGGTGGCAACCAAATCCGGCGGGCGTGCAGCGGATCTCCATCTGGTCGTTGTGGATCGGATCTCTGGTGGTGTTTCTCGGCTCCACGGCGGTCCGGCGGGCGGAACACATCCTCCCGCAGCGGTCAGCGGCGGCTAGCCTAGCTGCGGTAGCTTGAGGCGTCTCTCGGACAGCGGGTGCCTCCGGTAACCACTGGCGCCAGCCGTCACCAACCTGCGCCTGATAGCGGAGCTAAGGAGAAGCGGTGGGACGGAGGGAGTGAGGAGGAGATGACTAGCCTGTCGATCACAGTGTTGACGCTGAACCTGCACGAAGGCGAGCAGCCGAGCGAGAGTCCCAACAGCTGGGAGAAGCGTCGGGACATCTGCGTCAGCGTCATCACCAGCTACTCTCCCACCATCCTATGCACCCAGCAAGGTAGGTGGTGGCGATACAAATCATGGGAGCCTAGTCTATCGCATCTGTTGTACTCAATTGATTGGTTGGAAAGCGCAAGTAGCTACTGATTTTGTGTGTTTTCTTGTTAGATGTAAGTAGTGCTGTCGCGGCAGACTAGGCATGGAACTAAACTTGATGCTTGCTAATCTGAGCTAGGTTTTATATTTCCGTTCTTTTTTCCCTTATTGGTAAAGAGGTGTTCTACCTGAATTGGTCAATTCTATTGTCTCTAGAAGTTGTTCACTCGATTAAGTTCTGGAGTTGTTAGTTCCTATGAGTAGGAATGTAGTTCTTGAATTTGTGTTCCACTTCTGCACGGTTGCTAATTCCTGGCTAGTTTCAGCTCTAGCCTGTACCAACTTGCTTAGGAGCAACTCCAACGGACATCCTAAATGGATCTGAATCCTTATTAGATTTAGGAATTTGGAGCTAAAAACAGCTTCAAAGAGTTCTCCAAAGAATATTTTTTCAAAAAAAAAAAAAAAAAGAGTTCTCCAAAGAAGGTCTCAAAAATTTGAATATCCCAAATCCAGAGGTCTCTCCACTTGTTGAGAGCAAGGTTTGCTCCCAATCCACTGCGGGGCCAGCTTCCCCGCATGCTCGGAAGTCCTGCTCCCTGCTCCTGTAGGCCACACCATCGTTGACTGCCGCTGCCCTTCCAGCCTGTTCCTGAACATCCTTACTATTTGGCAATCGCTGAGGAGCAATACTAGTGTGTTGTTTTCTGTCAAAATCATTGCAGTGTATGGAATGCATCTGCAGTCTCTTGATTGACTATTGAGCAATACTAGTCTGTACTGTGCAATGCCCTGTCTCATCTGCAACGTAGCGAATCACTGTTCAATGATTCTGGTCTCATTTCTATTGCATCTGTAGTGAATGTTTTTTTGGTTTTGTTTATCAATGGAAGGGATTGTGCGCTTTCAGTTAACCCCTTTACAGTTGGTAGTTTGCCTACATGGCCAAAAATTAGAATAAAGGGAGCCATGTTTGAGAAACTGGAGAGGAGATGCGTATTGGAGCCAGGATATTGGATGGGACTTTCTAAAGATATAGAAAACCATTTTTTAAATTCTCCTAGAGATTCTGTAAATGGAGTTGTTTTTGTTTGTAGAGGTCACATTTTCTGTGTGTTTCTATAGGTTTTTATTGTTTTCTTTTGTAGGCTAAAAGTAGTGGGTTTGGTATGCAGGCTTAAGATGGCAACTGGACTACCTACAACAGTGCTTGCCAGGTAATTCATTCTCTCCACACTGTTTTCTACTCATCTTGCCTGCTGACTTGGCTACTAATAGTGATGCAATTTATGCAGAATTAGAAAGATACCCTGTTTGTTGCAGCAGTTAGAAATAAATTGTTGCATGCATAGGTTAGGCCTATCTAGATCTATTCGGAACCTAGCCAAGCTAATGGAAGAACCCAATAGATAATCGAATATTTTTTTCTCGAATACGCAGGAGAACTGCGTACCTTTGTATTGAGGGAGTTAAAAATGGCCCTTTACAAAGAAAGGCTATGGGCTTGCGTGAGTAGAAGAAAAAAGATATCTATTTTAGTTCTATCATCAGTTATGGGTTCGAATCTAAGAGAAATTTTAGATAATGTTTCGTACCTTGGAATTTCCTTGTCTTTCCTGAATGCTAAGGAGAAGATGATTGAGTCAAAGGAAAAAGCTATTTTGGAGTTTTATCAACAATTTGCTTGTGTAGGTGGACCCGGTATCTATCGAGTCCTTATGCGAGGAATTACAAAAGAATTTTTTTCAACAAAAATGTTACCTCACTCCAGGCCGAGCCATGATGGGTGAGAAAAAAACAAGTTAGGGAGACTAATTAGAAGAGAATAAACACTCTGAGTCTAAACCGGAAAGGACAAGCGAGGATAATCTATCAAGCTCTCCAGGAGGATGTGATGTTGAAATAAATAGTATCGCGTGGATAACTTATGTTGAGATTACAAAAATAGTAACTATACTTAGTGGAGATGATGTGGATAGCTTTTGCACTTAGTGAGTGATGATGTAGATGGCTTCCATGTGTGGTGATGTGGATGGCTTGCATGAAAACATTGAAATGTTAGTGGCTGATCAGCAGATGTGGATAACATGAAGAGTGGTAATTGCACTTAATGGGGCCGATGTTGATTTCTTAGATGAAGATAATGAGAATTGAAATGTTAGTCGACCGTGTGGTTGGCTGATGTGGATACCTTACATGGAGAAATAGACTATCATAAATGCATCCTAGTTCCGATATGCCTTATAGGAGCATATATATACTCTTCAATCATCATTGTACTTGTATTAGCTTTCCTCTTAGAAAGGTTTGCCCTATTTTTTTTTTAAATCTACTAGTGCTAACCCATCACAAGAAAAAAATGCAGGTTAAATATTTCTGGATTGACTTGTAGAAATAAAGATCTTTGTAGTGCCTAGTATCATTGTTTTAGCTCTATTTTGACGGCGCCATAGTTCTTAAGGCGTAAAGGCGAGGCATGACAATGTGCCACTGCCCCCACCTTAGACGCCTAGGCGCCCGCCTTGCCCACCTAGGGCGAGCATTTTTGCAAGGCACTAGGGGTCGCCTGGACGCCTAGGCGACACCGAAAAGAACTATGGATGGCGAGCTTAGTTGGAGGCGCGAAGCAATCACGCCCGAGGTGGTGGCTGGCGTGCATGCGTGGAAGGAGACCTTGCATGCAAGAAGTAGCCAGGAGGAGATGCAGAAGAAGCACGCGGACATGGCGTCTTGAGGTGGGTGGCCACGCAGCTGTGGAGTTGGTGGCACACGAGAGAAACTAGGCCAGTGGAAGGAGCCAAAAGGGGACCTAGTTTTGTTATACCATGTAGAGTTTGGGAAATCACCTCACTATTCTATCTCTAATATGGAGTACTGCATGGATAGTCAGCTAAGAAGCATCCTTGTTATCCAAATCTCTATAACTCCTGTTACCCTACCCCCACCATCTTCTGCCACACACAGAAGAGTTTTGTATTTCTGTCTAGTCCAGAAACAAGTATTAGTTTACAGTTTACACTCTGGCTTGTACCTGTTAGACAAATACAAGTTTATAAGCATTCGATGTTGGACGCTTGAAAGAGAATGGGCTTTATTAATTGATCGACATGTATCGAGGAGTTGAATGAACATGCTTTTGCTCTCATCTAGGTTATGAACAATTTGGAATCTCACGAAAAAGGCTCACAGGATAACACTGACGAATATTGCACAATATTTTATGAAAAGGAGAAGGTTTGAAATTTCTGTACACTCTTCACTAATTATCTCATTGCACTTCAAAGCATATCCATCCTTATGTATACATTTAGATGACATGAACTTTCATGCATTTATTGAAGGTGGAGCTTACTGAAGGTGGCACTTTTTGGTTGTCGGAATCACCATCAGTTCCAGGAAGCATCTCATGGGGAGCAAACGCACCCTGCATTGCAACATGGGCAATATCCTAATGATGTTTTCCTTGCTCTTTATTGTTCTATTTTTTTTCCTAGTATCTTGGTTGTTGGTGAAGATTGTTGCCTTAACATGATGTACACACATTTCAACTCAAAAGACTTGAACCACCTGGATTCAGTTTCCAGATCGTAAATACAAATCTTGATGAAGTTAGCCCTCGTGCTCGACGAAGAAGTGCTTTACTTACATGGCAACATATAGCATCGCTGCCACCCAATTTGCCTGTTATCTACTGTGGAGGCTTCAATACACAGAAGGAATCTATGACTGGGCGGTTTTTGCTTGGCAGATCCAGGTAATAACTTGGTGGAGGATTTGATTTTTTGTTGAAATTAACATGTCATTTCACAGATAACCATTTCATATATGTTCTGCAAGGAATTTATTTTTATTCTGTTATTCATGTATGCTCAAACCAACCTTTGAGGTAAAACTACAAATAGGAGGTACATTTGTTTAATTTGTAAAAAAAACACATACCTTTTCCCCTTGCATAAATTCCCAACAGTTTGTAAAAAAATTGCAACCCAACAGTTTGTGGACAGCCCCCACCCCTGCAATGCAACCACCAATGCACACCCACGACCTTCTATGACTCTGCAGTTCCTAGGTACTTGATATTGTTTTTTTGAACGCAATAGGTACTTGATACTGCAGGCATTTAAACTTCAGGAATTATTCCAGTTTAAATATCATAGCTTACATAATTTGAAAAGTCTTGCATTTAATACTTCAGCTATTTTGGAAACATATCGGTCAGAAGGCTCGCGAGATACGCAAATGTTTCAATGACAAATGGAATTAGGAAAAATCAATGGTTGATACTATTGTACATCGGTGGCAATGCATGTATGTTGTGGCTGCTCTAAGAGTGCTGAGATCATATTGAACTGAATATGTATTTTTGAATTAAAGGTGCATGTATGTCCCTTGGTGTATGCTCTTTTGTTGATGATGTGGTGCTAGTGGATGAGAGTAGAGCAGGGGGTACATAGGAAGTTGGAGCCGTGGAGGCACACGCTAGAGTCGAAAGGGTTCGGGATTGAGTAGGACCAAGACCGAGTATATGATGTGCGACTTTAGCCCGACTAGGCACGAGGATGGGGATGTCACCCCTGGATGGACAAGTGGTGGCCAAGAAGGATACTTTTCGGTATTTAGGATCTATGCTACGTAAGGATGGCGACATTGATGAAGATGTTAGACATAGAATCGCAAAGAGGTTGGCTAAAGTGGCGTCAAGCTTCGGCATCCTATGTGACAAGAGGGTACCACGAAGCTAAAAGGAAAGTTCTATAGGACAACGATTCGCCCCGGCGATCTTTGTATGGTCTTTGAATGTTGGCCTACAAAAAGGCGACATGTCCAACAACTAAGTGTGACCGAGATGCGTATGTTGCGTTGGTTTTGCGGGCTTACTAGAAAAGGATAGAGTTCGAATGAAGATATTCGGGATAGGGTCGGGGTGGCCCCTATCGAGGAGAAATTGATTCAACATCGGTTGAGATGGTTTGGACATGTTCAACGGAGGCCTCCCGAGGCGCCGGTGCGTAGTGGAGTTCTAGAGCGGGTAGATAATGTAAAGAGAGGTAGAGGCCGACCTAGACCGACTTGGGACGAGGCGGTTAAGCGAGACCTTAAGGAGTGGAATATCTCCAAGGATTTAGCTTTGGATAGGAGCGCTTGGAGGCTAGCTATTAACGTGCCCGAACCATGACTTTGTTTCCTTTTCTATCTACCCTAATCTTTATCCTTTTGTCTTGTGCCTTTCTACGTTCTTTTTGTAATCGTTTCATATGGGTTTCATCTCTAGCCTACCCCAACTAGCTTGGGACTAAAGGCTATGTTGTTGTTGTTGTTGTTGTTGAATTAAAGGTGCAAACATGGGCATTGATATGAATGAATTGTTTATATTGAATTAGTGTTCTGCACTCTGCAGTACATTTATTCTAACAACTAAATCTGCAATACAGTCCATCGTGGGCAAGGCTCAATAGCGGCCCAAAATCGCTAACAAAATTGTCAGACTGCTTGATACTGGTCCAGTTTCAATATTGGTTGCATTTCATGAGATTTTACATACGTTTAAGCCAGTGTGGTTATATGTCATGGGATATAACGTATATTTTGGTCATATCAGCGCATAGGCACTCAACTATTATGTAATTAGGAAAAATCAATGGTTGATGAACTGCTTAATTAACACATTTGATATTCTTTACTTTCTTGCTCAAGAGAAGAAAATTGGTAATTGGTAATTCAATGGATGGGTGACTACTTACTGTCTGAAAATTCTTCAGTCTTCTTGGAGAATGGGTTTCTCACCCTCCACATTTTTTCATTTGTGCATTGGTCAATACTATTACTGACTGCGGATTGAGTAGGCGCTGCTGTTCCATTTGGGATTTTAAATAACCCTTTTTTAACTGCTTTGTTGGATCCATAGAGAAATTAACCCAATGAACCATATGGTAAGGGTCTTGGGACATTAAATTCAAGTATCTTCTATTAGATGTTTATGGGAATCTAACCATTTGATAGGAAAATATAAACTTACTAATAACACTTTTATGTGACCTAAACCCTAAGCCACATCTGAATATTATTTGCTACTTTTATATATATTTCTAATATGTATCTCTGTGTTCCAGTGAAATAACTGAGCAATTTCCTTCAGTTGACGCAGTTCTTGGTTATGTTGCTACAGAGAACATGGTGTTGTTGGTGATATGAGAGATGCTTGGCCGAATGCTCGAGTGCGAAAAAATGTTTCACTAATACACACATATCATGGATTTAAAGGTGCTCCTGATACTTCATTTAGTTCTTTTTTTTTCTAGTTTCTGTTGCCTTCTTTTCCGGTTCTCCTGATACTTCATTTAGGTCTTTTTTTTTTTAGTTTCTGTGGCCTTCTTTTCCGGTTCCCATTGTAAAAATTGCAATGAAAGTTTTGCATTTGTTATGCCAAAAGAAGGGCAGCCTCTATGTAAATTTTGCAGGGCGGGGGTGGGGGGGGGGGCTCGGTTTTTCATTCCCAAATCCCACTCCCGAGCCTCCGGCACTGGGTCTGCCCTTTTTATTATACCAAAATAAAATTTGGAATTGAGGAAAAGAATGAATTGACAATGTTACTTGATCGTTTATTCAGTAAATTTTAGTCTTTGGATTTACCTAATTGGCTGAAAAAAAGTGCCATAGGTTACAGTTTTGCATCCACTATAATTAGTTATCTTTTTAGTTATACCTGCCTTTCCTTTTTAGTTGCATATCTTAGTGTCTATTTTAGCAACCTTATACCAAATAAATGTTCTGTTGCAGGGGAGAAGCAAGGTGCCCTAGAATTTCTTAAATTAATATTTAGAGCTCTTTTGCCTCTGCTGGGATCGACAGACACAGGACTTGCATATTGACTGGATCCTATTTAGAGGACGCCCACTGGTTCCTGCACTTTGTGAGGTCATAAATGACAATATAGATGGTGTTTATCCATCGTCGCACTTCCCTATCTTTGCTGAGTTTTTGCTTCCACGCTCAGTCCGCCTAGCTGAGACAACTTCATAGCCATCATGTCAATTTTTTTTTCCCAATCTTATTTTCATTACAGCTGATTGTTTCTTTCGACCACTTTACCATGATCTTGCGGTGACCACCCTTTATCACCACTGTTGGGTTTCTTTATCACCCCATTCTGCAAAACAAGACAATACACATGTAGCATCCTGTTTATGTATGTCTCCTTGCAGTAGTACCTATCATGTGTTGCCTCAGCTTTGTTTTTTTTTTTTTAGTCACCTTTTCCTAGTGCCGTTGATTTTTATGTATATATACTGTATCTTTACATGATATTTGTCACAATTGTTTGAGTTCAAGTAAATCCGGATGTGATGAAAATTTCAAGCTTCACCTCTTTTTTTTTTTTTTTTTTTCACATTCTTATATACATCTGTATTCCTCCAGTGTCACCAAAGTTTTTTTTTTTTTTTTTTTTTTTTTTTCATATTCGGAAACAGAGTAGACTATTCAGGGAATAATATCACTGTGACATGAAGGGAAGCATAGTGAACCTTTCCAATTTTTTAGTGGACACATCGTCAATGTCACAAGATGGGAAGCAGGTGAAGCCCTTTGTGGCTAGTCGGTACTTTGGTGGCGTGTCTAAGACCTGGGAGGAGGAACTCAAGAGGCTTGATTGTTGGTGAATCTCATCACTTAGGCCCCTTTGTGAGGGAAAATATGTAGTGCAAACCACAACTATCGTGAAAACCCGTGTAAACCATGGTAAAAAAACTGTCTAAATTCATCAAAAAAAACCACACATGTACAAAATATGTCTTGTCGAAACTTGACTTCGTTTGTGAGATATAAAAACAACCACCACATGTACAGCCACCATGGCCATGACCATCAGAGCCCACAAGACGCCCATCAGGGCACTTATTCTACACAACTACACGGAGCGGACCGGCCTGTCCGCCTCGTCTCCAGCGAGCTCACCGGAGGAGGTAGGGGCCGGCGGCAGATCTAAGTTGATGGCCAGAGAAGGAAGGGGAAGGGAGACGGCATACGCCCGTACTAAGAGATCAAAAAAAAAAAAAAAAAAAAAAAAAAAAAAAAATCGCCATGTGAGACAAGCCATCGTCAAGGAAATGACCGCAGAAGCTGTTACTAGGAGATTGCTTAGCATTGATGTAGGCATGTGTGATCTATGTGAAAATTGGTTTTATGGCATCACCCGTGAAATATGACAAATTGGCTATTAGCCTATTATAGGATTCCCGAACATTGTGTTTTCTCTATTATAGGATTTCAAACATGTGTTTCTCTATAATTGGATACCATCGAAGTTCATCGTTCCATAAAATAGCACTACGTTTTCTAAACTAGCATTCCGTCATATTTTCTGTTAACGTCGTCTATTGGTCCGTCCAAGCTTGTGGTGGGGCCCTCATCCTCCATTGTGGGCCCTGCTGCTGCAACTTGTGGTGCATGCAGCCTCTACGAAAAAGTGTATGAGCAATATGCTTCATGCATAATGACGACCTATTAGTAGTGCAAAACAAATAAATACTATTCTTTAGAGTAATAATTCTTTTTAGAGGATTATGGGGATAAATAAATTAATATCCAATACCTTCGGATAGTGTATCAAACGTACACTAGAGTTTGGATATTTATAATTATTTCTTAGTAGATTTTCAAATTGTATGTCTACAAATCTTCGAGATTTTGATTGTACCACTAAATATTAAACACAACCTATTGCCAAAACCACTATTATTATTATACCTTATATGTATTTAGAGGATATCATCACTTCATTCCTAGCTTTTCATACACCTTTTAAGTGTTTGAATGAGACCTTCACAGTGTTTAAGATTCCTCATTTTTTTTTCTCCTAGGTCTATATTCTATTCAGGGATGAATGATGCTTATTCAAGAATTGATCGGTAAACCTTCATGGATGTACTTTTCATCCTTAGTAAATTAATAATTATCTTCTATGAGATACATTCTCTACTGCATAAGAGATTACAAAGTAATATATACAATGATATATTGTTATTCACTATAAAGTCATGCGATGACTATTTTATTTTAAGTATACACTAAACTAGATCTCACATGTATCCCCTCGTAGATTTTAGGTTAATAGTATATAACATTTAGTTAACTATTAGTAAACATAACTTCGGTTTTACAATTAGCATATGCTCGCTTCATGCTTCACAAGATCATTAGTCAAACTATTATATGAATTAGTGCATGATACTATTTATGCTTCAAGCTTGAAGGAATATTTTCTCTTAAGACCATTTTCCTTCTGTAGAAATCATATTTGGCATTCAAAATATAGGCTCTCTCCTCCCCTAATGCCAATATTAGATCTTTAATAGCACACTTAAAAAATATCCCCTATCATAGGCTTGATATATCTTATGGAGGCCCATTCATGTATGCTATAATTAAGTTTTATGGGAAAATATTCACACACATATTTAAATATGGGTTATTATTCATTAAATGCAGTAAGCTAGAATAATAAAATGCACTTAAAAATGTTCAACATTCCTACAAAACTCCTAATATGCACATAACACACGTTGAGAAAACTATTTCATTATCTAACTTCTTTATTGTTAGCATAAATTTTGATCTAGGTACTCATACAAAAAATGGACCATACACTTCAAATGTATAAAATATAAGGAACATTCAAATTTACATGGAATTTCTTCTAGAATTTTCTAATTTCCATTAATGTAAAAACCCCTTGATGTCCTGGCACGCCTTGCTCTAGATAGCTATCTCTGGCACTAGTTCGATAATTCTATTCCCACCTAGGTTTTCGGTTTGAGCTACGGTGACTCTGACTCCGCGAGGCTACTTGCGCCCGTGCGCCTTCGCTTGTAGGTTGCGCTCGCTGTTTGCATATGTTATGCATGTGGTTTCCTGGTGACGTGCAGTAGCGCTGCCTATCGTGGTAATGGCACGTTGTAAGTGCAATCAACCTCTAATGTGGGTTTTAGCGTTGATAACAATCTAACTAGAGGACTAATGAGATCTATCGAGATAACAAGCAGGAAATACATTAAGGAGGATGTTGCAACCTAACGGAGGAGTACCCCAATTCGTTTTACAGCTAGTACTTCAAGCAAAGGAGGTTTATATTGTTTTATGTTTTGAATGACACGTCGTACTATTAAGAGGGATTAGAACCACTGTGTCAATGCGTGCAACCAAGTGCTCAATTCTTCACTACATAACCTCTAGCTCCAAACTAAGTCAGGGTTCAAACAAATTCCAATTCCTACTGACTTAGTCTGAGTGGCAGTGCCGCTCAGGGGGAGCGGCAGTGCCGCTCATAATCTGACCGTTGAATGTGAATGGGTATTTATACCTTTCCCATTCTACCTCCAACGGTCACCTTCTTCCACCTCTGCTCATTTCGACAGAAACCACTCAAGTGCTCACTCTCTCTCCCTCCATAGGTGCTCCACATCCTCTCAAGCTAATCCTTTGATTCCACCATCAAATCTTGAGAGGAAAGGCAGCAACCTTCGATTGGAGAGGTGCTCCACTGATCTTCATCGTCTTAGAGGCACTTGGTTCGCACTTTGGTCGGTGGTTTTGGTTCTTTACTGTTGGAGCTTGCTCCTAGCCGGCTAGTGTGTTGCCCTTGAGCTTGCCAATTTGTGTGGCAGCCTTGGGAGGTTTGATGAGGACATCACACCTATGGATACGACCATAAAAGCTAAAGATAAAGTGAGCTTGCTCCCACATTTTCATAGTGAAATTTGGTACAATTCACTTGGTTCCACGTGTACGTGTCACTATTTTATTGTAGATGGGTCTCAAAGTGCAAGTCCACCGGAGTTACGCTTTCGGTTCGTTGGCAGTAAGACAGTACTCCATTGGGAAGGCCATAACTCTTTCATCCGAAGTGCGATCGAGGTCAATGAGCACTTGATGGAAAGATTATTTCATAAGCTTTCAAATAGATATGGTCCTACTTCAATATCATGTCGGCAAGGCCTTCGAATTATCAAGACAATCCATTGCTGTTTCTACCAAAAGCAACATCGTCGTCATGGGCCTGATATTTACCCTTGGGACCCTGGCCCAAGTTGGAGTATGCCCCAAGGGCGTGGAGAACATATTTGGGATACCCAAGGACGTCCTCCACCTTGGCCACCACCTTAGGGGGTCAGCAAAGGCGTCCAAACCAACTTGGAGGCCCACTCCACGTCGAGTTCGAGTCCATCTCGGGCTGCTGGACCAGTCAGTAGTAAAACGGATGCCCAGGTCACATACTGACTCCGTTTTGGACGATCCATACATGCATGGAAAGATAATTTCATAAGCTAACTAATGGATTTGGTTTGAGGCCCAAATTCCATCATAATCAACGGGAATCGTCGAAACAAGTTGACGTCCAGAATCTGTCAGGGCGCTATGTGTCGCCGTCTTTTGGGCCGTTTGGGCCTTGTAACATGTTAGGGTTCCTTAGTGACGTGAGTAGGGGGTCCTTGGACGCCCCTTTGGCTTTATCATCAGCAGCCGCCGCCTCCATTAGGGTTTGGGTTTTGCTTAGATCATTCGGTCCGTTGACAGTCGCTGTTCATCGGTTTGTGGAACCACAACTTGTGAGCTTAATCATATATCTCGCAATTGTCACTTCAATTGAGTTGCATTTTACCTTGTTCTTGCTTGTGTTCTTCGATTTGCAGCAAGGATTAGCCTTCTTGGCGAGGTCAACCGGCTTGTGACACGGTTGATAACCAGAGGAAACGTGGTGCTAAGGTTGCAGGGTTCGGGTCTTTGTGATCTGAAGCCGGATCGGTGTGTCGCTTCCGACCAAATCGATAGTTATCTTGAACCTGACGGAAGATCGGGAATCACGACCCCATTAGTAACACCCTCTTGCATCTAATACAATCAGCCCTCATCTCAAGAGTTAACTCTCTTGACTTGAGAACGAGGCAAAGAGGCAAACCTTTGTGGTGAGCTCATTCCTTTGTGGAACCTCAACAACGTGGACTTAGGCAAGCCTTTGTGGCGAGCTGAACCACGGGATAAATCCCTGTGTCACCGTGTGCTTGTTTTACTTCACATTGCATATATATTGTTGTTGTTGAGAAGATTTAGGGTGTGAGGTCGATCTATTTTGTGGCTCACGATCTACTTGTTTTAGCACTCGATCGACTTTCTTTATCTGTCCAGGAAGTTAGGAAATTTAACCGATCTAAATTTCATTGGACAGATTTTAAATTGTGGGCTAACCTTTTCTGCAGGTGCGGCAGTGCCGCTCTGAGGAGCAGCAGTGCCACTTGAAGCAGCAATGTCGATTGGCCCGAGTGGCAGTGCCACTCGACAGACTGATCGTGTTCTGTGTTAATTTTTGAAACAGGCCTATTCACCCCCCCTCTAGGCATCCAGCGATCCTACACATGTTGCTCAACCACAAGCTGTGCAACACGACAATCTGCAAAACATGGAAAAATAATCATATACGTACTCCCTCTGTACCCAGATTTTGTGACGTCCTAGGCACACGTTGCGTTTTCACATAACTAGACGCTTTGGCGAAGCCATGCGGCTCTAAGACGGGAATAACCCTAATCACTCAGCCCGCAATGATTCGTCGATCCCGTGCAAAATGAGAACAAGCGCCATGAAAAATCATGATAAAGAGAAAAAAAACTGAGGAGTAGGGGATTTGAACAATGCCCTTCAGGCTAAAGTCCCACCCACCTGACCAGTAGACTGTTTCATGTCTAAGGAGTACCCACAGCTGTATTTAATAGGGGCAAACATGGAAGATAACCCTAATTAATGACTCCTTGGTTTCCACAATCATGTCCT
This sequence comes from Hyparrhenia diplandra, assembly GCA_015847255.1. Lineage (NCBI taxonomy): Eukaryota > Viridiplantae > Streptophyta > Magnoliopsida > Poales > Poaceae > Hyparrhenia > Hyparrhenia diplandra. The sequence continues at coordinate 59,856 of JADLZK010009250.1, read as the reverse complement.
AAGCGTCAAGAATTATGGGTATGGAGGGAGTACATGGCTAAAACAATTTATATAGTCAATTAATAGATTGAGAGAGGTTGTCATTGTTGCCTATTGACACTATCAGAAAAGCACATTGGCGCCAGATGCTTAGACTGTCTGCACCGGCTCCGGAATCCATCCCGCTACCCATCCATGTGTTCCTTTTGCCATAAAAAGAACCCCGCAACGAGCAACGGTAAACCTCCTTACAAGGCTGCACCTCAATATGTCAACGGGTACCCGAAACCCAAGAACCCAACGGGTTTTACCCGTTAAAAACACGGGTGTGGAACGATTTTTCTACCCGTGGGTACGTTAATGGGCGAAATTCTCTACCCATCGGGTACGACAGGTACGAGTGTGGATCTATACTACCCATACCCATAGGGTAAAAAAAAAACTGCACTATCAGCCAACAACCTTCTCATTTTGGCCCATAACAGCCCATGATTTTGCCCCAATCCATTATTTTAGCTCTACTATATATACCTCAATCAGTCTGTGAAACCCTAGTCTCACTCTCCCTTCCCCTCCCCACTCCCTAGCCGCCGCATCCACTCTCCCCTTCCGTCGTTCCGCGCGGGGAGACGCACGTGACCGCGACGCGCGAGGGCGACGCGACCGGGCTGCGGGACCTCGACCTCCGCCATCCACACATCCCTCCCGGCGTCCGAGCCCCACGTGGCGCGCCGCAAGATCGACCACCTGCGGCTCGCGGCATCGGCGCCTCACGGCCTCGCGCAAGCGCACCGCTGAAAGGTCCTAATGGCTAGAGGGGGGGTGAATAGCCTATTAAAAATTCTTGCAACAATACTAAACAAGGCGGTTAGTAAATAAGATGGCGAAAGCTAATTTAGCGGTGCTACGAAACTAGCTATGCAAGCCACAAGCAAAAGCTAGGTTGCTAAATTACTCCTAGGTGAACAATATATGCTAAGTAAATCAACCACTAGGAGCTAAGCAAAGCTAATCAACTCTATCACACTACAAACTACACAAGATAGCTAGTGAAAGTAATGCAAGTGAGCTAGGATACAATACCACCGTTGTAGTGTCGAGGTTGTCGCCAATCACTGTGTACCAATAGAAATCTCCAACGAGCACAACACAAGTGTGTTGATATTTCTTACACGATCCAAATTAGGAAGGCGAAAGAAATATATATGGGATATCTATCTAATCATGTTAGCTTGGATATGGGATTAACCTCATGATCCAACAAAGCGAAGTTAGGCGGTGTTAGTAGTGAGATGTAAACTTAGCATCATTATCCATAGTGGAGTTAATCTCACCAGGATATGTACTCAAGGTATACCACTCATTTCTAGGCATTACCTATACACTAGTCCTGTCACCCTAGCAATAACGCTCAAAGAAATGCGGGTATGGTATTCTTGAAAGGTCTTGATAAAAGAATGAACATGATATCCGCAAAGCGCCGATAGAAATATCATCGTAGCACTTCACCGGGGAGTAATCCGTATCGTATTTATATTTTACCACGGGGAAGGTAAGTCTATGGAAAGTAGAGAGAAAAGGATATCTAATGATTTAGGAAGTGATTTACTTATGAGATCCACTTACGCTGTATAATGCAGAGTAGCCATATGCATCTAACATTACTCAACAGGATAAGTCACAAGATAAAGATATTTATATAAATAATAATTACCCAAGTCTAAGATCATCATATGCCACTAGTATCATACGAGCTATTAGCATGTTATAGAAAGAATAGAAAGAATATTCCTAAGATACTCTTAATCACATGTCAATGAATACTACAATTAGTGCAATACATCTAGCTATCATGGTAAGGTTGGATTACATCTACACATGGCAAGCATTACCAATAACAACCAAGGACACAAAGGACTCAACAGGACTGTCACTCCCGCGATCTACCACACGGCCCGGAATGTAGGGTGCAATTGCAGATAAACGTTGTATAAACACCACGTTTACACATTGCTTATCACCCACATAGTGATCATCTACGTGAATGCTATACAATTCCATGCATAAGATATAAGACAAACTCACTAAACTAAACATATAATCATAGCATGCATAAACACATATCAATAAGAATATAATAATTATATAGATCAAAGCCATAACAATTGTATTACGAATATAATAGTATTTACTGGTCGAATACAAGAGAGAAGTCTCAAGAACGATGATCCTTGCTACTTCTTGACTATCAAGAACTCAAGATGAGCTTGATCTTCAACTAGAACTAGCTAGATAGCTAACTACTTCTAGTATGAACTAGAGCTTAGGTCTAGACTTGGTTGGACTTGATGAGAATGAATTGATAATGAAATTGATTATTAGCCCCGGGTCACCGGTCTTCTTATATAGGACTTGGCGATGAATGTGGACCTTTGGATCAAACCGACCTTCAATAATGGTGTAGATACAACCTCAAGGTCGGTGGTAAACCGACATGAAAATGTGAGGGTCGACAGGGGGTGACCCCACCGGGCGGCCGGCCTAGTTGTCATCGGCGGCCGCCAGATGGCATGCCACCTCGGCTTCCCGTTTCTTCCGGTGTCCTCCGGTATCTTCTAGAATGTTTTAGTCCACTTTTCGGGTTGAGTTACTTCACGGTCAAGTCTTGTCATCATATGTCTTGTATATTCCGGAACTTTCTCCATTCTTCTCTATATTTATCTGTTAGGTCCCTAGAAAGTCACAGAATACCAAAACTCGTGGAAATATATTAGTTAGACCCCTAGACTTATGTTGACATCTAACTTAAGCCCTTATTTCATGTTAATTGATTAATAATATTATGCTATAACAGTGTCAACAAAGTGACACGATGATTTTTCACCGAGGTTCACGTGCTTACCGCACGCTAGTCCCCATTGTGGCGATACACTCACTTGATGGTTGCTAAGCTTAATGACACGGTGTCGAATCCCCGGTGCGAGCTCAAGCACACCAATCACAAGAGAGGATTCACAAGCCACGAGCAATCCACTAGTGCTCCTTTCGTGAATCTCCCGCTCGGCGCGACTCCCTTCTCTAGCAAGCGCACACGACCACAGCAGGGAGCCGCCATTGAGTGCGGGTTACCCGCGGGTAATCTATTACCCACACAGGTGTGGTATGGAATAGATTTCCTACCCGTCTGCGGGTACGGGTGCGAGTGCGGGTAAGGTTTTGGTTTCGCGGGTGCGGGTATGGGTGGCTAGTACCCGCCAGGCATGTACTGTCGATGTTTTACGACCGAGAGCCTGCCACGGGGTGAACCGGTCAGTTTGTTCGGGCCTTGATGAACCTGGAGCCCAGCGGTTTGTTGCGCAGCTGACATTGAGAGCGGGGTTTTTATACTGGTTCGGGCCCTCGATCCTTGATCGAGTAAAGACCTTTACGTCCAGTCGGCGTGAGCCTGTTTTTGATTGATGGGGTCAACCGAGAATCGGTTGTGATGTTTACAGCACTTGACGTGTTCAAGCTACCTTCTCCTCTACGAGGTGCTCCTTGGTCACCTTTTATAGTTCAAGGGACCAAGGAGCTTGCTACGGTCCTAGTCAGATACAGAGAGGGTTGTCCGATGAGGATTCGAACACCCTAACTCTAAACATGGATCTGACTAGAGTTCTATCCTAGTTACAACAGAAGTCACCGTAGCTACGCTTCCATTGCCTTCTGAGAGTTGTTTGTGGCCGCAGGCTAGGATAGAACCCCGCGAACAACTCGGTAGAGTTCTTTGGTGATCCCGTATCCACAAGCCCCCGAGCGTCTCATGGTTGAGTCATGAGAGTAGTCTTCGCTCTTCTCGGATGAAGCCTTGATATGGTCTTGAGATCATACGGCGTGCACTTTGAAAAAAGTGCACCCATAGGGTGTAGCCCCCGAGCTTCTTGCTTTTTGGCACAAAGAGCTGGAAGGTCTTTTGAGTTTTTCTCTATCCTCGAGTTCTTGTTATTTCGGAGCTCCGTCTTCGGGTTCTTCCGTTTCGGAGTTCTTAAAAGAATCTCGTTCCATAAGCTCCCGAGCATCTCAAGTTTGAGTCATGAGAGCTGTCTTCGCTCTTCTCGGATAAAGCCTTAATATGGTCTTGTGATCATACGGTGTGCACTTTGAAAAAAGTGCACCCGTAGGGTGTAGCCCCCCGAGCTTCTTGCTTTTTAGCACAAAGAGCGGGAAGGTCTTTGAGTTCTTCTCCTCCGTTTTTGAGTTCTTCTCGTTCCAGAGTTCTTCTTGGAGAAATTTTGTCCCGGGTATCCTGCAGCCCCTGAGCATCTTGGAGTTCTTTTATAGAAAGAGCTCCTAGAGGTTCTTCTTGTCCTCCGGGAATTTCGACTGTTTCTCTTTTTCTGTGCAATCACGGGTCGCATAGTGCGATTTTACTGCACCTTGTTTTGTCTTCTGTCTTCCGGCTTCTATAATGTTGGTCAGACTTGTTTTCTGCTGAAGGGTTGTTTGCCTTAGATGAAGTCGACTTCTTGTAGCTGCTTTGGCGCTCTGAGTTGTTGCGATGTTGATGGCGTCTAAAGAGTTCTTTTTCTTCTGCTGAGTGATCCGACCGTTGTGTCAGACTGTTGCACTATTCCGCATAAAAAGGAGAGCCGTTGTCACTTCAAATTAATTTTGAAGTTGTATAGGCTCCCGTTACAGAGAGTTTTGTTTTGTAACGGGTGGAAAAATTCCCCTCCTTAAATACTTGGATACGGCCTTTTCTTTTTTCCTCTACCTGCCATTTGCTCTCGCACTTAGCAATTCTCTTGCCTCAATTCCTCTGTGCCGCTGCCGCTTTTGCCTTTTCGCCGCCGTCGTTAGCGATCCTTAATCTCTGTCGCCTTTCCTCTCTTGCTTCTGCACTCATGGCGAAGGGCTCTTCTTCCAAGAGCTCGTCGAAGGGGAAAGAGGAGATGCCTCCTGAGGTGGAGGCGGCGATGAAGATCTGGGTGGAGCCGACCGCTACCGTCGAAGACATGGCGGATCTTGAGCGGCGGAGGCTTCTTCCTCCGCAGGAGTTTTTAGGCTGGAAGCTCCCCACAGGTCATCGTGTCCCTGCTCCTGGCCCTCTTGAGATCGTTCTGTTCGTCTCTTTTGTTCATGTCGGTCTTTGTCTTCCTGCCTCTGCCTTTTTCCATGAGTTTCTTCAGACTTACGGAATTGCTCTCTCCCACCTCTCCCCTAATGGGGTTCTTCTTCTTTCTATCTTTGTTCATGCCTGGAGACTTTCATAGGCATTCCTCCTTCTTTAAAGTTGTTTCGTTACTTCTTCCGTCTCCGTCCTGGTTCTGATCTCTCGGCTCTTAGATGTGTCTCGATTCAGGCCCGTCAGGGTCGGAAGGGAGCGTTATTTGATTATGCGCTTCCTGATTCTGTCTCTGGCTGGCGCTCTAGTTGATTTTACGCTGACAATCTTCCTCCTGCTCTTGCTAATCATGAGGCAATGAGCCCTGTTGATCCTGATACCTTGAAGGCTGAATCTCCTGATGAGGCTGAGGTTGCCGAGCTTGTCAATCGTATCAAGATTTTGAAGCAGGGCGGTCTTAGTAGCCCTGGGATTGTTGCTAGCTTTTTGCGCCACCGGGTTCAACCCTTGATGGAGAGGGAGAAGTACGACTTTGAGTATACCGTCCCTGAGGATCCTTCTCGGGTTGGTAATGATGGTTCCGAGTTGACCGAGGAGGAGTTGATGGAATCTCTCTGCCTTGTTCTGAAGGATGTGTTGGTGACTCCGATCTAGGTTGTGGTGTACTCTGCTGCAAATCCTCCTCCAGACGTGAGTTCTTTTGTTTTTTTTCTTTTGTTGGATCTTTGCAAGGAAGGGTTCTTTTTCTGACTCTCTGCTTTTTTCAACGCATCTTGGCCGCAATTATTCTAACACTGCTGTGGTGACTGTGGCTGCGATGCCTGCTGCCCCTGTTGGCCAAGGTGAGTCTAGAGTCCTTCCTGGTATGAGTGTTGGGGGTTCTTCGTATGTTCCCTTTACTCTAGATCCATGGGTTCTTGCCCTTATAGGTCGTAAGCGTCGGGCATGTTCTGTTGAAGAGCCCGCTGCTTCTTCTGCTGCTAATACCCACAAGAGGACGCGCTCGGCTGCTGCTCCGGCTTCTTCGCAGGAGGCCACAGGTAATATTCTTATAGGTGAGGGGGTTGTTCTTCTGTCAATCCCGCTCTTTTTCCATATAAGTTAACCTGTATCTCTATTTTCTTCAGATGGCGCTTTGCACTTGCTCTTTGAGCATGGTGAGGAACAGGCCGAGTCTCTCGTCCGGAACCCGTGAGTTCTTTTCTTTTGAACTTGAGTACGGAGTTCTTTTGTTCTTGGCGTCTTAGTGTTGTTTCTTGCTTCTTGTAGGTCGCCTATGTCGCAAGCTGCTGCTTCTAGTCAGGCTCCTGCTGTTGAGGTTCCTACTCTTGAAGTGGAGCCGCTTGTGGCTTCTGGATTGCCCCCCTCCCGTGCTCCTCGTGTGTCCTTTAGGTAAGTACTCTTGTTGGCGAGTTCTTTTTCCTGGTAGGACTTGAGGTGTCTTAATACATGGGATTCTTTTTTCGCAGGAGGCCTGCTGTGAAGTTCTCGGAGTTTGTTTCTCGGAGTTCTTCTGAATGTCTTGCATTGGTGTCTCCTGGTCGTGGTGATCTTGGTGGTCAATCTTCCACCGCAGCGTCTCCCGTCCTGCAGGCTATTCCAAGTCTGCATCACGCGGTTGGTACTTCGATCTGTCCGCGCCGCTCTTCATCGGGATCCTTCTCTTTCTGACTTGAATGTTCTTGTAGAGTCCATAGATTCTGAATTTGAACTGGGACCCCAAGTTGCTGACCTGTCTGGTGTGTATAGTACTGCACTGCTGCTCTGTCTGCCTTTGACCACAAGTTCCAGGTATTTTTCGGGCTCTTTTCTTGAGTACCCCTTTATTTGTTGGGTTGTCTTTGAACCTGACTTGTTTTTGTTTTTGATGCAGTCCTTTGTGCGTGACCTTCCCGTCTTCACTTCTGCTCATGAGAGTGATCCTCTAAAGGCTGAGATTGCCCATCTTCAGGAGTCTGAGTGAGTTCTTCGTTCCCAAGCTCAGGAGGCGCAGGCAACTACTGATGGGCTGTCCGAGTCTTATAGCAAAGTGATGCAGGAGGTCGAAGGTATTTCTTTGTTGTCCTCTAGAGTTGTTTCTGCTTTGCCTGGTTTTTTTTCCTGACTTGATGCTCTTGGTTTTTGCTCTTTGGGTGACCAAGACTGGGTAGGAGACCAATTGGTGATCTGCAGGCTGAGCTCCAGCGTACAAAGGATGCCTTGGCTGTTCTTCAGGCCAAGTTTACGGAACTCTGGCGCTTTGTCTCTCCTCTTCTGGACTACATCCGTCTTCTTGAAGATCATGGCTTGTCCTGGAGGGCGTTTCTTCCTCATGCGTCCAAGCGCTTCCGCTTCTTTGTGGGAGATGTCGCTGGGAGGCTTCTGAGGAGTTCCCTTTGCTACTTCCATCATCTTGTGCCCGACTTGCCCATTGCTGAGGTTGTGAACGGGTTTGCCATCGAGGCTCATGCAGAGATGTTGGAAAAGGAGAACCCTGTGGTGGATCCAACCGTGGCGTCTCTTGTCGACACCATTGATCTTGGTATGAACGAGGAGGTGACTCTTGACTTTGATGTGGCCTGAGTGCCTGGTTGTGGCGGCTTCGTCCGTCTTGTAATAAACAGTTTTTGTTGGTCGCCTGTTGGTTGATGGCCCTTTGAACACTTGCGTCTGCCTTCGTGCAGGCTTTTGAATATTTGTGTGTGTCTTCGTGCAGACTTTTGCAGAAGTTCTTTCCTGCTTGCTTCTTGAGCTTTTGTTCGTCAAGTTTCTGGTCGCCAGGGCTGTTTTCTTCTGATGACTCAGTTGCATCCTCTTTTCTTTGTTATTGAGTGGAGGTGATTGCTTGAATTAGCGCCTTTAGAATTCTTCCTTAGGCCTCTGGCTTCGTCCTCTTTCTATAGGTTGCACCGAGTAGATTGGAGTCTTGCTCCGGGTTGTCAGGGTTGTTCTCCTGACTTGTCAGCTTTGCCTTTTTGTAGACCTGTTGGGAATCGATTGAAGTCTTGCTCCGAGTTGTCAGGGTTGTTCTCCTGACTTGTTCAGCTTGCCTTCTTGTAGACCTGCTGGAAATAGGTTGGAGTCTTGCTCTGAGTTGTCAGGGTTGTTCTCCTAACTTGTTAGCTTGCCTTGCTGTAGACCTGCTGGAAATAGGTTGGAGTCTTGCTTCGAGTTGTCAGGGTTGTTCTCCCGACTTGTTCAGCTTGCCTTCTTGTAGACCTGCTGAAAATAGATTGGAGTCTTGCTCCTGTGCGTTAGAGTTGTTTCTTCTCTGTCGCAGTAGCTGGCTTTTTTCTAGGCCTGCTAGAGTAGAGTGGAGTCTTGCTCCTGTGCGTTTAGGGTTCTTCTTCCCAGATGCTCGACTTGTCTTTCTTTTTTAGACTCGTCGTAGAGGTTTTGGAGTCATGCTCCGTGTACCAGAGTTGTTTTTCTCTGGATTTTTAGCTTGTCTTTTCTTAGACTTACTGATAATGTTTGGGGTCGTGCCCCGATTTGTCAGGGTTGTTTTCCTCTGACAAGTGACTTGTGTCTTCTTCTAAGGCTTGTCACGAGAGTTGGAGGCTTGCTCCTGGCCATTCGGTTTCTCCTTTAGGCCTCTAATGTTGTCTTTCTTAGACTTGCTAGTATGATTTGGTGGAGTCTTGATCCAAAAAGAGTTGTTCTAACTCTGGGTTGCCTCTTCTGGGCTAGGGAGCTCCATGCTGTCCGGTGGACTATAACATGACGTCCCATATAAGGTTCTCAGTCCGGGCCCATTTAAGTGCACTGCGGACTGAAGGTCAAGATGGTTGGGTTTCTATTTCACAACACTACAATCCATCTTGCCTGGTTTGGGCTGCTCTGCTTTCTGAGAGACTTGATGTGAGACGATGGGTTTCTATTTCACAACACTACACCGTTCACGCCCGATTCGAAAGGTCGTCCGCCGTCATTGGACATAGTGGCGCTTTCTGGACCCTCGATGGCCTCTGCGACCTAACGTTTTAGAGTTACGATCCTCGATCTCCCGTTAGGATTTAAGGAGTGGACGCTATTCCAGAGCTAGGACGTCGCGTAGTTCCATCCTTGATTTTGACCTCCGTTCTGGCGGTCGGGGTAGCCTTCTTTTGGTCGACTTCTTTCTTTGAAGTGTTAGTTCGGGTTGTTTGTTCTTCTCCCTTGGGAGGCAGGTAGCTTCGTTCTGGTCGACTTCTTTCTATTTTGAAGTGCCAGAGAGCTGTTGTTTTGGTGACCTCTCCTTTGGTTGGATGGTCTAGAGTTGTTCTCAGGCCGCCTTCTTCGTCTTGAAGTGTCAGAGAGTTGTTTTGCTTTCTGCGTCTTCTCTTCTGTCCTGGGTGTCCTTGAGTCTCTCTGATTATGGGTAGAACCTTCTGAGCTGGCTTATGTGCCAGGAGTTTCTGATTTCTTCTCCTTGCATTGTCATCAACTCGTAGGTTCCTGGCCCCAGTACTCTTTTGATGATGAAGGGTCCTTCCCATGGACTGAGCAGCTTGTGCTTGCCTTCTGTCTTCTGATTTCTTTTGAGTACTTGATCTCCTGGGTTGAGTTTTCTTGGACGTGTGCTTTTGTCATAATGCCTTCTGAGTCCTTGCAGGTATCTTGTGTTCTGAAGGGTGGCATCTGTTCTGACTTCTTCTGCACAGTCAATTTCAAGTCTTCTTGTCTGTTCTCCTTCTCCTTCTTCGAATTGCTCAATTCTTGGAGAGCTCCATATCAGGTCTACTGGTAGAACGGCTTCTGACCCGTAGGTTAGGAAGAAAGGAGAGTAGCCTGTTGCTCTGCTGATTTGAGTTCTTAGGCCCCAGACGACTTTTGGGATTTCATCAATCCATTTGGCTCCATAGTCTTGAGTTCTTCATACAGTCTAGGCTTCATCCCGGCTAGGATTAGCCCATTGGCCCTGTCCACTTGCCCGTTAGCCTGAGGATGTGCCACAGATGCATAGTCGATATGTATGCCGCAGTCTCATGCCCAATCTTCGAATTCTGCCGCTGTAAAGGGTGATCCGAGGTCTGTGATGATCCTGTTGGGTACGCCGAATCTGTGCATGATCTCTTGTATGAACTCGACTGCTTTGGTTGAGCTGTAGGTGACCAGTGGCTTGTATTCTATCCACTTGGTGAACTTGTCGATGGCAACGAAGATGTATTTATATCCTCCTTTGGCTCTTTTAAGTGGTCCGACTTGATCTAGTCCCCAGCACGAAAAAGGCCACGATGGTGGTATGCAGATCAGATTGTGAGCTGGTACATGCGCCTGTCTTGCAAACATCTGGCATCCTTTGCATCTTCTGACGAGTTCTTCTGCGTCTTTGAGAGCTGTTGGCCAGTAGTATCTAGTTGTGAATGCTTTTCCGACGAGCATTCTTGACGCTGCATGGTTTCCGCAACATCCAGAGTGGATTTCTTTGAGGATTTCTTTTCCTTCTTCAGAGCTTATGCATTTGAGAGTAGTACTCCTGATGATGCTGCTCTTTTGTAAAGCTTGTCCCCAATGAGCACGTAGTTCTTGCTTCTCCTTAAGATCCTTGTGGCTTCAGTTTTTTCTTGGGGTAGCGTCTTGTTCTTGATGAAGTTAATGATATCTTCGATCCATGGAGTTGCTCTGCGACCTGGAGATATTATCATTACTCCTGTTAGAGCTGATGGCTCCATGTTGTCTTCTTCTAGGTTCTCTTTGATTGAGGGCTTCAAGAGTTCTTCGACGAATACTCCTGGTGGGACTTGAGCTCTGTTAGATCCGAGTTTGGCTAGTACGTCTGCAGCCACGTTTGCGTCTCGGAGCACGTGTAGGATCTCTAGGCCTTGGAAGTTCTTTTCTAGTTTGCATACTTCTGCGCAGCAAAGGCCCATGTTGTCCTTGGTGCAGTCCCAATTCTTGTTGACTTGATTGATGACAACAGCGGAGTCACCATATACTTGAAGTCTTTTGATTCCTAGAGTTCTTGCTACTTTGAGGCCGTGGATGAGTGCTTCATACTCTGCCTCGTTGTTTGTAGTTTGCCACATGATTTGTAGCACGTATTTGAGTTGTCTTCTAGAGATATGAATAGAATCCCGGCTCCTGCTCCCCCGAGCTTCATTGATCCATCAAAGTACATGTTCCAATACTTCTTGATGTCATCGGGTATGGGTTGTTGGAGCTTTGTCCATTCTTCTATGAAGTCTGGAAGTGCCTAGGATTTGATTGCTCTCCGTGGGTGAACTCTAGATTTAGTGCTCCGAGTTCGACTGCCCATTTTGATATGCGCCCTGTTGAATCTCTGTTCCGCAGGATGTCTCCGAGTGGGGAGTCCGTGACCACTGTTATCTTGTGGCTGTCGAAGCAGTGTCGTAGCTTCCTCGAAGTGATCAGTATGGAGTAGAGTAGTTTCTGTACGTGAGGGTATCGAGCTTTGGATTCTGACAGCACTTCGCTCACGTAGTAGACTGGCCTCTGCACTTTGTTGGTGTTTCCGGGCTCTTCTCTCTCCACGATGATTGCTGAACTGACCACCGTGTTGGTTGCTGCTATGTACAGCATGAGTTCTTCTTGAACTTTTGGAGGTGTTAGGACTGGAGCCGACGTTAGGTATTGCTTGAGTTCTTCAAATGCCTTGTCTGCTTCTTCAGTCCACTCGAACTTTCCCTTGGTCTTGATCAGTTTGAAGAAGGGTAGTCCTTTCTCTCCAAGTTTGGATATGAATCTATTGAGTGCTGCCATGCACCCTGTGAGTTTCTGGACGTCCTTGACGCTTCGGGGTTGTTTCATCTCTGTGATTGCTCTGATATGCTTGGTGCTAGCTTTTATGCCTCTGCTGCAGACCAAGAACCCTAGCAGTTGCCTCGATGGTACTCCAAAAATGCATTTGGTTGGGTTGAGCTTCCACTTCCACTTCTTGAGGTTGATGAAAGTCTCTTCCAGGTCTTGAATCAGAGTGTCTTGTTCTCTTGTTTTCACCACCACGTCGTCTACGTATGCTTCGGCGTTCCTGCCGATCTGCTCTCCCAAGCAATTTTGTATCGCTCTTTGATACGTTGCCCCGACATTTTTAATCCGAAGGATATTGTCTTGTAGCAGTAAGCACCGAACGGGGTGATCAAAGAGGTCTTGCTCTGATCTTCCTTCTTTAGCGCAATCTGATGGTATTCTGAGTAGCAATCCAAGAATGATAGCAGAGCTGATCCTGCCGTGGAATCTACTATCTGGTCAATCCTTGGTAACCCGAAGGGATCTTTCGGGCAGTGCTTGTTCAGGTCTGTGTAGTCCACACACATGTGCCATTTCTGAAGTGTTCTTCTTTTGTACCAGAACTGGGTTAGCTAGCCAATCTGGATGCAGGATTTCTCTGATGAACCCGGCTGTGAGTAGTTTCGTGATCTCCTTCTTGATGGCTTCTTTCTTTTCTGGTGAGAACCTCCTCAGTCTCTGTTTGATGGGTTTTGACCCTTCGTTGTTGTCGATTTTGTGCTCAGCCAGCTCCCTTGGAACACCGGGCATATCAGCCGGTTTCCAGGCAAAGATGTCTTTGTGTTGCCTTAGGAAGCTGGTGAGCGCGAATTCCTATTTTGGAGATAGGTGAGTGCTGATGATTGCTGTCTTGGAAGGATCGCCAGTCTGTAAGTCGATGTGCTTCACGTCGGCTTCTTGTGGGGGTGCCAAGATTGCTTGTTTTTTGGCTGGAATCTCGAGTTCTTCTGGATGCGTCTCCTCAACCATTTTGTTGACTTCCTTCTTCTCCAAGAGCTCTCCTGTCTTGTTTGCAATTTCAATGGCTTGTACATCACACTCGAAAGCCTTCTTGAGGTCTAAATGGCCCCAAATGGCGCATCTTCAATAGTAGATACGGGTGAAAGGTCCTAATGGCTAGAGGGAGGGGGGGGGGTGAATAGCCTATTAAAAATTCTACAAACAACACTAAGCAAGGCGGTTAGTAAATAAGGCGGCGTAGCAAATAAGCAAATGCTTCAAGCTAATTATGCAAGCCTCCTAGCAATTCTAGCAATTCTAATATCTCTAATCACAAGTAATGGCTTGGTTGCTATGTTACTCCTAGGTGGACAATATATGCTAACTAGGATTACCACTAGAAGCTAACAAGGCTAAACAAGCTACTCAAGCTACCAAGCTAAGCACCCTAACAAGATATACTACCAAAGTAATGCAAAGAGATGCTTAGGATACACTACCACCGGTGTAGTGTCGAGGTTGAAGCCAATCACCGTGTACAAGAAATCTCCAACGAGCTAGCACACAAGACACGATGATTTTTCACCGAGGTTCACGTGCTTGCCGGCACGCTAGTCCCCATTGTGGCGACACACCCACTTGATGGTTGCTAAGCAATGGCGGTGCCAAATCCCCGTGGGGAGCTCAAGCACACCAATCACAAGAGGGGGCCAAACAAGCCACGAGCAATCCACTAGTGCTCCTTTCGCGAATCTCCCGGGATAAGGACCCCCCCTCACAAACCACCGGTGTGGCCTCGAACAAGCTCCAATCGAGCTCAACACCGCCTCTTGCTCCAAGCCGCTAGGGAACCGGGCAAATTCCCAAAAAAACAAGAATCCCGCAGCTTCTCCAAGGATGAAGTGCCTCTAGATGCAACCGATGATGCAATGCACTTCTATCACTCTCAATCTCACCAAGAATTCGAGTTAGGGATGGAGAGATGAGTGGAGAGGAGTCTCACAAGCTCAATAGCAAGTTGAAAGCTTCAAATGTGCAAGAGAGAAGGCTAGGAACCGGGCAAACCCATATATATAGCCCACCTCACGAAATGGAGCCGTTGTGCTTTGAATTGGGCTCTCTGCGCACTGACCGGACGCACCGACCAGACTCACCAATGAGTCCGGTCGCGAGTCCGGTCACAGGGTCCGGTCACAACCAACAAGCTTCGGGCCCACAGATGACCCGCTCCACACAGCGCGTCCGGTCACGGTTCCGGTCGAGCACCGGAAGCATCCGGCCCAGGGTCCGGTCGACGCGTCCGGCAAAATCCCGTCTGCAGAGCTCTGCGCGACGCCTTGACCGGAGCCACCGGCCGGTCGTCCGGCCGCCACGCCGCCCGTCGTCCGGCCGCCCGGACAACGAGTTCTTCATCTTTGTTGTCGCCCTTTGCTTCAACCTTGCTTCGCCTCTTGCCATATGTTGCCAACACGTCAAAGATGATCACGTTATCATGCATGTTAGCTTGTCGAACGGTTAGGCAAGATCGAAGTTAGTGCTCTCATTGTCCTAAATGCAATATGCAAGTCAATTGGACCTAGAAGCACTTCACCAAAGGATTGTCGCGGCATTCCCTCTTGATAGTCGGCTATCTATCCTATAATATGATCACACGCTCTATCGTGTCTTGATCACCAAAAGAAAAAACCCTATCAAGATACCTTTGCCTTGATCTCCCGGGTTCCTCTCAAGCCGATCACCGAGCTTGACAATCCATCATGTCCATCATCATCGTCCATGTTCATGATCATCATGCTCCTTGTCGTCCATCTAATCCTATCTCATAAGTCACACTTAGAGCAAAGGATTAGTGCCACAAGTGTGTCATCAATTTCCAAAACCAAACATGAGATTTCAATCTCCCCCTTTTTGGTAATTGATGACAACCAAAATCACAAAGAGATGAAATAAAATTCAATTGAACTTGAATTGCTTGTCCATAGCATTTTGATCATGAATCAAGGATTGGACAAACATTTCAAGGTTCAGTTTTGGTAGTAGTAGCTCCCCCTACATATGTGCTTCCATGTGTTTGGACCAATTTGGCACATATGTATGGATAGAAATCTTGGGGAGAGATACTAATACCAAAAGAGATGCTAAGGTTCTAGAATTCGGACCTTTGAAGTGTGAAACCATCGGAGTCCTTAGCATCAATGTAACTAGACATTCATCAAAACTCAACATACCCCATGAAATCAACATTATAGGCTAAAATGTGAGCTTTGTCTATATACATCCTATGCATGCTAGTTAGTCAATCACCAATCAATTTTCAAAAACTAGCATACACCAATCAATCATGTATATTGAATTTAAATTGCCAATGCAACATTTCATTATGATCATGCACATACAAATTCACTCTGGGCACGAAAACCGAAAAACCGTGGAACCGAGGAAAACCGAACCGAACCGAAAAACCGAAAGCCGAAAAATTTAAAAGAACCGAGGTACTTTCGGTTTTTACCTCCGATAAACAAAAAAACGCAACCAAGTGCAAAATCAGCCCAACAAATTGCATTATGATCATGCACCGCCGTCCCTCGACATACAAATGCACAAATGAGCCCTGTTGCCCGCCCCTATTTGTGAAACCTCCGTCCCTGGGCAACATCTTTGTGATCCTCTTACCTTTCTCCTCCGCCTTTATCATTTTCGGTAAATACCGAAACCGAACCGAAAAGAACCGATACCGAAATTGCTCGGTACCAAGAATTTTCAACCGAATACCGTGTTTGGCAGAACCGAATTAAATGAGGTAATACCGAACGCCCGTAGTGAATACAAATGCACAAATAGTCTATGAGCTTGCTCCCCTATTTGTGTGATCCTTTCCAACATCTTTGTGACTTATTTCTCCCCTTTGTCAACAATCACCAAAAAGGTGTAAATGAGAGAAATCAAGTCAATCAAAGTATCACATGTGGTCTCATCTAGATCACTTGCCTTTCCATGTATTCAAGTTTGAACCAAGGACAAGCTTTTTCACACCTCATATGCATAAGGGTTATCTTGCACATGTTAGAATACACATCAAGAGCTCATTTTCTAGAGTTGACACTAGGATTGCAAGCACATAAACATGTCATATGCCACCACTAGTTCATAAAACCATTCAAAGCAATAGTGGTGCCACACATACATTGAAATCATTTGATTTTCCATGAATAAGCCTATTAACATGCATGATGTCTAGATGCACTAACAAGTCCTTAACATCATATGAATGCCATGACAAACAACTTTTACCTTGGGTTTGTCGAAGGAGAGACATGTCATATAAGTGGGGTGCATCAACTCAAGTTGAAGAAGTCAATAATGTTCAATTCTCCCTTTAGCATGCAAAATCTTTTCTCATCAAGTGGCTTGGTGAATATGTCGGCTAGTTGATCTTCGGTGCCAATGCCCATGATACAAATGTCACCCTTTTGTTGATGATCTCTTATGAAGTGGTGCACTATGTCAATGTGCTTTGTTTTTGGATGTTGAACCGGATTTTGAGTCATCCTTCTAGCACTTTCATTGTCACAATACAATGGAACTTTGTCAAATTTGAATCCAAAATCCTTCAATGTTGACCTCATCCAAAGCAATTGAGTGCAACAACTTTCCGCACTTATGTATTCGGCTTCGATAGTTGAAAGAGCAACACTATTTTGCTTCTTTGAAGACCATGACACTAGTGACCTTCCAAGGAATTGACATGTGCCACTTGTGCTCATTCTATTAATCTTGCATCCTCCATAATCGAAATCCGAATATCCAATTAGCTCAAACTTGGATCCCTTTGGATACCATAGTCCAACATCTTGTGTGCCTTTCAAGTACCTCACAATTCTCTTTGTTGCCTTGAGGTGACTCTCTCTAGGATCGGATTGATATCTAGCACACATGCCCACACTAAATGCAATGTCCGGTCTTGATGCGGTTGCATAGAGCAAACTACCAATCATAGACCTATACTTCTTTTGCTCAACCATGTTACCACTAGGGTCGGGGTCTAAGCTTCCATTGGTTGCCATTGGTGTGGACATTGACTTGGCATCTTGTAGATCAAACTTCTTGATCATATCCTTGATGTACTTGCCTTGACTAATGAATGTGCCATTCTTCAATTGCTTGATTTGGAGTTCAATAAAGAATGTGAGTTCTCCAAGCATTGACATTTCAAACTCATTGGCCATCATCTTAGCAAACTCTTCACAAAACTCTTGGTTGGTTGACCCAAAGATAATGTCATCAACATATATTTGCAACACAAACAAGTCATTCCCAATCTTCTTGGTGAAGAGAGTGGTGTCCACCTTGCCCATCTTGAACCCTTTAGAGAGGAGAAAATCTTTCAACCTCTCATACCATGCTCTAGGTGCTTGTTTCAATCCATACAAAGCCTTCTTCAACTTGTACACATGGTTGGGATGCTTCTCATCTTCAAAACCCGGTAGTTGTTCAACATAGACCAACTCATTGATGAAGCCATTCAAGAATGCACTTTTCACATCCATTTGATAGAGCTTGATGTCATGTGCACATGCATAGGCAAGCAAGATTCTAATTGCTTCAAGTCTAGCAACCGGTGCATAGGTCTCTCTAAAGTCAAGACCCTCTACTTGAGTGTACCCTTGAGCTACTAGCCTTGCATTGTTTCTAACAATAATTCCATCTTGGTCTTGCTTGTTCTTGAAGACCCACTTGGTTCCTATCACATTGTAGTCCTTTGGTCTTTCCACCAATTCCCATACATCATTTCTCTTGAAGTTGTTGAGTTCTTCATGCATAGTATTGACCCAATCTTCCTTCTTTAATGCCTTCTCAATATTCTCTGGCTCTACTTGAGATACAAAGGCATGGTGAGCACAAAAAGATGCCAATCTTCCTCTAGTAATCACTCCACTATTGATGTCACCGATAATTTGATCAATTGGATGATCTCTTGCAATGTTGGATGGTTGCATTACTTATACTTGATGACTAGGATGAGTGGATGGACTAGCTTGTTGCTCTTGATCTTCATCTTGAGTACCACTAGTGCTTGCTTCATTTGCATCAATCTCAATGGTAGTGGTAGTCAATGGAGTGTCATCATCATCATCAACTTGCCTTGGCCGAATGTCACCAACATCCATGTTCCTCATTGCATTCTCCAAGTTGGAACCACTCACATCATCATGATTTTCAACTTCATTTTGAGAGCCTTGGGTTTCATCAAATTCCACATCATGAACTTCTTCAAGTTTGCCACTACCCAAGTTCCAAACTCTATATGCTTTGCTTGAGGTTGAATATCCAACTAAGAACCCTTCATCACACTTCTTGTCAAATTTGCCCAATCTCGTGCCTTTCTTGAGAATGTAGCATTTGCATCCAAAGACTCTAAAGTAACCAATGTTGGGCTTTCTTCCATTCAACAACTCATAGGGTGTCTTGCCAAGCATCCCATGGCAATAGAGACGGTTGCTACAATAGCAAGCCGTGTTGATTGCTTCGGCCCAAAAGGAATGGCTAACATTGTACTTACTAAGCATTGATCTTGCCATTTCAATCAAGGTTCTATTTTTGCTCTCAACTACACCATTGGATTGAGGAGTGTAGGTTGGTGAGAATTGATGTCCAATTCCAAGCTCATCACACAACTCTTCAGTTCTTGTATTCTTGAACTCACTCCCATTGTCACTTCTAATCTTCTTGATGGATGTCTCAAATTTATTTTGAACCCTCTTGACAAATGTCTTGAAAAGCTCAAACACATCATTCTTGTCATACAAAAAGAACACCCATGTATATCTAGTGTAGTCATCAACTATGACAAAACCATACTTGTTGCCACCAATGCTAGTGTATGTTGTTGGCCCAAACAAGTCCATATGTAACAACTCAAATGCCTTGCTTGTACTCATTGTGCTCTTGGTTGGATGTGCATTGCCATGTTGCTTGCCGGCTTGACATGCTCCACAAGGTTTGTTCTTCTCAAACTTCACATCATTCAAGCCTCTAACCAAGTCATGCTTCATCAACTTGTTCAATTGCTTCATTCCAACATGACCAAGCCTTCTATGCCACAACCATCCTTTGCTAGCCTTTGAGAGTAGACATGTTGTCAATTTGGCTTCTTTTGACTTGAAATCAACTAGATAGAGATCACCATATCTAAATCCCTTGAAGATCATGTTGGCACCATCACCACTAACCACTTCAACTTCTTGACTAGTGAATATGCATTTGTAGCCAAGATCACAAAGTTGAGAGACCGACAATAGGTTGTAATCAAGATTGTCAACTAGCAATACTTTGGATAAGCTCTTCTCTTGAGTAATTGCTATCTTGCCAAGACCCAACACATTGCCTTTCTTGTCATTGCCAAATGTGATTGACTCATATTCATCAATGCCCTTGATGCTAATAGACTTGAACATGTGAGAATCTCAGGTCATGTGTTGAGTGCACCCACTATCCATTATCCAATGCTCTCCTCCGGCACGTTAATTGACCTACAAAAAGAGATCAATTCTTTTTAGGTACCCAAACTTTCTTGGGTCCTTCAAGGTTAGTCACCAAGGCCTTTGGTACCTGTTGACACCTGTTATAGTATAATATTAATAGTCAACTAAACATGAAATAAGGACGTAAAATGAATATCAACATAGACTAGGGGTCTAACTAACATAATTCCATGAGCTTTGGTGATTTATATCTTTTCGGGGACTTAACGTATAAATAAACACGAGAAGAATGGAGAAAGTTCCAGAATATATCTCACATACGATGACAAGACTTAACCGTGAAGTAACTCGACCCAAAAAGTGGACTAAAACATTCTAGAAGGTACCAGAGGACACCGGAAGAAACACGAAGCCGGGAAGCTTCTAGACCCCGGCGGCCGCCCGAGCCATTTAGGCCGCCGCCGGTGGGTCCTCCCCGTCATCCTCTCCTTTCTATGGCGGTTTACCACCGATATTGAGATTGTATCTACACCGTTGCCAAGGTCGGTTTGATCCAAGGGCTATCATTCATCGCCAAGGCCTATATAAGAAGACCCCCTGACCCCAGGGTGAAACCCTAATTCATTCTATCTCATTCTATTCATTATCTCTCAGTTGTAGAGGTGTCCCAATATAAGGATAACCTCTCTCTAGGATTAGTGAATTAGAAGTAGATTAGAAGAAGATTAGCCATGTAATTAGAAGTAGATTAGACATGTAATTAGAACTAGATTAGATCTAACTTAGATCTAATCAAGAGTAAAGGAGAGTGGAGCTATGCTCTTGTTCGAGATGTCTTCGGGTATGGTATGTCTTTGTATCTTCTCTACAAGACTTATGATTCACATATTTATCTTCTCTATTTACTTCCATGTTTTATATATTTGGTTAAGTATAGTTGTTATGCTATTGCATGGGATCTCCGCTCGTATTGAGGACTCTAGTTATTCATGGTAGCTAGAGTAGTAATTTATAGTATAGACTTGGTGTCTAGGCTATAGGTTACCTGAGATTGCACCCAACCCCACGGATAGTTTGTGGTAGCCCTGGTGGTGACGAGCCACGATGGCCGACGTATTCCACCACGTTCGGGTTGGTGTTTGTAGGACCATAGTCGGAGCTTCCTAGCCCCCTTCTCATCTCTTTCTATGGCTAGTGTTCTGATGTCCCGAAGTGTTATGGTATGATTGCTATCATAGAACCTAAGTAATAGAGAAGTACCCAGGAACCTTAATCTCTCTCTTTGACCTCTTGTTTAGTTTAGTTATTCTTTGACATCTTAGGTAGGTTATTATTTTGTGCTTTGATATTTACTTTCAATTATCCCCCTCACTATAGTCTAGTGGTTTGCTAAGTTAGTGGATACATGATTGTGACTTATTAGAATTCTTTAGCCAAACCTTCCCTATGGATACGATACTCTAGAATACTCATCCTAGGGAAAAGCTACAATGGTAGGTGTTCTGTGCGCTTGCAGAATCCTTCATATTCTTTTAGCACTTAACAAATGCCAACAGTACCCAAATGGCTTTCTTCTTTGAGCCCATCCATGGTGTACCAATGTACCTAGCACGAACACCATTGTCCTTCTTCACAAGCATATATGAATGATCAAGCTTAATGGAAGAGACATTGGCTTTCTTGTTCATGCACTTTGGCTCTAAATGACCAACTTACTTGCAAGCTTTGCAATAGCTACCCTTGTGTAAGGATCTTGATGTCGCCTAGGAGGCCTAGAGAATAGGCTGTACCTTAAAATCACTGTAAAACAAACTCGGTAGTTTTGGTATGCCTCGCCTCCGCGGCTTCAAAACAAACACAAACTGCGGTTTGAAATCTAAGCAACGAAACTTAGATCGAGTGAATATCCCAAGTTCACGCACACAAATATATCACATATATCAATAGAATGTGCCGGGAACTCCTCAACAAAAGTAGATCGGGATGAAACCCTAGCTCACAAGAATAATATGCAAGAATGTAAATAGTTATTGAGACAAGGTTTTTCCGTGGTTCACCGATTTTACGTCCACGTTGTTGAGGTATCCACAAAAGGATTGGGATTCGCCACACAAGCCGCCCCTCCTTCCCTCGTTCTCAAGTCAAGGGATGAACCCTTGAGATGAGGGGTGATTTTCTTGATTTTGAGTGAGGTTACAAACCTCCCAAGGCCACGAAGAGGCAAGCTCAAGGGCGACGCCTAGCCGTCTAGGAGCAAGCTCAAGAGGAAAGAACCCTAGGGTTCGGCCAAACGTGAACCAAATGCTCTTTCAAGTTGGGGAAGTAGTAGATCCGGCCTCCACAAGCGGTTTGCCTTTTTCCTTTTGATGGTGGAATCGAAATCTTGGCTTGAAGGAGCAACAATGGAGGAGTGAGAGAGAGCAAGAAACCTTTTAAATTGGATGAAGTGAGCCGATTACCGTTGTGGGAGGGGTAGGAATGGTATTTATACCCGGCCTGCCCAATAAGTTACCTTTTGTTCTTCACAAAAAAGAAAAGTGTAAAAAGTGTCTTGTGGGTGTGAGGTGATGTTTTTGGCCGAAAGCCGGAGGTTTGAGCATTTAGTTCATGTAGCCAAATGGTCCTAGGATCCCTCTTAATAGGTGCATGTCCAAACTCAAGATTCAAAACATAAATGAAATTAAACCTCCATGAGTCTAGATTGCCATCCGTTGCACTTGAAGGTTCCATCAACTTTGTACATCATCCTCTATCATCTTTGTCTCATCTCTTAGAGCAAATATATCTTGTGCATGTGACTTGAACCATTTCCACAAATATGAGTTCACCTCCATGGCTTCAAGTCACTCACACTAATGATTTGATCCTCAACACAATATGACTCCTCATAGCTTGATTAGTTCCTCGACTAAATGCAAGTACTCTCTTCTTCACCTTAGCCATGGTACCTCGGTCCCAAGCCAACGCTTGCCCTTCACCTTAAGCTTAGTACCTCGAAGCCCTTTCCTTGCTATCTTCACCTTATCAAGATACACTCAAGTCACATCATATCAAGCAACCATTGAATAACAACATTTTGATCCTTGCTTGATTATTTTGCAGATATGAATGTTGAGACCAATCAAGCTTCGGTTTGACTCACATAGAGACATACATGGATCAACATCAATATGGTCAAGCCAATTCCGCGGTTCCTTATATCCTATCATTTTGGATTGACACTCCAACACTTATTTCAATCTTCTATTCATGGGAAACAAGCCATTATAGAGACCAATCCAAAATCATCAACTCTTGTCTCATTTGCCTTTTGCCAAGTATGCTTGCTTTCACATGATGCTATGATATTCCACAACATATAAGCCATTTCCTTGATTCCATTTGCATTGTTGTCTTTTGCTTGACTAATTGTTTTCATCATCTTCAAGTACAACAATACACAATTTGGCTTTGCTTCCATACTATGTGGAATACCATCAAGTTTGCTTACTTGTTGAACCTTGAATATACTTGTTACTACATAATCCACAAGTATATGTAATAGACTTCGATTTCTGTTCAACACTTAGCAAACTTATTAGACCTTTAATTATGTTGTCATTCAATTCACCAAAACCCACTAAAGGGCTAGATGCACTTTCACCTTGTTCTTCACAAAACGAGTCTTGTGAGTCACATAGGCGGCCTTGCCTTTTTGGGGATATAGCCTAAGCCCTCCTTGTATAAGGATGCCCTTTGGCTACCCAAGCACATAAGCAAGCGGTCCTCACCACCATAAGGCCAAGGTGTGATTGAGCTCCTTTACTTTCCTCTTTAAACAAGCATGCTCATGAATAAGCATACTGTTGTCATTATCTTCACTAGTGATGGATATGCTAGTGATAGAGCTAGTGGAGGTCTCACACTTGGGAGTTGATTCATCAACAAGAATGTCACACATGTTGCTTGCATTGCATGTATCAACCTTATCCTCAACTAAGCACAACTTGTGCTCTTCAAGTAGAGAGGAGTGAGCTTTCTCTAACTTAGAATGAGATTTCTCAAGCCTCTTATGGTCTATCTTTAGACTCTCATAAGATGCCCGAAGCTCATCAAGTTCTTGCTTAAGGCTCTTTGTTTCCTTATGCAAGCCCTTGACCTCCTTCCTACTCTCCTTGTACATGTCAATACAATCATCAAACATGATTTGCAATTCTTTTCTAGTATGTTTTGGCTCCTCATCATCACTATCACTATCACTATCACTATCACTATCATCATCATCATCATCATTAGTGATAGATTGTACCTTTGTGGCCTTAGCCATGAAGCATGAGGAAGGGGTGTCGAAGAGGGAGATCTTGTCATGCATAGCAAGGTGAGCTTGTCCCTTCTTCTTGTTCTTCTTCTCCTCTTCTTCATCACTTGAAGAGGATGAGCCATCACTATCCCAAGTAGCCACATGTGACTCATTCTTCTTCTTGGGCTTCTTCTCCTTCTCATTCTTGGCATCATTCTTCTTTCTAGCTTTCTTGATGCCCTTCTCATCATCACTTTCATATGGGCATTCGGCAATCAAGTGACAATCATCATGACACCGAAAGCACTTCATGTTGCCTTCATTCTTGCCATCCTTGGTCTTTCTTGTTGATTGCTTCTTCTTGTTCTTCTTGGAGATGTATGTCTTCTTGACATACTTGCCCAATTTCTAACAAAGAGAGCCATGTGCTCATCAATGTCACTTCCACTTGTGGAGGCCTCTTCTTCATCATCACTTGACTCTTCTTTCTTTTTCTTGCCCTTGGATGATGAGCTAGCCTTGAGTGCCAAACTCTTCTTATCCTCTTTCTTCTCTTCTTCCTTGACCTTCTTGTTTGCCTTGTTGATGAGCTCTTGCTTCTTCTTGTCATTTCTATATGAATCATCGGTCATGACCTCATCAAGCAATTGGTTTGGTGTCAAGTCCTTCAAGTTTGTCCTCACAAGCATGGTGATGAACATTCCAAACCGCTCGGGCAAACACCTCAAGAACTTCATGTTGAAGGTCTTGTCCTTGATCTCTTCTCCTAGAGCATTGAGATCATTCACCAACACTTGCATGCGGTGGAACATCTCCGGCACGCTCTCATCTTCTTCCATCTTGAAGCTATTGAATTGCTCAAGCTTGATATAGGCCTTTGCTTGCTTGACGCCTTCGGTGCCCTCATAGCACTCTTCTAGCTTCTTCCAAATGTCATGGGCAATGGTGAGTGACTTGACTTGCTCAAACACTCTATCATTGAATGCCTCATGAAAAGCACTCACGACCACATCATTGGCATATAGTTTCTTTTCTTCCAAAGCGGTTGGTTGCGCTTGATTTGCAACTTCAAACTTCTTCTCGGTCACGACCCACACTTCTCTATTGATTGACTTGAGGTGTGCGGTCATCTTCACCTTCCAATAGGCAAAATTGGTGCCATCGAAAGGTGGCGCCTTCTTGGTGTTGTTGACATGAAAATTCAACGCCATTTTGTCACCGTTGGATGTTAAGCCTTCTAAATACGGTGCCTCGGCTCCGATACCACTTGAAAGGTCCTAATGGCTAGAGGGGGGGGGTGAATAGCCTATTAAAAATTCTACAAACAACACTAAGCAAGGCGGTTAGTAAATAAGACGGCGTAGCAAATAAGCAAATGCTTCAAGCTAATTATGCAAGCCTCCTAGCAATTCTAATATCTCTAATCACAAGCAATGGCTAGGTTGCTAAGTTACTCCTAGGTGGACAATATATGCTAACTAGGATTACCACTAGGAGCTAACAAGGCTAAACAAGCTACTCAAGCTACCAAGCTAAGCACCCTAACAAGATATACTATCAAAGTAATGCAAAGAGATGCTTAGGATACACTACCACCGGTGTAGTGTCGAGGTTGAAGCCAATCACCGTGTACAAGAAATCTCCAACGAGCTAGCACACAAGACACGATGATTTTTCACCGAGGTTCACGTGCTTGCCGGCACGCTAGTCCCCGTTGTGGCGACACACCCACTTGATGGTTGCTAAGCTTAATGGCCGGTGCCAAATCCCCGGTGGGAGCTCAAGCACACCAATCACAAGAGGGGGCCAAACAAGCCACGAGCAATCCACTAGTGCTCCTTTCGCGAATCTCCCGTGGGGTAAGGAACGACCCCTCACAAACCACCGGTGTGGCCTCGAACAAGCTCCAATCGAGCTCAACACCGCCTCTTGCTCCAAGCCGCTAGGGAACCGGGCAAATTCCCAAGAAAACAAGAATCCCGCGGCTTCTTCAAGGATGAAGTGCCTCTAGATGCAACCGATGATGCAATGCACTTCTATCACTCTCAATATCATCAAGAATTCGAGTTAGGGATGGAGAGATGAGTGGAGAGGAGTCTCACAAGCTCAATAGCAAGTTGGAAGCTTCAAATGTGCAAGAGAGAAGGCTAGGAACCGGGCAAACCCATATATATAGCCCACCTCACGAAATGGAGCTGCTGTGCTTTGAATTGGGCTCTCTGCGCACTGACCGGACGCACCGACCGGACTCACCAGCGAGTCCGGTTGCGAGTCCGGTCACAGGGTCCGGTCACAACCGACAAGCTTTGGGCCCACAGCTGACCCGCTCCACCGCGCGTCCGTTCACCGGTTCCAGTCGAGCATCGGAAGCATCCGGTCCAGGGTCCGGTCGACGCGTCCGGCAAAATCCCGTCTGCAGAGCTCTCTGCCAGACACACTGACCGGAGCCACCGGTCGGTGCGTCCGGCCGCCACGCCGTCGTCCGGCCGCCCTAGACAAATGAAGTTCTTCATCTTTGTTGTCGCCCTTTGCTTCAACCTTGCTTCGCCTCTTGCCATATGTTGCCAACACGTCAAAGATGATCACGTTATCATGCATGTTAGCTTGTCGAACGGTTAGGCAAGATCGAAGTTAGTGCTCTCATTGTCCTAAATGCAATATGCAAGTCAATTGGACCTAGAAGCACTCCACCAAAGGATTGTCGCGGCATTCCCTCTTGATAGTCGGCTATCTATCCTATAATGTGATCACGCGCTCTATCGTGTCTTGATCACCAAAAGAAAAAACCCTATCAAGATACCTTTGCCTTGATCTCCCGGGTTCCTCTCAAGCCGATCATCGAGCTTGACGATCCATCATGTCCATCATCATCGTCCATGTTTATGATCATCATGCTCCTTGTCCTCCATCTAATCCTATCTCATAAGTCACACTTAGAGCAAAGGATTAGTGCCACAAGTGTGTCATCAATTTCCAAAACCAAACATGAGATTTCAACGGGTAGTGTGAGATGGCCATGAACTTTGCAATTGCTGGTCTTCCCATAATGGCGTGGTATGGTGACTCGAGATCTGCTACTTCGAACTTGATGTATTCCGTTCGGTAGTCGGATGGAGATCCAAAGGTGACTGGCAAGGTGACTTGTCCGACTGGTATTGCAGCTTGTCCAGGAACTATCCCATAGAAGGGTGTGCTGGAGGGTGCGATTAAACCAGAGAGGTCTAGCCCCATCTTGTCCAGTGTCTTTGAGAATATGATGTTTAGTCCTGCCCCTCCGTCGATCAATACCTTAGTGACCGTGACTCCAGCTATCGTGGGTTATAGTACCGGGGGGATACAGTGGTCGGCGTTGCCTACGCTTGTCCATTGATCCTCCCGTGTGAATTGTATCGGGTATTGAGACCGCTGAGGTAGCGTGGCGTTGCGGGCTCTAGCGCCATGATTGACCGGAGTGCTAGCTTGTCTTGTCTCTTGCCCTTGATCCGGGAACTCCGAGAGAATATGACGCTCGTGAGATCTTGTTGCTTTCTAAAAATCTCCCGCCTTCGGCTCGTCATTGGCTTCTCCTCTGTCTTCTTGATTGTCCCGTTTTTGAGCAGAGCTGTCTCCTCCCTTGTATTTTTCCCGGAATATCGTGCTGCTTCCAAGCGTGTGCTGAGCTCCAGGGTGGAATATGCAAGGTAGGTCTTCTAGTTTGATATTGCTTCATTTGTTGTTGTTGTTGTTGTTGTTGAACTTCGCATGTAGGGCTTCTTTGGCTTTTCGCTAATGCGACGGTGTTGTCCGGCCCTCGCTTCTTGTTCTCGTTGAGAGTTGTTTTGTTCCCTCTTCGGGCCTTCCGAGTTCTTTCTTTCGGGAAAGCGGTCTCGGGTTCTTTCCTCAGCGCCGATCATCTTCTCAACAGTTTGTTTGAACTGTTCATTGGTCCTCGAGTTGTCTTTGTAGAAATCTGAGAATTGCCATCTTGAAAAGATTCCGTTACCGAAGGCATCTATCACTTCTCTTTCTGTGATGTCGTGCACTTGGGATCTCATTTCACCAAATCTTCGGTAGTAATCTCTCAGGGATTCTCCTTGTTTTTGCTTGAGGCTTTTTAGCTCAGCTTGAGTAATAGGATGGGTGATGATTCCTGCGGTTGTCACGTAACACTTTCTCGCAAATCTTCCCAAAGATCGATTGAGCCCTCTTCGATCTTGTCGAACCATTGGAGCGGTAGAGCTTCTAGAGCCATGGGAAAGAAGACGGCTTTTGCGTCATCATTTCCTCCAGCCAGCTCAATGGATTGCGAGTAGACTCTGAGCCATTGCCTGGGCTCTACTTTCCCATTGTATTTTGAATGATTTGAAGGTTTAAACTTTGGTGGTAGCTTGACTTCTTGCAACCTTTCTGCGAAGCATGGAAATCTGTTATAGCCTCCTGTAGCTCTTT
Organism: Hyparrhenia diplandra; assembly: GCA_015847255.1. Classification (NCBI taxonomy): domain Eukaryota; kingdom Viridiplantae; phylum Streptophyta; class Magnoliopsida; order Poales; family Poaceae; genus Hyparrhenia; species Hyparrhenia diplandra. The sequence continues at coordinate 31,937 of JADLZK010009250.1, read as the reverse complement.
CTTCAAGTCTTCCCGAGGTTCTTCCTCCTTTTGATTGAGCTCTTGCAGGTCGATATGTTGACTCTGCGACTTTTTCTTGTCGGCTTGGTCTTGGGGCGAGGCTTTCCCTCGGGGGTCTCCGGTTTCTCCCACCGTCCCTCCTTGGAAGCCTGGAATTCTTGGAATTCCCTGGCATGCTCAGCCTTTCGAAGACATTGGACCGACTTCCTTGCGTACGAGAGTTGTCTGCCTTTGACTATGACGCTCTAGGATCTCTTTTGCGGGTGGCTTTCTGCAGCGCTTCCTTGATGAGCCTCTCCTCGTCATTTAGGTTTGAAGCGCTCTTAAGGCGTTCGATCAACTCTTCTATCTTCTCGTGAGTTGTATGATGTATGTCTTCAGCTTCTCTTTCAGACTTCAATTTTTCATACTCACGCAGATCAACTTGATATTTGTTCCAGGCTTGTATGCGCGTTGTTGCTCGTCTCGGCACCCATTCTTCACTTGTTCTTCTTCAAATTGCCTGCTTGACGTTGATCTTCCCTTCGTCTTCTTGGGTTCTTTTCGTCACGAGATGTTTGATAGGCCTTCGTCGGTGGACTTGATGTCGGGGGGCATCTGGGCGGTTAAGCGGGGAACGAGTCCTTGCTACCATTAGGATTTCTCTGGTAGGCATGGTCTCAGGTCGCCACTCCTTCCGTCCAGGGTCCTCCCTGGTTACCTCTGCCTCTCGACGGTTTGCCTTGGTGAGGGTTCTTGGCCAGTGGATGATGCACTCCCCTGGGGTTCTTGTCAAGATAAGCCCTCTCTGTGCGCCCTTTAAAGGAATCTCCAGCCTCCTCTTGAATGTTGTCTTGACGCGCCTTGTGTATGTAGTCGCTGAGTTGCGTAGTCCAGTTGGGAACTGGAAAGGTAGTCCGGTCTGGTGACCAGAGTTGTTTTCGAATTCACCTTCCTTTTCTCGAGTTGGGGTAGCCTTCCTTGAACGATGCGGAGAAACTCCGATCCGAGTCAAAGTGTTCTTTGAACGATCCGAGAAACTCCGATCCGAGTCAAAGTGTTCCTTGAACGATATGGAGAAACTCCGATCCGAAGTCAAAGTGGCTTTTCTCATCCAAGTCGGGCGGAAGTGGTGCTTCAAGCTGTCTTCGAGTCCGTCTTAATGCCTTGGGCGCCCTTTTCCGAGTTGGTTTCAAATTGGGTTCCGTCCCGTAGGCGCAAATCTCGGAATTGCTTCAAGCTTGTCCTCCGTGTTCGAGGCGGCCGTGAGCGTCGATTCTTTGGAGCTTCTTGGCGAGTTCTCGTTCTTCGGTCTTTGATTCCTCGATGATGTAGCCTTGAGTCTTGCCGCCGCCGCCGATCTTGCAAGCCCATGTCCCGAAGATTATCGTCTTCCTCACCGGTGAGCTCATGATGTCGTGGTCCGCCGGACTCTCGTGTTGAAATTCGACGAGAGCCCCTACCTTGCGCGCCAGCTGTCGATGTTTTACGACCGAGAGCCTACCACGGGGTGAACCGAGCAGTTTGTTCGGGCCTCGATGAACCTGGAGCCCGGCGGTTTGTTGCGCAGCTGACATTGAGAGCAGGGTTTTTATACTGGTTCGGGCCCTCAATCCTTGATCGAGTAAAGACCTTTACGTCCAGTCGGCGTGAGCCTGTTTTTGATTGATGGGTCAACCGAGAATCGGTTGTGATGTTTATAGCGCTTGATGTGTTCAAGCTACCTTCTCCTCTACGAGGTGCTCCTTGGTCGCCTTTTATAGTTCAAGGGACCAAGGAGCTTGCTACGGTCCTAGTCGGATACAGAGAGGGTTGTCCGACGAGGATTCGAACACCCTAACTCTAAACATGGATCTGACTAGAGTTCTATCCTAGTTACAACAGAAGTCACCGTAGCTACGCTTCCATTGCCTTCTGAGAGTTATTTGTGGCCACAGGCTAGGATAGAACCCTGCGAACAACTCGGTAGAGTTCTTTGGTGATCCCGTATCCACATGTACCCGTTGCCATCTTGAGCTACACCACCGGTATATTCGGTGCAATAGCGTTGCTCCGTTACAAAACCAAATGGCGCAGGGCTCGCATGCCGCCGCCGCCCGGGATGCCGGAGGAGGGAGGGAGGGAGGGACCGTGGCGCTCTTTGCCGGCGGCTCCGCCACCGCCGCCGTAGGATGGAGCAGAGCGCCCTTTGCAAGACTGCTGCCGTCCCTACGGCTCGCGACGACGCCTGGAGAGGAACCCGCAACGGTGCCCACAACCTAGTCCGCGCGTAGCGGAGGGGCGCCCGCCCGCATCCGGCGACCTTGCCCCGGCCTCGCCCACGGAGCACGGGGCGACACCGACCCTCGTCGGCCGGAGAACGAGGGGCCACCCTCCGTCACCCACCGGCTTAGGCCGACCGGCTCATGTCGCCTTTGCACGCGGTGTCGCTGCACCCAACGCCATGGTTCTTGCCCTTGCCACGACCTCGCCTTCCCCGGTGGGACGCCGCTGGGAACGCGCGCCCCGCCGGTCGTCCCCGTTGCCGCCGTGGAGACCAAGATGACCGCCGCGCGGGGGGCTCTACCCCGCGCCGGCGGGTCACCCTAGCTCGCCTCGCATGACCGCCGCCTCCCACGCCACGCGACGAGGTGGAGCATCATCGAGGTCGCCACCGCGGTGTCGCCATGCGCCGAGCCCGCCTCCGCGCCTCCGCAGCCTCAAGCAGCGAATGGATAAGACGGAGAGGGAAAAAGAAAAGGGAAGAGAAAAGGGGGAAAAAAAGAAAAAGGGTGGGGCCATGGGTCCTATTCGTCGCTGACTATAGAGGGATGGGTAAGGTAGATTTGAGTGGATAAATATCGATGACTAGGATATAGAGGTCAGATATAAAGGATGATGAGTGCGGATGAATTGTATATAGAGGAGAGAATCTTGATGACCAGGATGTATAGAGGAACGTGAGTGCGGACAGTCTTATCTTATGGAATGTTGCGGGAGCGCGGAAGTGAACTGGGACTGGCGCGTAGGGCCTTGCCCCAAGCGGCGAGCGTTACATTGATTTGTGCCGATGCATGGACCCCAAGCACGTGGGGTCACCGCAGCGCAGCACAACCTACAGCTCGGACCTGCGCTGGCGGATGATACGACCGTTCATTGATCCGCCTGGCTCACATTTAGGGCGCACGGAAGGCCTCAAAGAATATCATCACGGGGGTCTTGGTGTCCTACATGTGAAAGGTCCTATATGGCTAGAGAGGGTGAATAGCCTATTAAAAATTCTATACATCACTAGAGCAACTTGGTTAGTAAAACAATTGGCGTAAATACGGTTGCTCTAACTCTAATGGTTAGATAAGCCTCCTATTTAAACAAATCTAGTTGTTATGATCTCTATGCCACACAAGAACTAGATTGCTAGATTACCAACAAGATGAGCAAGCTAGAATAAACTAAATTACTCTACACAACTAGAAGGCTACACAAGCTAGCAACAATATAAGCAACTCGGCGGCATGAACCTGCTAAACGCCATTGTCATTGGTAGGCTTCGCTCCGCTTGATTTGATCTCACCGCGACGGCGAGGCTCCGACAACGCGGCTCATGCAGGTGAGGCTCCGATGGCCTCGCGACGGCCAGGTACAAGGACGCAGGAGGGGCAAGGGCGCTTGTGACGGTGCCAGGAAACTGTACATAGCGATTCGTTTTTTTTTATTTTTTTGGGTAACTAGTGGTAGTGGTGAGTAATTTTTCCAACTCAACCAAGTTTGGTGAAACGCCCCTTGAGGTGGGTGCTCTGCTAATTTGGTGATTCTTGAGGCAAATCCACTATTGAATCGGTTGGAGCTAGAAGTGTTTGCCAAAAAAAAAAAAAAAAAAAACTGTGTATCATGAGCTGGTTGAGCTGTTCCAAACAGGCTCTAAGTAGGTAAACACTTCGGAGTACTCGCCCGCGCATTAGAACAAAACAAAAATGTCATTCTCATCGTTAGTTCAAGCCAGTCGACATGGATTATAACGAAATGGATTGATGCTACAACTTAGCTCTGGCAATGTGTTTTAATAGTGTACAAGGTCTACAATGCCCCACAATCCTCAGGTTCAATACCAACTCTTCAGGTAATTCATTTTCAGTACATTTTTCCCATACTAATTCAGACCAATGGAAAATAATAAATATGGTTGCCATCAGTTTCCAAGCACCCAACTTCCAGCACCATTAACATCCAAAGTTCAGCAGCCATCTTTACAATAAAACTGGTGGAAGTCCATGTCGATGGAATTGGGAGTTGGTAACTCTTCACGTGGCTTCAGAATGGCTAGCACCACTATCATCAGCATCATGGTGTTACCTTGCCACGGGTTACCACTTACAAGAAACTAGTTCCCAGTGAAAAGTCACTAAAGTTAGAAAGAATCTGAGAGCGGGTGGTTCCAATCTGCTGTGCAATCTCGAGCTGCTCTTCTAAAGAAAGACATCATCTCATAGCTGCAAAAAGGTAAAATATTCAAAACTGCCTAGTTAAGAATACATGATACCATAAAAACGAAAATAAATAATGAGAACTTCGTTGACTGGGATATTGCTAGGAATCACATCATGGGGGTGGAAATTTGCTAAAAAATTATTACATAAAAACTAGTTGACACAAAAAAAGGGGATAGTCAAGCGCTGGTTGGTTTAAGAAATATCAATATGGTCTAGTTTGTTACTTATCCGCAATAACATCGATTTTATAATGTTATGTTTAGAGCAATACACTTCAAAGTTCACTAAATTTACTAAAAAAATTTTGAATCAATTAAGAGAATGACTTCCTTTTTTATCTGTCGCTCTGCCAAAATTGGAAGATTATCATGTTTGCTCAGCATTTTAGTGTATTATATCTTACTGATTTGGTACAAGTCCATTCCCTTGCATTTTACTAGTGTGAAATTTTGCATCAATAGAACACCATTTAACCTTATTTTGAACTGGACGAAATGACAAGTTGAAGCATTGAAGATTCACTTACTGAGAAAGAAGCTCAAAGTCAATGATGTTATCTGGTCCAGGACGATGTGCCTTGCCATTTGACTTAAAATGCCTAAATGATCTTGGATTCAGGCCACAGACATGGGGTACAGCATCTATGAGCTTCCTCTGCAAGCTCTGGAGCCGGCGAAATGTCAATTCATCAACAGGTGCAATGCATCCAATGCCACCATCCAATGTTCCAAATACAAGAGCAAAGCGATTTGTCTTTTTCAGATGCTAAACCTTGTGTAGGCAACATCTGTAATCTCAGAAACTTTGACACATGGGCTCCAACATGAAATTCTGCTCTAGAAAGGAGCTTTTGCCCCTTCCAGCTCTCCACCATTTTGGGGGCATAATAGAAAATCTGCAAGGTGTCATTATTAATCAATGGAAATGTAATTAAGGGCCAAACCTTTGTGCTACACTAAGAAGTATTAAAATTCTGAATACGTCACTAAAGGTTTTGATCCATTTGACAATGGAAGATAGGGGCATAGTGGTCTTTATCTCTTCTAGTAGTTAAGCAGGTGCCCATGTCCATCCCCTTAGGGTTAAGCAAGGGCTTCATTCCTCATGCACTTGCACAAGGGCTTGAGGCACCATCTAACTAAACACTAGCCTACTTTCTTTAACATTGATTTCAATTTTATTATTATTTATTTTAATAATGGGAGCCAACAAGTATTGAATGCTGGTTTGCTATACCCAGGTACTAATGTTCTAAGTGAAGAAATGATGTTTCAAGCTGCCAAAGAGCAAGTGAAGATGGAATGCAAGGTTACGGAATGCAAGGTTCTGCTTATAAATAAATTGATAATAATACAAAAGATCGGACAAATTACCTGTACGTTCTTGTCAGAATCTGAAACTACAAGGCTCAAGGTGCTTCCATCAATTAAGAACTCAGTTGCAAAACAATCAAGTGAACCAAAATCTTTTGCCAGCAGACTCAATTGAGAACCTTGCTCCTTCCAACTAAGAAAATATATGCTTTTGTGAATATCACCAAATAAAACAAAGTTTTTCACCTATTAGGCATTGAATGAATGTCAGTTGCTGTGATACGTGGTACAGTACTGCAATATGCTACTGCAACATGGCATCACATGCAAAAAGTGCACGTCACTGTAAAAACATAACCAAACAAAACAAAGGTATTTGATAATAGGTATTTGATAACCAAAGTAACTCTTTTCTTCTCTTGATTATTTATTATTCAGGATACCATTTCATATGCAAAGTGAATAAAATAGTTACACGATCACACTGTACTAACTGTGTTCAGGATACCAGAAATTATTTTCCTATCAAATACCTATTGTCATTGTATAAACTAATTAATTAATCCTACACATCTCATTGTACTTTTTCCATCTTAATGAAATGCCACACAGGTCTCCAATGTAGTTAGATAAAAAATAATTGATCAATACAAAATGAATTAAATTACATGTATCAATCAGGAATCAGCTATTGAAATTACTATGCCCATGAGTTAGGGTGTGGATGTAGGCCTAGGACACTTCAGTTGAAGTCCTCATCGAGGCAATTTGGATGTGTATTTCAGTATTTCTTAATTAAAAAGCCACCTGGTTCCTAATAGATTGATCTAATTCTTTTCTTCCTACAAGCAGTAAATCTGCCTACACAGCCTTCTTTGTGGGATCCATCAAGTTTGGGGCATGGAGAAGAATCTGGAAAACCTGGGCACCTCCACGTTGTAAGTTTTTTATTTGGTTGGCATTTCACAACCGGGTTTGGACAGCGGACAGATTAGCAAAAAGGAATCTGCCCCATCCTGAAGCATGTCCACTATGTGATCAAGAGGAAGAAACTATAAACCATTTACTAGTGGGCTGTGTTTTCACTCGACAAGTTTGGTTCCTGGTTTTGCATCAGTTGGGGCTGCTGCATTGGTTCCACAGCCTACTGTAACTCGTTTCTTGGGGTGGTGGAAGAGGTCAATTGCTGCTGTTCCAATGGAAGTGCGGAAAGGCCTCAATTCCTTGATAATTTTGGTGGCTCGAGATTTGGAAGCATCGCAATGCTTGTGTCTTTGATAACAAGACGCCATGTGTTCAGGATGTTCTTAGGGCTATTAGCTCAGAGGGAGGGCTCTGGTGCTCGGTAGGGGCCTCCAAGCTCCAGGAGCTTGTTTTTAGGTTGCTGACTTCTGGAGCTTAATGCTTAGAGGTTTTTTCGTCGCTTTTTGTTCTCTTCATGCGGTGAGTCTGTAATCTGGTGTCCTTGGTGTGGGGTGTGTGAGTTGGGTCTCTTGGACCTGTGTAACTTTTCTCTACCTTAATGAAATGATGTGTAGTTCTCCTATGCTGTTCGAGAAAAAAATCTAGTCTTTTTCTAAAAAAAAAAATACCAAGAAGTTTACATCCCAATCCCAAATCCCCCATTGTATTTTATATTTCTGTTTAGCAACATGTGTTATTAAAATTAGTCTATGGCCTAAGAGCTGGTGTGTTCAGATCCTATAAGAATAAGTAATCTCTGGGATGAGGAAACAGCAAAGGAAGTAATGGGAATGTAAGAAAATTGAAAGCTTTGACGTTTGGCCAAAGAGAGGATGATTTATGGCAGTTTCCACAAGTCAAATAAATCGACTTTTCCAAGACCAAAATAAATGGTGCACTACCATTGCCTATGGAAAAAAAGGGATAAGATTTCAGATTTCTGCAGTTACCAGATAAAAATGTAGGAGAGAAGTAATTGGTGGAATAGTTGATTCTAATGCTGAGACTAAAACCACCCGAACCCCCCCCTGCACAGTCACATCGGAGCAGCAACAGATTATAATTGGTGACAGCAGAGGGCCAAGCGAAGGCATCCTTCAGTGACAGAAGCGACGCGGCTGGTGGTGGGCTCCCGCTAGATCAAATAGATCTCAGCAGCGCAGAGATGACACAAAGGTGGCAGCACGGTGGAGTGCAACAATGCACAAGGTCAGCAAAACCTAGCCCAATCGCCATATGGGCGGCGCTGGGACAGTTTGCAGCAGGGCTCACAGGTACAAGGTGTGGTCTGGTAGCAAAGATCTAGAGAAGGCCGATGGTGGAGAGACGGTAGGTGACTTCTGCTGCTGCTACCCACGCTAGAAGGATGACGAGGGCAGCAGATCAATAGAATCAGACACCTAACAAGGGCGCTGCCCCTGGAGAACATTATTCTCCCCGAGAGCACGCTGGTGCAAGCGATGTCTTGTGCCCTAGATCAAAGTTTGAACTCATGATGCCAATTTGGTGGAATAGCTGATTGTTTTGCTGAGCCTCATAGATGGATTATATAGGAGTACATTGCTTGGGGTTACATGATCCTAATCTACTATATCTGGAAATACTCTAACAAAACATATCAGAAAAAGTAAATTTGACTTGGTAGCAGGAAAATTATTTATAACTATCAAAATACAAGGGTTCTTAAGCACCACATATAAATGAATTGAAGTATGTACAATACTTACAATGTTCAGGCTCACAACATGCAACGGGCATCATAGAATGCAACGGCAGTCAATTCAGAGCCAGTCCATTTATTCAATGTGATCTTAGGACCAGAAGCTATCAGTAGATGACCTTGAAGAGAGGCAACAGCAGATACTGCACCTTTGCTCTCTTTTGAGTAGACTTCAGTAACCTGAAACAAATATTAACAAGTAACAAGATAAGGATAGTATTAGTTGAAATGTCAGGAGGAAACTAGGCATTTTTAATCCAAAGAAGTCCAACAAGGCTCTAAGTACCAGATTTTGAGAATTTTCACTTTTATTGAAAGAGAACAGAAGCACCCGTCCTCTAGCAGCAACATCCTCCCTTGAACATAAGCAGTTCCAATGGCCATTAGGGTTTCATTTTCCTTCGTAGATGTGTTCTGAGGTGAAAATCCATAATACTCTGGTAAATAAAATTTTAGTTTGAATGCAGTATGCATACAAGTATAGAAGACATACATACTTGCAAGGTAACGATGCGCACTGTTAAAGCATTTTCAAATGATTGCATCGAATGGTGAACTTTGTCTCCCAACGTCCACTGGGTTTTTCCAACTCCATAATGCGAACTTCAAATTCATCCACAGTATAAACCTTTTGGAGGTCATCACCACTTGTAACATCGTTCTCTATGTGCAGACCCAGTTCTTGATCAGCCATAGAAGAAAGAACTTGATTTAAGGGGCTTAACCTGCTGCAATAAATGAAACAAAGAACCTTAAACTACAGAGATCTATATATACATAGATATGCCTTACAAGCACAATAAAAAAGAAGTAACCTAGTAAGTAAACAATAGTAAGAGTATAAGACAGTACAGAGTACTTACAAGAACAAACACAGAAACAGTATACAGCACTTACAGGAACAGGCACCATATGACAGTACATATAGTGCTTACAAAAACAGAAACCATTAAAGATGTAGTACTTACAGGAACTGACACAATAAGCGGATAAAGTGACTGCTCTGCATAATATGTGACCTGATGTGGAGTACCATGCAAGGGGGACCTACAGATGTGCAACACCAGGAAACAAAATATTAAGATAAACAATGCTACAAATAATGTTAAGGTAAAGCATGTGGACATGAAGATTAACATTACCTTCTGAACAGGCCAGTAGTTGTCATAGTTATATGCAGATGGCAACTGACATATCTTCAGGAAACCCTGAACCCATAATTCATAATTTCAAGATCCAAAAAGAAAAGCAATATTTTTTTGTGGGAATCAAGTACATAAACACCCAGTCACCATATTTGTACATTTCACAATATTTTTCTGTTGATTGTATCCAGCAATAAAATAAAATTCAATAGTGTAGTTATTGCAAATTTGCAACGCTTCCACTCCATGCCCTTTGAAAGAATTGGTAATATTTGCTATTTTGTAAGGGAATGGGTGGTTATTTCATACACATTTTTTTTTCCTTGGAACTCACACTTCCTTGGTAAGTGCAACTGCGATGTGGACAGACACAAAGAAGCATAGAAAGTATTATGTTGAAAAAGGCATCTAAATGACACTTTACCTGAGATGTAACATAGATAAGACCACGGCAACAATTGACATTGTGGAGAACGGTAAAGGCTACAATCGACCATCGCATAACTGCAAAATGTAACTGTTTATAAAAGAAAGAAAAATAGAACTGAAGTTGTATGTAAGTGCTATTTCTGTATAACCTAAGGAAACGCACCCCAGTGACATAAGCATTTGAATCTGAGAGACAAAATTTTTAAATTCTGACCAATTTAGCATGAATTTTACTGGACGCCTACGAGGATGGGTCATCAGGATAGATAGACCATATATGAAGTAAAACAAACAATACAAATAGTTGAAAACCACCACTTGAAAACTGAAAGAGAACTTTTTTTTATGTTCTCCAGATTTTAGAACAAAAGAACAATTCAGCAGAGTAACTGAGTAGGTTCGGGCTGAAATACTCAACAAAAGAATGGAACTGCTTCCTAACCATATAAAAACAATATTCTTTGATACCCAGAGAGACAGACAGAGAGAGAGAGAGAGAGTAGCATTTTGCATACCTGTGGATGTACCCGAAATCGCTGTCGACAAACAAAAACCCAGGTTGGCCTGGGGCCAGCAAGAAATAATCCCTCGTACCCTCCAACGTTGTTGAAAACAGTTATTCTTGGTCGAACAAGACATGATATGTCATCTCGTGATGAGGTGTCTATTGAGACCCGACGAAATCTCAAATTTCTGAGTCTTGAATCAGTGGCATTGCTAATATCAGGTGAACCATGAGGTGAGAAAGGAGAACATTGCACATTGCTTTCAGAGCTTTCATAATAATAAGTGTGATAACACAACAATGTCCCATCATTCAATAATCCAAAGAGGAATGGTCGACTGAACTGCCCAGACCATCTATGCATTGCAAGCTCAACTACCTTAATGTTTGTTGCTTCCTCTTTCTTCACAGAAACTTTAGTAGCATCTCGATCCCCTATTCCAGAATCCTTAGTAGAAATATGGGAAGACCCATCAAACAAGATAGCTGGTCCAGAAACAAAATTATCCACAGAGAACACACATTTAAAACTGGGTACTTCGAAAATTTCCAGTTTACCGCTTTCATAACAAATTATGCAATATATATCAGACAGGTCATGAGAAGAATTGTCATTGACGTCAGTAGCCTCTCCAATACCAGTGGATATCCATGCATCAGTACAGGTCTTTCTCAGCCATGGCTCAGGGCCTCTGTCACAGTAAAGTGTACATGATGATATTCGCCACTTGAGCTTGCAAATATGGCAGGAGCATTTATAGATATAGTACAGGTAGAATGATCTGCATCAGAAGGCATAACATGTAATCATGTTTTTTATTAATAAAAAGATGATAAAAGGACAGCGAACAAAATAGGAGTACCAGTTTCAGGTATCTGTTAATGGCAAAGGCAAAGGGCACAAATCGTGCAAGGCAGATCACCTAATAAAGAATCTAGATTGAAATGATTAGCATAGCTCCTACTTAACAGTAGAGGAATTCCTCAGGGACTAGGGAAGGCATCTAGTATGTTTGCATGAAACTGTTAAGTTGCACGCACCGACAGGTTCAACCCAAAAAGCTTAGCGATTGGGGAGAGATGGGCAATGCACTTATACACATTTCAACACCCTCACTCACGTGCAGCCAAAGAGAGACGCAAACGTGGAAAAATAAAGGGGCGGACTTAAATTGCCTCTACCATGATTCGAACTCGAGACCTCGTTCAACCTAAAAGCTTAAGCGATTGGGAAGAGGTTGGCAATGCACATATACACATTTGAACAGAAACCATGTTTTGGCGCTAATACATGAACTTCCAATCTTCACCACTGAAGCTAATCATGTCTAAATGTCATTGAGATTAGCAGGTTAACACTGAAATAAGGCGGTTTATATAGATGCTTAAACTTCAACAAACATGGAACCCAATAGATACGCACAGTTTCACACTTCTCTTTTCAATTCAACTGTGAGAAAGCAAGTGATTGCCATGCTCTACCTTCATTATTTGGGAACTCTCATGGCAAGGTTCTTTTTTTAGTATTTCTACACCACCTCTGAATGATTATCATATTTTCAACTTTCAAAATGGCTGACACTAAACAAATGCACATCAACATAATGTGAGCCCATGTATCAGTTAGCTTTTATTTATTTCAACCTACAATCTCATTCTACACTTAGATGCTCAGGCACTAACCCACACTCGACGTAAACCTCAATAATTGTCACCTCCTGTGACACCCTAATCTTAAAACTCAACCTTGCATGGGAAAGACCGCCCCACAGCATTGCATTAAGAAGAAACTTTTTCGCACACAGGCCAAGAAACACCGCGCGAAGGCGGCTGCCTTGGACATGCTAACGACCACCCAGGACACATGCTAACGACCTCCTGTGACACCCTAATCTTTGCTGAAAATGACTCAAGTTCGTGTAACTCAGGAATACAACCAACGAGGGGTAATTCTTTCTACAACTGATTGAAAAACTTACTTTTCTTTTATGACACAAGTAGCATTTCTGCCCACAAGCAGGGGAGAACCCAGTGAGAAAAGGAAATTCAGCGTGGCAAAAAATAAAAATATTCAAACCACGTCATTAGGGCTGGAAGTGGATATCTAATGGGTAGTTATAGGTCACTGCATTAGTTCATTTGTTTTCCATCTCTTGCTAAATGCTATCAAATCCGCACTAGTTCATTTTTATGCGTTATGGGTCGATCCGAAGCAAATCGAACTTGCATCCCTACCTGGTAATGCGAAATTGTCACAAGAATGTTCATTACCAACCCAACTGCTGGCTATCATCTACATATAGTATCGGGAGTACCAATTCACCATGAATTTTGCAGCGATAAGAATAAGTAATCTGACAACATTTCACTCCTGTGTATTCGAGAGAGAAAAAAAAATGTCCAAGGCCTCAGGGGTTTAATATTTTTCATAACTGGAATTGAAGTTGTAAAAACATTACTGTGTTATTTCCGATGGGCTTTACATGTTATAAATGGTCAACAATAAGTTTCTAGGTTCCAAGGAGGAACAGGCACAGGCGCTGATCAACATAGCAGGAGAAGAGAGAGTAATTGTCACAGACCTCAGTTTAGTTTACAACGTTGTATATGGCTAATTAGTTCTAATGTTCTTCTGCTCTGAAACTTTTCTTGCATTACCAACTCCCAACTGACTAGTTTGGACCATTGCACACTTTAATTAGATATAGGTATAGCTAAACTTCAGAGGCAAACTGGATATATGTGAATCATACCTCCTATGAGAAGTCGAATGGATCCATCACCCATTTTCAAAAGAACATATGGATCTGCAATTGAAGCAGATGCAGCTGCAAGAGGCTCAGAACTCAATGACGATTCTGAAGAATGCATAGAAAAGTTTAGCTCTTGTGTCATGAAGGAACCATCAAGCACACGAGCACCCTTTGGCATATACCTGTATGACACGGCGCCTGCAAAATTCAAATAATATATTAAGATGATAAAGACAGTGGTAAAGTCCTCGAGCACATTCATCGTCCACCAAGACAACAACAACAAACAACAACATAGCCTTTAGTCCCAAGCTAGTTGGGGTAGGCTAGAGATAAACCCATATGAAACAAGTATAAAAGACCACACACACACAAACGCATAAGACAAAAGGTAAAGATGGTAGATAGAAAAAAGAAACAAAGGTTACGGTTCAGGCATGCTGATAGCTAGTCTCCATGCGCTTCTATCCATAGCTAAATCCTTGGAGATATTCCACTCCTTAAGGTCTCTCTTAACCGACTCGTCCCAAGTTAGTCTAGGGTCGACCTCTACCTCTCTTTACATTATCTACCCGCTCTAAAAACCCCACTACGCTAGCGGGCGCCTCGGAGGTCTCCGTTGAACATGTCCAAACCATCTCAACCGATGTTGAGAATCAATTTCTCTTCGATAGAGCCACCCCGACCTTATCCCGAATCTCTTCATCCCGTATAGTATGCCCAAGAAACCAACGCAACATACGCATCTCTGAACATGTCGCCTTTTTGTAGGCCAACCTTCAACACCATATAGTATCACCGGCGAATCGCCGCCCTATAGAATTTCCCTTTTAGCTTCGTGACACCCTCCCCGTCAAGCTTGACGCCACTTAAGCCAACCTCAAGCGATTCTATGTCTAACATCTTCATTAATGTCGCCATCCTTCAGTAGCATAGATCCTAAATACCAAAAGTATCCTTCTTGGCCACCACTTGTCCATCAAGGCTAACACCCCCATCCTCGTGCCTAGTCGGGCCGAAGTTGCACATCATGTACTCGGGTCTTGATGACTGTTGTAAACTTCGCCGACATCTTCCAAGTCGATATCCATGTTTGGACTTTCAAGAAAATTCTCCGATTGGCTCAAGGAGTAGACATGCCATCCAAAACTACCGATGTAGGCCTCGGGAAAACCTGCCGATATAGACCTTAAGAAAACTGCCGATGTAACCTTCATAAAAACTGCCGATATAGACTTAAGGAAAACTGCCCATTCCTTTATATCTCGCACGTCTGTTCGCTACTCTCTGTTGAATGCCTTATGGACTTTTCCCGAGTATTTAAATCAACATCACATATTTACGCTATAGAAACTTTAAACTATGCCTTGAGTATACGTTGGTCCTACTCGGTCCCGAACCCTTTTGACTCTAGCGTGTGCCTCCACGGCTCCAACTTTTATTCACCCCTTTCTCTACTCTCCGTCCACTAGCACCACATCATCCGCGCAAAGAGCATACACCAAGGGATATCACCCCCATATCCGTTGTGACCTTATCCATCACCAAAGTAAATAAACAAGGGATGTTATGTTAATTGAAAAGTCACTAGTATACGCCATCACGTGTTCGAACACACGTCGTCCCCATCCTTGTACATATCCTTGATGAGGGTAATGTACTTAGTGATAGCAGATTAATCCCTAGCACTTGTATCTTACTTTCCCGCACTTACTTTTGCTTAGCCCTTAAGTTGCTTAGCCCCTAAGTAAAGGCTATGCTTAGCCCCTAAGTAAAGGCAAGGAGCTCGCCTATATAAGCAAAGCAGCCCACCCCTCTTGTAAGCAAGACATTGCAAGTTCAATTCAATCAAGCGGCCCTCCGGTCAAGCCGACCTCCGGCGTTCGATCCATGTTTTGGGCAACAATTGGTATCAAGAGCCTAGGGTTCTAGTGTCTTCCCACCGCCCACCGCCGCCGCCGTCACCACCATGTCCACTTCGGCCGAGAGAGCGCCGGGATCGCGGGCCGCAGGGTCGGCTCAATGGCAGAAGGAGCACGCCCATCGGCCGAGGAGCCCGGAGGAGGAGCCGCCTCGCCGCGGAGGTTGTGGCCGCCAAGCAGCGCCAGAGGCGCAGGCGGCCGCCGCCGCCGGGCCAAAGCCGCAGCTCTCGCCGCAGCCCTCGCGGGCGAGGAGGTGAAGCGCGAGGAGATGACAAGGTGAGCGGGCCGAGGATCGAGGAGCCGGTGAGCCGCCCGCCGCCGCATCTCGCAGCTGGCGGAGCCGCGAGCGGCGGGCGTTCCAAGCTGCGCAGTGTGTACGATCCAAATACGGCGGGCTCCTAACCTCACCCGCCCAACTACCACGAGTGGAGCCTTCGATGAAGGTGAAGCTCAGCGCGGCGGTCTCTAGGAGGCCGTGCTCTACGGCGACCGGCCTACGAGGAGGACGGCGGGCCGGAGGCGCTCCTCGGCGCGGCCGGTGCCGGCCGGAGTCGCCGCGATCGCCCGGAAGAGGAGCGCCCAAGCTTGCCCTCGAGGCGACAGCCACGCGGCGTGGCCTGGCAGATTGATGGCGCCAAGCTGACGGAGCCATTTGCCGCTTCCGCAGCCGGGAGCTGGAAGGTTCACTTTCTGCGGGAGGAAGTCGAGGGACTTTGCGCTGCCGCCGACCAATCCGATGGGAGCAGATGGCGGCAACGCGACACCGACCTCAACGAGAGCCGCGCCGTGGAGAAGTTTCTCCTGCATGCCCAAGAAGTACGAGCAAATGGTCCCTTCCATCGAGACTCGCCGACTTTCGAGCTCACCATCGGTCGACGCCACCGCCATTACGAAGTCGGTCCAGGATCGGTAAGGTGCCGTAGGCGGGAGGCGAGCAACGGCAAGCCCTCAGACACCGCCGAGCAAAGGCGGGCCTTCGAAGAAGAAGAAGGAGGAGGGCGCCGGGGTCGTCGAAGGATGGCGGCGCACCGCCGCCCCGCGGTGGCAAAGAAGAACAAGGGGAAGGGAGGCGAACAAGGTGCAGGGGAGAGGGCGGTGGCGACGGCGGCCGGGTCGCGACGACACCGCCTCAACCGCAACTGCTTCACCATCGGGCTGGATTGTCCCCCAACCCGCATCGAATCGAAGTGCGCGACGCTGCGTAACGAAGGGGAGGATGCGCCTCTGTTCCCGGGCGTGCGGGTTCGTGGAGATGGATGCGGCGAGGGCGCCAGCCAGGCTCAAGCTTCCTCCTTCTACGCCAAGCCTCGGTGGCCGCGAGACATCTCCGAGCCCAAGGCGACAGCCTTTCCTCCACTCTCGAGCCCGTCTTCGCCGAAGATTGATGGTCGGGTACTGACACCGGCCGACGACGCACCACATGACGGCGGGCAGCTCTTCACCGACTGACACTACGGCCGGAGGCACGGTGGTTCGGCACGAGTCGAAGGTGGAAATCCACCCGCGCCGGTCCATCATCTTCGGCCAAGAGCGCGAGCACGGTGCTCCACTGGGTGTACTACATCCCAAGCTCTGAACTCTATCATGAGTTTGGGGCAAAACGACGAGGAGGCTCTCGGTGCGATCAAGGATGGTCTCCGTCATGGATTTGGGACCGGCCTGAGCGGCCTCGTCAAGGTACGGCGGAGCGCCAACCGGCTCTACATCCTCGCACATGAACACCGCCAAGCCGTATGCGGTTCGGCCGCGCCAAGCGATGATGAGGCGCGGCCGCATGAGCAGGTATGGCCATTCGCATTTCGATACGGCTGCGAAGGTTGTCAAGGAAGGGCATGGCGCGCTGCCGGCGATCAAGCACGTCGGCAGCTTCTCACGACACGTGCGTCATCACACGGCACCGCCGCCCCGTTCCCCGCCGGAGGCCAAGTACCGCTGCCGCTAGATCCCCGATCCGCCGGTGCACGGGGATCTCCCGCGACCGATCGCCGGCGACTCCCGGTGGCGGCGCATCGCACTCGCCGCCGTGTCACGACGCCATCGCCGGTACATGTGGGTGGCGCTCCCGGCGACGAAGAAGACATGGCCGCGGATGCCATCAAGATCGCGCGCGCGAGGAGATGCAGAAGCGGTAAGCTGCGCACCGCGGGCGGACGACACCGAAGGAGTTCACTGTCCCGGCGGGATTCACCGCCATCATGCGGAGGAGGGGATCCGGCATCACTACGGCGCCCGCTCACCGCGGCGAGAACGGGCGTCGTGGAGCGCCGAACGGCACGGTGGTCGCCATGGCCCGGCGCCGCCCGAGGAGTTTGCGTGCCGCGACGCCCCGGGCGAGGCCGCAGTCACCGCCGTCCATCTCATCAACCGGCCCCGACCAAGGCGCCGGGGCAGGCATGACACCGTATGAGGCCCTGCACGGCGCGCCCGCAGGGCACCCCTCGCACGACGTCGGGTATTGCGCTTGCCATGATCCGCCGCAGTCAAAGAAGTCGATCGATCGCAGGCCGGGGGATCTTCATCGCACGCGCGGGCGGCCGCCAAGGCCCACCGCATCCTCGACCCCGCCACCCGGGCGTGCGCATCTCGCGAGACGTGGTTCTTCGACGAGCCGCGGGCTGGATTCACGAAGGAGAGGAGATGGCTCATGCGACGAGGAGTTAGGTCATCGGCGGAGGACCGAGGATCGCAGGATTCGGGACGCGGACACCGTCACGGGCTGCAGCCCACCGCGCCGCCGCGGCACATCTCGCCATCCGCTCGGCTCAGGGAGCGTGTGGGCGCCGGCGGGAGGCTGCGGGCACTCCTCGCCCCAGGCGTCACCAACCACGCCGCAGTTTACGCCGACTCGCCCCACGCCCACCGATCGGCACGCGCCCGGCCCGGAGAAACGGCGAGGAGCGGCCGGCGGGCCAATACGGCAACCAAACCACTTTGGCCAACGGTGACGGGCATCTAACATCATCGAGTCCAGCCGGCCGCCGGCAGCGAAGCGGCTCTTGCTCGGCCCTCCACCACGCACGCCGGAGCCCATCGGCCACCACCCGGAGGCCAAGGGCCATCCCGAGTGGGAGGCGGCAATGAAGCAGAGCTCAATCGGCCGAGAAGAACCGGACTTGGGGCTTCGTCGGATCTCCCCGACAAGCCCGCCCGATCTCGCCGGCGGGTCTTCAAGCTCAAGAAGGACGAGAAGGGGGGTGGTCACCAAGCACAAGGCGGGCCGGTCAGGCGCGAGGCTTCCCCGCAGCCAGGAGGGAGTCGACTTCAAGACGCGGCGTTAGCGGGCATGGCGAGATGGAGTCCAGGCGATGCTCCTCGTGGCGGCGCGCAGAAGGGTGGAAGGTCCACCACGGACGGGCGTGAAGTCCGCTTTCTCAACGGCGACCTCAAGGAGGAGGTGCGTGCGGCGGCAGCCGCCGGCCGCCGTTGCGGAGAAGAAGGGAAGGTGTACCGCTGAAGAAGGCGTCAGACGGGTGCGGCAAGCGCCGCCTCCCGAACGAAGTCGGACGCCACGCCGGCGCATGGGCTTCGGCGGCGCGCATGAGGCGGCGATGTACCGGCCACACGTGGAGACTCCCCGGCTATCGCCTCTGCGTCCACGCCGATGACCCGATCATCACCGGCGCCGATTGGGAGGGAGGTGAGCTTCAAGGCCGCCATGAAGGATCGATTCGAGATGAGTGATCTCGCTCGTCTCGCTACTACCCTGTCGAGGTCCACCGCCATGCCAAGGGCATCACATCACACCGCGGGAGAGACATGGTGGATACAATCCAATCAGCCCACCCCGATGGAGGAGAAAGGCGGGGCGAGCAAGGAGAGCACCTGGAGAGGAGGTGGATGCGACGATGTATCGGCGGGTCGATGGAAGCCCGGCGTACCTTGTGCACACACCCACGCATTTCATGGCGTTCTTGCCGGCCACCGAGCGGTCGCGGAGTCGCCCACCCATCGAGCACGCGGTACGTCGAAGCGCCGTGCTCGTGTGTGATGGCGTGAACGCCGGATTCGCCCATTACAAAGAGCGCCGACCGCGACGCGCCATCACCACTGCTGCGACAAATGACCTCACGCCGGCGATGTGGACACAAGCGGAAAGCACCAAATAACGATGTTCTTCCCGGCGGTCGTCTCATCACCGGTAAATCAAACGTAGGTGGTGGCCCCCGTTGCCGCGAGGCGCAGTCGTCGCGCCACCACCGCATCAAAGCAAGCCCCCGCGGGCCGCCCGTGCCGCCGGCCGGCCGCGGCACTCGCCGGGCGAGAGGCGGCGTGGAGGTTGTGGAGCGAGGGTGGGCAGCAAGTGCTCTCGCGTTGGCCAAGAATCCGGTCTTCCATGACGTAAGCAAGCACATCGGGACCAAGTTCCATTTCATCGTGGGAATGTCCGAAGATGGAAGCATCAAGGCCACCTACATCCCCACAGCCCATCACCGGCCGACATTCTTACCAAGTCTGGGAAGATCAAAATTTCGTGAGATGAGGGGAGGATTGGTCCGAAGAAGGCGATGTAGTGCTAGGTCTTAGGGGAGATTGATAGCGGTTAATCCCTAGCACTTGTATCTTACCTTCCTGCACTTACTTTGCATAGCCCTTAAGTTGCTTAGCCCCTAAGTAAAGGCAAGCTTTAGCCCCCTAAATAAAGGCAAGGAGCTGCGCCTATATAAGCCACCCCCCCTCTTTGTAAGTAAGACATTGCAAGTTCAATTCAATCAGCGGCCCTCTGGTCAAGCTGACCTACAGGCGTTCGATCCATGTTTTTGGCAACACTTAGTTGGGACTTTGTGTTTTCCAAGGCCCACCACATGACGTTTCTGCGATTTTGTCATACGCCTTCTAGAGGTCAATAAAGACCATGTGCAAGTCCTTCTGGCCGCTCCCTAAACCTCTCCATTAATCTGTTGTACTAAGAAAATTGCCTCCATGGTCAACCTCCGGGCATGAACCCAAATTGGTTTTGGGTCACACTTGTCAACCTTCTTAGGCGATGCTCGATCGTCCCACCGGTAATGGAGCATTTTAATTCATAACTAAAAAGATGCTAGAACTGGCATACCATGTGAAAGGAACTAGTAGCGCTTAAGGCAAATAAGCAATGGTTCTTGGTAGTGCAGACAGTTGAGGAGGGAACCTTTTGGTGACAGGCAATTGTCCATGGTAGTGTGAACAGTAGATCCGGGAACCCTCTGGTGTACAGCTGGAGTTCATGTCCTCCAGGACCCATTAGTAGGGTTAGTGTTCTTAGCTTTGGTCATTTCCTTTGTTCAAGTGTGTGGCGCACATGTATCCATTGAACTGTGTTTGGGTCTGGGTGAGTTTTTGTGTCTGGTGTCGTATGTTTAAAACTCTTCCTATGTCGGTCTGGGTGAGTTAAATAACATCGCAAAACAGATCTCCTATCTCATCTCATTCGAGAAAAAAAAAGGGAAACTAGTAGACAAACAAGGATAACAGAGACATTGTCATCATGAGAGTAAGGAGTATGGACATCGACTATTCAGAATCAAACCAAAAACATCCAAGCCCATAACTCTACTTGGTCTCGTGATCTGTCAATTAGCAAAGTTTTGGTATACAGCTCCTTCATAACCTAGCTGTGTTAAGAGTAATGAAAACTCTAAATGTATCACTCTCTCCCTCAGCATGTGAAAATCAGTATTCCTTAAATCAAATATAACACATATGGACTAATAAAAAATAAAGTCTATCTTCAATAGTAACTTCCCAAAAGATTTTCAAGATGCCCACATAATATACTCATTATTAGTATAAAAAACGTTGTAACAAATACAGTCTAAAAAGTAAATAATACTAATATAGCAAAAACCACCCAAATAACGCGATTTGAAATCCTCCCCAACCCCCCCAAACCCGACCACCCTAAGGTATTTATCGCAAAAGACCACCCCATGCTTTATCGCAAACACTCCCCCTTTTGCGCACACTCAATAGATTCATGACTTTTCACCAATTTTTTTTTCTTGAACACGCAAGCCGTGTTGCATGGATACGTCAAGGGGTTGTATTGCGTGTTGGATACATATCCGATACGATACGCCACTTTTGTTCAAATTAAAAAATTCACTCGTGGGCCAATAGTCCAATACATATCTCGCCTATTGGATACGGCCCTGAACCAACTTCATGCTAGATTATCCTTCCTCCAACACCTAGACCATGATGCGTACGCCCACGCACCAAGCACCAAATGCGTTGGAGTATGAGTATTAGGCCCATGAGGCTAGACCCATGAGGCCCATGCTTGTACATAACTATATGACTACCCTTCTAGGGTTAGCCCAATTGAGAAATCAATTATCCTATTCTAACATGGTATCGACCATCCATCCACGATCCCCTTCCTCTCCTCCCCTGAGCGGCCCGCGCCACCGGGGCCTTGCCCGCCGCCGCCGCCGCCCGGGCGCCATGGCCGGCGACCGGCGGCCCCCCCCCCCCTGCCCCTTCTACTTCCACCACTTCCCTCCCTCCCCAATCACCAGCCATCTTGCGCGACGGCGCATTGCCGGCCCTCCCACTCAGCGGCCGCCTCCTGCCTTCCCAAGGCGGCAATCTGGGCCGAGGGGTGCCGCGCCCGGAGCTTCCCTTCTTCGCCGCCCCTTAGGTGGGCTTGCGGGTGGCCCTCGTGTGCCCCTCCCCTCTGCACTTCGGGTCCGCCCCGGGTCGGCCACTGCCCGGGCGTGCTGCGTTTGCCGTGGTCGGGCGCCCGGTTTTTCTACGGCCGCCGCCGGGCCGGGGGATCTGGGGCCGTGGATGCACTTCGCCTCCCGGCCGCTGTGTTTCGGGCCGGCCAAAGACGCTCCTGGGCCGCTTCAGTGTTTCTCAAATTACTCAGTTAGCGGGTGGGATACTCGCCGCCAGTAGCCAAGCATAAAGATGCCGTAAGCAGTGCGCTGCTGACAGCCGAAATTTCGCCTACTACACGCCGGGCGCATTTCGCCAGCTCTCCGCTTGGCTATCGCGTTTCGTGCTCGGCTCAACGCTTCTATGGGCCCTACGCGATGCCTCCCTGTGACTGCAAATCCTTTGGCGGGCGTAATTATCGCCGGGCTTCTGCGCGAAAAGCGCGGATCGGCACTCAACTCTTTTCCTCTCGCCAGACGCCGCTCGCCGCCCAACGTGTTTCGCCGCAGACTCGCTTTCTACCTACGTTTCGCCGCGTTCGCAGTGGCGCGCGGCGGGCAAAGCCGCTCGGCAGTGAGGCCGCTGCCGCTATGGGAGCGCGAACGCATGCGGGGCGGCGCTCGGCGCTCCGTATTGCCTTCCGGTGAGCAATTTACTTCGCCTTTCCTCGCCGCTTCACGACGGCATGGGTTACCGGTATCGGGTGGAGTACCGCGGGCGCATAATTATACGTGCTGCCTCACTACGGATATCCTCGCACGCGCGTCGGGCGTTTCCGGGCTGTGGCCTCAGCCTCACTTAGCTAGAGCCGGGCGGTAGCTCGTAAATATCTCGCCTTTCCTCGTCTCTGCCGTCTCTCGAAGCCGGAAGTCACTATCTCTACGCGCCGGGCGGGACCTCGTCTCTACTTTGTTTCCTCGCGCTGCTATTTCGACGCATTTACTAATGCCTCTGCGGCGTAATTCTCGGTGTGCTTACCTCACTCTCAAGCGGCTGCCGCTTTCAGACAAGTATCGCCCTCTCGGATCGCGACGCATTCGCCGCACTTTCCACGCGCCTTCTTACAAATGCGCAGCGCGCTGACAAGGCTGCTGCGCCGGGCGCTTTTGAGGGTAAAAGTTTCTCGCAACGCCGGTGACACGGCGGTCATGCGTTTCGGTGGCGCAGCTTCCGGACTTTCGCCTGTGGTGACCTCTGTCGGCCCGGTTTCGCCAAGCAAGATGAAGCGCTATGGCGGACTCTCTCTTGGCGACTTTGGCCGCCCGTGGAGGACCGTATCTCCGGTGCTCAACGCCTCTCCGCGTCTTCGCCTCAGCATCGCTACGCTCACCGAGGAGCATCCTCACCGAGTCGCCCCTTCCCCACCTTCCCCGCAGTCCGCGGATCTACCTTGTCATGGAGGAGCTCCAAAGCAGGGAGTTTCGCTTATGGCGGTCTCGCGCCGGCACTCTTCGCCCACTACGACGCACTCTCGCCGCGACCTACCTCTCTGCGCCTCGTCTCCACTCGCTGCGTTTCCTTGGCACCTCCTGCGAGCGGTGGGCGCATGGTGGTGGTGGTGGCCGCTGCCGCTGCGTGGCGTAAAAGGCGCGGGTCGTGGTGCGGCGGGCGGTGATGGGCGGCGCTACCTTCCGGCAGCCTCCGCGCACGCGCCTGGTGGCTCCTCGCCCACTCTCCAAAGACCTGCGGGTCGGGCGCATCTCGATGTGGCTCTACTTTCGGGCGCCGGCTCCGTGGCACGCCGCCCATCAGGGCGGCCATGTTCGGGCGGTGCTTCTCCGGGTACTCCTACATCTACTCCGTGAGGATTCTCCGCCGCTTACTTTCGCGCCCACTGCTCTCCTTGCATCTCGCCGCGCGTTGGTTGACTCGGCGCGCCTTGGGCGTTTACCACAAAGACGCGGCGTCCCTCGACCTCTCTATCGGGCTCGAGTGGGTCGCCGACTCGCCACGCACTCACACCACTCCCGACCCTGCGTATACTCGCTCGTCTGCTCCTCCTTCTTCCTCCCTTCCTTCGCCCATCATGGTCGCAAATGGGTCGTGTCTTCCTGTCGCTACTGTCACGCGGGACGCTCACGCGGATCTTTTTCGCTTTCCCGATGTTCTTGTTGTTCCTTCCATGGTTCACAACCTCCTTTCTATTCGTCGTTTTTGGTGACAATTCTTGTTACTCGTTGAGTTTGACTCCCTCCGGTCTTCTTGTGAAGGGATTTGGCTTCCCTGCGTCCTCTGCTCGGTGTGGCAAAGACGGGGCCCCTTTACACTCTTCGGTTTTCCGGCGTCTTCTTCCTCTTCGTCGCCCGGCCTTTTTTATCGGTACGCTTTTCGCGCCACTACCTCCTACGCTGCCAGCGCATGTCGTCCTCGGCCATCACGGGCGTGGCGCCTTGATGCACCTCCTCACCAGTAGCTCGGACATTCGATGTACTTTCGAGCTCCGCGATGAGCATTTGTGTCATCGCGCGTGCCAACCCGGCGCCATGTTCGTCTTCCTTTTTCTTCTTCTACTTCACATGCGGCTCATGTTTTGATCTTATACATTGGCGCGACCTCCGGACATCTCCCTCATCATCGTAACTATGGCTATAAATACTATTTGGTGGTGGTTGATGATTTTTCGCACTATTAGGTGGACTTTCCCCTTTGCGTGCCAAATCGGAGGCTTTTCCCTCTCTTCACCACTTTTTCGCATGGGTGTTGACTCGGTTAATTTTGCACCATCAAGGCCGTTGATGTGACAATGGCCGTGAGTTCGATAACAGCCCCTCCCGTGCCTTCTTCCTTGAGCACGGGGTCCGGCTCCACATGTCTTGTCCATTATACTTCCTCCCGAGCGGCAAAGCGGGGCGCGCCATCCGTACCACCCGCGGCGTCCTGCGCACCTTCTTCTCTGTGAGTGTCCCTTCCTCTTTCCGCCCGGGCGAGAGTCTTCACACCTCCACCTACCTCCTCAACCGCTCTTCCTTCCGCCGCCTGCCCGGCTCCACACCTCACCATGCCCTTTTCCCCGGCACCCTCCTGCGCTTCTGAGCACCTCCGTGTCTTTGGGTGTCGCGTGCTACTAACACCGCCTCTCTGCTCATCACAAAGCGGCCCCGCTTCGACCACGTGTGTCTTCCTCGGCTACTCTCCCGACCACAAGGGTTCACGGTGCTATGACCTCACCTCTCGTCGGGTCCTCATCTCTCGCCATGTGGTGTTTGATGAGTCGCTTTCCCTTTCACCACCACGGGCCTTCTTCGGACCTCGACCTCTTTGAGATGTGTCCCTGGCCGACTCGTGGCTCACACTTTACCTTTTACCGCTTTCCTCGCAGTCCTACTGCGTGTCGCCGCTGCCCCTGCTGCCGCACTCGACTCGGCACTCTGTGGGTCCGGCTGCTCGCCCGAGTGCTCTCGACGCTGCCTGTGGACGCCGGTGTACGCATTCCGGCTCATGCTGCCCGAGGCGGGTGCTACGCGTACCTCGACCGCTGCTCTGCGTCTACGGGCCCGAAAGGGCGCTGGCGGTTCCCGCCACTTTTCGCTACGTAGGGTGGCTCGCTCACCGCGGCGCTACCTCACCGCCAGCTACGCTTACTCTCCGCTGCGCGTCCCGGCCGCTGGCCTCGTGGACGCCGATGTACTACCCGGGCCGCCTCATCGCGTGACTGCGCCACGCCTACTCGGATGCGTGACGCGGCACGCGGCGGGTACTCTCGCGCGCTGTAAGCTCTGCGCGATGCTCGGCGACTCAAGTAAGTCTCTCGGTACTCTCTTCCGCTTGCAAGGCAGACTGCTCGGGCTCACCTCACGGCGCTGCGGTAAATGGAAGAGGAGTAGCGTCTCCTCGCCAACCGTATTCTGGGATTCGTGCCCCGCCCACCCGGCCCAACGCTCGCCACCGTGAAAGTGGATTTGGACACACAAGCGCCGGGCCGATGGTACCTCGGAGCCGTATAAGGCTTCGCCGGGTTCTTCGCTGGTTCACTCAGCCGCTGCCTTGACTATGATGAGACCTTCACCTCGGTGGTGAAGCCGGCCACCGCCCGCGACGGGTGTCTCACCGCTCTTGCTCGCTTCCCGCCGGCGACATCACTGATGTCAAGAATGCCTTCCTCGCGATGGGAGCCTTACCGAGACAGCCACTGCGTCTGATCGGCCGGCGGGGTTTGTCGACTCTTCTGCCCTCGAGATGGTCTGTAGGCTCAACAAATCTCTCCTACGGCCTCAAGCGGGGCCCTCGGCGTGGCACTCTCGGTTTGCGACCTTCTTGGTATCAGCGGGTTTTGTGGAGGCGTCGTCGGTCGTCCTTTTTTATCTACCACCATGGGCCGAGGGCTGCGTACCTGGCGCTCTATGTTGATGACATTGTCTTCCGCGGCCTCGATCCTTCACTACTACACCGCATCATCGGTATTTCTTGGTGGGGAGTTTTCCTTTGAAGGATCGGGGCACGCTCCACCACTTTCACCGGTCATTTGTCGAGCCTGGTCCCATGGACTACTTCTTCAGCGCGGCGGTACACTCTTGATATCTGGGCGGCGAGGATGGCCAGCCGCAAGCCTTGCTCCACTCCCGGTTGACACCGGGGCAAAATTTTGTCAAGGCGGCGCGATCGATGGCGGTGCCCAGTACCGGAGTCTTCTTTGCGCCCGATTACCTTACCTTCACCGGTAGGACATCACCTATAGCGCGTGCGCCAGATTTGCTCTTACATGCATGATCTCGAGAGCCCCACTGGACGGCTTCAAGCGCCTCCTCCGCTACCGCCACGCGACCGCTGGACTACGGGTTGTCGCTTCACCGGCCTCCCGACCGCCGAAAGCGGGTGGTGTACATCGACGCCGACCGGGCCGGTGTCCTGACACTCGGCTGCTTCCACCTTCGGCTACGCTCGCCTCCTTGGCGGCAATCCTGTCGTCCCGTCGCTTGCGCCGGCCCGGCCGTCTCCCGCTCCAAAGGCCGAGGCGAGTACCGCTACTGCTGCTAACGGCGCTGGCCGAGGCTTCCTGCGCTCCGGCAGCTCGCCCGAGCTCCACGCTCTCTCGAGACCACGCCGTCTCATCATGCGACAACGCCGCCGCCGTCTACCTCTCCACCAACCCCTGCAAAGCACGCAGGGACCAAGCATGTGGAGATCGATCTTCGCTTTGTCCGTGTCCGGGTTGCCATCGGCCCGAGGTCGGGTCTGCATGTCGACCACCTCCCCGGGTCGCCAGGCATCTTCTTCAAGGGTCTCCCATCCTCGACCTTAAGGCAGGTGCAGCTCAACCTCAACATCACCCGTGGCTAGTTGCGTGCGTAGGGGCTCTGTGTTGTACTTCTTTTCTTAGGTGTCGATCACGCAACCTCGCTTCGGTGCGGATTCGAGAAGCTGCGAGCGTGTTGGAGTATGAGGTATTAGGCCCATGAGGCGGACCCATGTATGCAACTATATGACTACCCTTCTAGGGTTAGCCCCTTTGAAATCAATTATCTATTCTAACACCAACTCGCACACCGCGGCGCAATGGCGCGGCGGGAGGGCAGCGACTCCGCACCACGACCGTCAGCAACAAGCCGCCCCGATCCCTGCTTGTCAATCGCTGCATCGGGGAGGCAGCCGCCGATCGCCACGACAGCAGCTCCTGCAAGGTCGCAATGTAAGAGTCAAAGAGGATGATTCAACAGCTGTTGGCAACTCATCATGAATCAGCGACCTCCCATAAAAGGGCCTGCCTGTCCATCCTCAATATACTGTATTTCTGGAGTTCTTGTTGCTTGATTTTCTTTGTTCCCCCACTTCCACTTCCTGATTACTGTTGTCCATGTTTTGCCTTCACTTGTATGCAGTAGATGGCATGTCCAAATATGTGGCTGACATATCTCTTAATATCTTTTGTTAATTTTCTAAATCTGAGACTCTAGAATTTGAGACCTGCAGTGCTGTAATAGAACCAACAAGTAGTCCTTTACTCCTGTCCCTTACTGAACCACAAGGCTAATTTAAAAGTGTGGCATGCATGTATCCATGTATTTCTGTCATTCCAAATAGAAGAATCAAGTGTAGAGTCCAAGAAGCTCTTTCTAATCGGGCCTGGAACACAAAAATAGTGCGTGAAGCACGACAGGTGTGCTTTCGTATAGGCATCCATGGCGGCGAGAGATTGAACAGAGAGAGCAGGGAGAGCGAGGGAGAGAGCCGGGGTGTCTTGGTGTGCCTGAGGGATGGAGAAGCTCTGGGGGAGGAGAGAGGGGAGCTCTAACTGTTGGTGTAATTGTTGAATTTCTTCATCTATGGGACATCCTTTCAGGTACCGCTTCTACAGCCAGAAAGGGAGAACAGACACATCTGGAGGCTGTCTTCCAGTGGACAGTATTCAGCCAAGTCAGCGTATGAGAGTTTCTTTTTAGGTTCTACCCTCTTTGCTACATGGGAGAAAAATTCGAGGACCTGGGCACCACCTAAATGTCGGTTCTTCATGTGGCTTGTTGCACACAATAGGTGCTGGCCGGCAGATCGACTTGCATGCCGTGGGCTTCCCCGCCTGGAATGCTGTCCACTTTGTGACCAAGAGGATGAAACCGTTAACCATCTCCTGGTTGGCTACTCTTTGCTAGGAATTTTGGTTTCTTTTGCTAAGACAGGTCGGTCTTCAACCTTTTTCTCACAACCTTCGAAAAAATTCTTTCTTGATTGGTGGGAAATAGCTAGTAATGCTACTTCTGAGCTGGTAAGACAAGGCATTAATTCCCTAATCATTCTTGGGGCCTGGATTCTCTGGAATCACCGTGAATCGCTGTGTTTTCAATGGGTCGGCTCCAAGTATTGCTGGAGCTTTAATCATGGCTGGAGAGGAGCGTAGTCGGCTGTGGACCTCAGCAGGGGCTCGACGATTATCCCTCCTGTCTGGCCCCTCCCTGGTGGTTAGCCCCTGGGTTGTCGGGTCAGCCTCTAGCTTTCTCTGAGGCATATTAGGCTGCTGTAGTGTGAGTGTGTTGTGTTGAATGTGTGTTTGTGTGTTGTGGGTTCTTTACCCTCTATACTATAATGATAAGTTAAGGCATTAATTCCTAATCATTCTTGGGGCCTGGATTCTCTAGAATCACTGTGTTTTCAATGGGTCAGCTCCAAGTATTGCTGGAGCTTTAGGGGCTGTTTGGCATGGCCCCAACTCCAAGTGGAGCCGCTCCACTAAAACTCCAGGTGAAGCTAGCTCCACTCCAAAACTCCAGACTCAAATTGAGGTGTTTGGCTACCAGCTCCATCATCTTCCATGGGTCCCACCTGTCAGCCTGAACTATCTATTTCCATCCTCTTCTTGCCCACCCCGCGCAATCTATTTCCATCCTCTTCTTGCCCACCCGCGCGCATGCCGCCATGCACGGCTTGATGGTCGCGCTCCGTGGCAGGCATCAACCGCGCATGGACTAGTGACCCGACCTGAGCAGCCCGACCGTGCATCGGATTTGGTTAAACTTCGCTCCGCCGTCAACCAGGCAGGCTCGGTTCTGCTTTCCGGTCAGCATCGGAGGGGGTTCGGGTTGGGGTGGATGTGCAGGGAAGGAGGCATGGGGAAGGGATCTTCGCCCGGCCGAGGGGATCCGATCCGGCGGCACTGCCCAGCGTGGTGGGCTAAGCAGGGGAGGGCCGCACGCTGAGTGAGGACCAGCGGCGCCGCCTCGGGCGAGAAGAGACCGCGAGCTGCTTATCGCGAGAAGGGTGCGGGAGGGGAGAACATAAAAGAAAACGGTTCAACTTGTGTAAATCTAATGGCATTGCGGGTAGTTTTCTTTGAACTCCACGCCCACATTCAAAACGATATTCTGGAGCAGCGGGAGAGGTGCTCCCAAAACTCTGCCCATTTGCACTACAACCTCCAGAGTTTGGGCTGCTCCATGGAGTTCTGGAGTTGAGTTGTTTGGCTAGCTCCACACGACCACTGGCATGGAGTTCGCTCTGCGGAGCCATGCCAAACACGCCTTAATCATGGCTGGAGAGGAGCGTGGGTTGTGGGACCTCGCAGGGGCTCGGGGGATTATCCCTCCTGTCTGCCCCTTCCCCTGGTGGTTAGCCCCTGGTGTTGTTTGGTCAGCCTCCAGCTTTCTGAGGCATATTAGGCTGCTGTAGTCTGTTTGTGTTGTGTTGAATGTGTGTTTGTGTGTTTTGGGGTTCTTTACCCTCCTTAATATAATGAGGTGCAGATCTCCTGCGTAAAGACACACCTAGACACATGTACAGAAACACACCCAACACAAAAAGAAAAAAAAAAATTAAAGAAAGATCATTGATGAAACTCAAGCACAATCATGTCAGATTCTGCTATTGTGCCCGCTTTTCACCAATTTTGAGCCTTTCATTTGTTAAAATCAGGATACTTCTAACAGCAATCCTGACATCTTTCTGGGGCTTTCACCAAAAGAAATCATTGATGAAAGGGATGACCATGTCAGGTATTGCTATGTCTTTACTGCAGGATGATGAGTACCTGAATATGCTAACTCAGCTAGCTTCACCTATAGTGGCATCTCAGTCTTAAAACAGGCAGAAACATTTGGGCATATGGGAGTGATTCAAAACTAGGGGTGGCTCATTGCAACAAAATGAATTTGGGGTGTCATTTGCATTTTTCCCTTGTTAAAATGAAATAATAAAGGTTAGCAGTGGCATACCTCCCAAACAAGTTACCAGCAGCAATTGTGCTTGCTTTGAACATTATAGTCAACTGTTTCAGTGACTTCTCCTAGATCATCACCTGTCTGAAGTACCTATAATAACACACGACCATGCTGTATAGTTAGTAATTATTTAATCATTTCTTCAACAGAAATTAGAGAATCAAGCAAAATTGAAATCAACCATATGTCAATAGAAAAATCAACTAGTAATTATTTTTGGTTTAAAGAATAGTGGATCAAGCCCAAAGGAAACCAAATATGCCTAACTCAAGTAGTAACCATTTCATCAAAAATTAGGTTCAAGCATAGTTATTAAGGCGGTAAGGCAAGGCGAGGAGTGGCAACTAACTACCACCTTACACTTAAGTGGCTATGGGCGTAGTTACGTGGCAACACCTTGCCACTCGAAGGAAATGCAAAATAGGAGGTTAGAGGCATTAATTAAAGATGGGATATGGGGAAAAAAAGGAAAAGGGAAAGTTGTAAAAACTGGGATAGCCCAGCACACCAGCAGCCCATGTCACCCTCCCCTCCTGGCGTGTGAACCTGCATATGAAGTCCCAAACTCCTGATCCCTCTTTCCAGGGTTGCCGCTCCCTCTATTGTTAGATAACCTGCTGCTCTCCCTACCCTCTCTTCCTTCTGTCATAGGAGTACTGAAACAGGTACTACTCTGCTCCCCTTTCTTTCTTGCTCTCCCCTACTCTCTCTTCTGTCATACAGTATAGGAACAAGGACTGGCCGTAGTAGAGTTGGTAGCAATAAGCAGTATGGGCAGCATGGCCCTTGGTTGGTAGATGGCCTCATGTACTTTTGACTAAGCACAATAAATGTGAAAGGTAGAGGCATAGCTGCAGCCTCAGCCCAGCAACATCATTCAAAAGTGTTTGTGTGTAAGTGAGGCCGGGCAAAGGAGCCTCGGGTGGTGATGATGTCGGCAAGGTTGGTGAGCGCATACAATCCAGGACTTGACGATGCAGTCCATCCGAGCCCAGGTCAGGGGAGATAGGGGCCGAGGTTCCTCGCGGATGTGGTCCTCAAGAAAACTTGCCAAGGATGAGCAGAAACGGATTGCACCAAAGGGTTAAGTTAGCGGAGTCGACGGACCGGGCCACGATATGTCGCCGTAGCTGGACGCCCCTGCACTTGGGTGGGGGGTGGAGAGACAAGATGCGCCGCAGCGGCGGTGGATAGCGAAGGGAAGACCCAAATCTAGGACTCTTCTTTTATGGTATTAGAAGCATGAGCTTACAAAACATATTGGTGTTGGCTACTCGTTTGCAGATCTCATTGTCATCGAGAAAACAATGGTTCTTCAATATGTGCCCTCTAACTACAAGTGGCCGATTTTTTCACTAAGGCACAAATTCAAGAGCACCATCGACTTCACTTGCCGAAACTCACAAGTCAGATACCTTAATTTCCACCTCGAAAGTTAGAAGGAGGAGTTCCCTATAT